>JAJOZX010003008.1:207500-572321 GCA_023014485.1 Bathynomus jamesi | reverse complement strand
ATTTCATTACGGTATCCATCAATACTAGTACCTTGCCAACCAAAAATAAGTCACGGTCCATATCGATTGCGGATCAAGTCAGAATTTACCACCATATACATTACAATATATATACTTAGGAGGAAAAGTGTAGGTGTCGCTGTAAAGACTGTACAGTAGTGTAGAAATGTGTGTGCACCCATTTTGGGTCTCCCATTTAAAGGTGTTTGTGGGGCAAGTGAAGATCATGAGTTTTTCAATACTTCACAGTACTATGGGGGGCGCCGCTCGGCAGAGGAATCTCTCTAAATGGGGTGTGTAAGGACAGAGAGTATCCCCTAACCCAAGATGCTGCCTCCCTATACCCCACAACACTTGTGTTGAGCTGTGGGATCTATCACCCCAAAGCCTTAATTTTACTACCTTAAACTATACCCAATCTATCAACATATGCGTCTAATCGATTTTTAAACATGTTTATAGACGTGCTACTAATTACTTCTACCGGCAAACTATTCCACCTAATTACTATTCTATGCGTAAAAAAGTTTTTGGCAACTGCTGTCTTGAACCTTCTACTTGTCCACTTACACCCGTTATTTCTAGTCCTATTATATTGAGATATTTCGAAAGAGCTATCTCTATCTACGTTATCAGACCCATTCATAATTTTGAAAACCTGGATTAGATCACCCCTTAGCCTCCTAGTCTCGAGTGTAGTCAATTTTAACTCCTTAAGCCTATCCTCGTACGACTTTGACCTAAGCGACGGAACCATCTTAGTTGCTCGTCTTTGAACTTTTTCGATTTTATCTATATCTTTGCGCATATGTGGATTCCAAAATTGGACCGCGTACTCCAAATGGGGTATAACTAATGATTTATAAAGAGGAACTATAATATCGCGCGATTTGTACTCAAAATTCCGAGCTATAAAACCTAACACTTTGTTCGCCTTATTGACCGCTGCTGTACTTTGTTTCGCTACTTTTAAATCACCAGTGACTATAACTCCTAAATCTTTTTCCTGCTCTACGCTTGTTAAACATTTCCCTGACATACTATATGCAAAATTACCGTTACGCGAACCTATATGCAAAATTTTGCACTTATCGACGTTAAACCTCATTTGCCATGTGACTGACCAATCAACGATTTTATTCAGATCTTTCTGGATTTTACCTCTATCTTCGTCATTAATCGCCCTACCACCCAGCTTCGTGTCATCCGCAAACTTTGAAACTGTACTGACTAGGCCGACATCTAAATCGTTAATATATATAAGAAAAAGCAAGGGGCCCAGTACAGAACCCTGAGGAACGCCGCTCGCTACATTAGCCCAAGACGACTTCGCTCCATCAACGACCACCCTCTGTTTCCTACCTCGCAACCACTCTTCTATCCAATTTATTACTACATGATGGAAACATGTTTCCATTTATTCCTGTGGCTCATTCGGTTGAATTGAAGATAGAATATAAAAATGTAAAGCAGTTGCTAGACAAAATAAACTACAGTAAACATAGATGGGATGTATGTGGAGACTTCAGAATGCTAGGATTCCTGCTTTGACTACAGGGCGGTTACACTAAATATTCATGTTTCCTCTGCCTTTGGGACAGCAGAGCAGATGGTAAGCACTTTGTCAGAAAGGAATGGCCCGTGAGAAATTAGCTTAATCCAGGTAAACACAATGTTCTTAACGAAGCCCTTGTTCCAACAGACAAGATTTTGCTAACCCCGCTGCATATCAAGCTTGGTCTTATTAAGCAATTCATCAAAGCTTTGGATGCTGAAAGTGATGCTCTTTATCATATACGTTCAATGTTTCCCATACTTTCTGAAGCTAAAATCAAGGGAGGCATATTTGTTGAACCTCAAGTCAGACGCATGTTAGCATCTAAAATGTTAGAAGAAAAAATGACAGCTCTTGAAAAAATGCATGGCAGTCATTTCGACTTGTAGTCCATGGATTTTTAGGTAACAAGAAGAAAGACAACTACAAAGAGCTAGTAGAAAATCTATTCAAACACTTTTAAAGGTTAGGTTGTAGAATGTCCCTGAAGTTACACTATCTGGTCCATGGCCGTAACTGCCTATGAGATCACCGAGGTCCGGACCTCGGTAATTATTTCCTAAAAAAAAAAAAAAAAGAGACTGAACCGTTCTCCGTGTATGAAACGCATATTACCGCTTTTCTTTTGAAAAGAGGGAGCGTCGAGTTGTGTTGTGTTTGTAGATGTCATTTTGGTCTGAATTTTGCTCGTCCCGCCGCGCTCGAAAAAAATCTGGACCTCACTAATTTCTAAACCCTAGTTACGGCCCTGATCTGGACTCGCATTTAGAATTCTTCAGACCAAATTTGGGTGACGTAAGTGAAGAACATGGTGAACGTTTTCACCAAGATATCCAAACCATGGAGAAGAGATATCAGGGAAAATGGGACGAAGTTATGATGGGCGACTATCTGGTGTTTAATACGAAATAATCCACGGGACTACAAGAGAAAAAGTCGCTCAAATGTACATTTTTAAGCATTATCTGTTTAGATTTGTGAGCATATTTGAGGGGTCGCGTGTCTTAAGGTACCTAAGCGCCACCACAGGCGAAAACGTGTTTTTGATGGATATCACTATTTTCACCTTTCCTCTATCTCGTGGTTTGGGTTATAATGACCTTACGACACTAGAAGTATGGTTGAAAACCTTATGAAGCGAACTAATTTTTTTTCACTTCTATCGCCAGCCAAAAGTTCACCCAAAGTTCGGCATAATAAGAAAATCAAAAAATTAAAAAAAATATATATAAAATATGAAAATCTATTCCAAAAACTCATCAACATCTTCATTAGCATACTTAGAACTCTAATTTAGCCAAAAATGAACGTTCTAGCTCAATTAATAACAGAGATACTATTGCCAGAATATTGCTGAACTTTGGAGGCGATTTCTGGCGAATTTTAATTTTGGCGCTTAGGTACCTTAAGACGCGGACCCTCATTTGTGTGCAGATTATATTGAGTGCATTTTATATAAATATATATATATATACATTATATATCCATTATATATCTTTAAATACGATATATATTTATTTTCCTTTCCTTTTCTTCATTGTGATTTTGCTCTCTGATAAGCCACTAGGTACAAAAAATAGATTATGGTTTTCAGAAGAAACTAGAGTTTTCACGAGAAAAGTAATGCGATTTTTTAATTCAGCGCACCCAAAAACATAAAGAAACACCAAAAAAATAAGATAAACACAAATTTTCCAAGATTTTGTTACATAGTGCTACCCTCGATTTCTGGTCTTCCGATCTTCTGCCTCTCCTCCCTTCTCACAGCGAGATGTTTTTCAGGTCTGTGATAATTTCACTTCCTGTTGTGGCGATCCCCGACAGATGTGGCCCCAGAACGATGGCTCTCTTGTCGTGGAAGTCTCTTCCAAGGCCTAATACCAGAAAGTTTCGTCCCTCTCCACCCTGGCTTCAGCTCCCCTGGTCTGCCTTCCCGACTCTTCCTTTAACACTTGTACGGGTGTAGTTCATGCCCCCCCGTCTTTTGGAATGCTTAGAATCGGATCTTCTCACCCTCCTCTCTTCTCAGAAGGTGACTCACGTTTACCTTCCTCCCCCGTATGATACAGGGGGCAAGGGTTCCATCCCCCTTATCGAGTTTGACCTTTGCCAGTTCCCAATTACCGAGAAAATTAGGGCCGGTAATCTCCGAGTTCCGGTCTGCCGTTATATTCTCAGGCCACGCCGATGTTTTACTTGCCAGAGGTTCGGACACATCAGTAAGACGTGTCGACGTTCCCCTCGTATTTGCGTCAATTGCGCGTCTCCGACGCGTGGTTCCTCCTGTTCCAATCCTCCCTGCTGTGCCAACTGTGTAGATGACCACGCCGCCGCCGCCGCCTCTGCCTGTCCGACCTACCTATTTGAGCATGAGGTCCTGTCAGTCCGGGAATCTGACAAGGTCAGCTTCCAGGAAGTGAGGGCCTGTGTTAGATCCCGGTTTGTTTGTCCCGGGCTTCCCTTTGCTGAGACTCTGCGTCCTTCCCGCCCTGTTACTTCCCGTTTGCCTCGAACTTTGGTCACTTCCATACCGTCCTCTTCCTCATCCTGTTCTAGGCCAGATCAGGCCCCATCCGCCCGTCCCTCTAACCCGTCCTCTATATCGACCCTTGCGTCGTCATCATCCCTCGTGTTCCCTTCTCCATCCGTCCGTCCCCCAAGAACTTCCAATTCCATTATCCCCATCTGCTCCGTCTCAGTGGCATTTAGTCTACTTACCTATCCTCCCAAAACCATTGCTGATATTTCAGCATATATATATAAAAAACCTCTCCCTCCTCTGGTCCCTCTTCCCATCCCCGGTCTTCTGTTAAATGACCCATCGCCAGACCGCGGCGTTTAGGCCACTCTGCCAAACATCCTTGCTCAGGCACCTCGTCTCCTCGTCCTCTCACTCCCTCTTCCACCAGTTCTCTTCCTCCTACCCGCATATCCCTTCCGCCTTCAGTGATCCCTCTCATTTTGCCAGCTCCTCTAAGTTCCCCTGTTTCCCTTCGCGACCGGCCCCTTCCCTCCCCTATTCCTGATGGTGATCATGCGGCCTCTGAAATTTAAATTCAAGCCGACATCCACACCTTCACCCCGGCCCGCTTTGTACACCCCTTCTTCACCCCGATCCCTCCTTGAACCCCCGATGTCCCCGGCATTCTCTCCTCCACCCCCACCTCAGAAGTTGGATTCACCCGCGCCCTCCTTCGTACTCCCATTCTCGCATCCCCCCCAAAAAACTAAACCCCTCCATCTCCTTTCATCCGTTCTTCGATCACCCCTTCTTTAACCCGCCCTCTAGCTTCATTAGTTTGTCCTTCTGGCCACGCTTCTGAATCTCGCCCGATTACGTCTCTTGCCCCCCGTATTCCGCG
The DNA here is from genome assembly GCA_023014485.1 of Bathynomus jamesi. NCBI lineage: Eukaryota > Metazoa > Arthropoda > Malacostraca > Isopoda > Cirolanidae > Bathynomus > Bathynomus jamesi. The sequence continues at coordinate 567,404 of JAJOZX010003008.1, read as the reverse complement.
TTTTTTATGCAGGAAGGAGGGGCCAAGGGCAAATGCCCGCAAAAGCACCCACCCGTAGAAGAAGAAGAGGGCCAAAATTAAAGTCCGCGGTTTTCGAGATGCCTGGACACTCTGCGTTTGAAAGATGGGAGGTCATAGACAGGAGGAAAGATGGATTGAGGAAGATTGTTCCAGAGTTCACCGGTTGAGAAGATGAAAGATTGAAAATACCGATTAACCCTTGCATTAGATAGTTGGACAAAAAAGGAATGAGAAAGTGTAGAAAGTCTGGTACTGCCTGCTCTCCTTAAAGGAGGAGGCATGCAGTTAGAGAGTTCAGAAGAGCAATGTCGGTTATAATAGCGATAGTAGAGAGAGAGAGAGTGAGGCAACATTGCGGCAAAGAGAGAGAGAGTGAAGACACTCAGTTAGAGGCGGGAAATTGATGAGACGAAAAGCCTTTGATTCCACCCGGTTAAGTACGACTGTGTGGGTTGAACCACCCAACACCTGAGAAGCATACTCCATACAAGAGCGAACGAAACCCCCGTACACAGACAGCAACTGAGTCGGGGTGAAGAAACCGCGGAGGCGGTACAGCACACCTAACCTCTTAGAAACTGTTTTAGAAAGAGAATATATGTGAGCTTTCCAGGAAGGATCACGAGAAAAGGAAACGCCAAGAATGTTGAGAGAAAAGGAAGGATTGAGTTGTGTGTTGTTGAAGGTAAGGGGATAGTCGTGTGGAAGATTGTGACGAGTAGACAGCTGGAGGAACTGAGTTTTTGAGGCATTGAAAGCCACAAACTTTTCTCTGCACCAATTAAAGATAGCAGAAAGATCAGAGGTCAGGTTCTCCATAGCCATACTACGCGAATCATGGAGTGACTGTTGAGAGGAACACTTTGGGAAGCGGGTGGAGAAGTGAAGAGCGGAATCATCAGCATAGGAGTGAATAGGACAGGAAGTGCGAATTAAAAGATCATTAATAAATAAAAGGAAAAGAGTGGGTTACAGAACAGAGCCCTGAGGAACACCACTGTTGATAGTTTTAGGAGAAGAACAGTAGCCATCTACAACTGCAGCTATAGATCGGCCAGAAAGGAAATTAGAGATGAAGGCACAGATAGAAGGATAGAAACTGAAAGTGGGCAGTTTGGAAATTAAAGATTTGTGGCAGACTCTATCAAAAGCTTTTGATATGTCTCTTCGAAAGGAGGATGACCGAGAGTGAGAGAGATATGCAACAAGATCGCCAGTAGAGCGTTGCTTGAGGGATCCATACTGACGATCTGAAAGAAGATTGTGAGAAGAAAGGTGTTTAAGAATCTTCCTATTAAGGATAGATTCAAAAACTTTGGAGAGGCAAGAAATCAAAACTATTGGACGTTAGTTGGAGTGTTGAGAGCGATCACCCTTCTTTGGGACAGGCTGAATGAAAGAGAACTTCCAGCAGAAAGGAAAAGTACCAGATGAGAGACAAAGACGAAAGAGTTTGCCTAGGCAGGGTGTCAGCACAGAAGCACAGTTCTTAAGAACAACAGGAGGAACACCATCAGGACCATACACCTTCCTAGAGTTGAGCCCAGATAGAGCAGAAAAAATATCTTTTGAAGAGATTGTAATTTCAGACATAATAAAGTCAGAGGGGGAAGAAGATGGAGGAAAAGCACCGGAATCGTCCATAGTTGAGTAGAAAGAGAAAGTTCGAGCGAAGAGTTCAGCTTTGTCAGAAGAGACGTCAAATGTGCCGTCGGAATGGAAAAGAGGAGGGAAAGAAGAGGAAGTAAAGTTGTTGGAAAGGTTCTTAGCTAGATGCCAGAAAGAGGGAGAAGTATTAGAATTGGATAGATTTTCACATTTTTGTCGGATGAAGGAATTTTTGGCGAGTCGAAGAACAGATTTTGCACGATTCTGGGCAGAAATATAAGCTCAGTGAGAGTCAGGAGTTGGATGGCGACGGTACCTTCTGAAAGCATCCTCTTTGTGCGGATAGCATTAGAACAAGTAAAGTTAAACTAAGGTTTTTTTTTTAACTAGTAGTAGGAATAGAATATGGAATGTACGCCTCCATGCCCGAGAGAATCACCTCTGTGGTGCGCTCAGCACACTCAGAAGGGTCCTGGCCACGGAAGCAGTAAACATTCCATGAGAAATCACAGAATCACTGCCTAAGAACTGGGAGGATCCAAAGGCCGAATTGGAGCGATAGGACAAGAAACAGATATAAGATTGTGATCGGAGGAGCCCAACGGAGAGAAAAGTTTCACAGAAGAAGGATGAGAGATAAGAAATAAATCCAGAATGTTGGGCCTATCTCCAAGGCCATTGGGGATACGAGTAGGGTGCTGTACAATCTGCTCTAGGTCATTTAGGATAAAAAAGTTGTAAGCTAGTTCACCAGAGATGTCAGTGAAATGGGAGGAAAGCCAAAGGTGGTGATAAACATTGAAATCTCCTAAAATGGAGATTTCAGCAAAGGGAGAGCGAGAAAGAATGTATTCCACTCTGGAAGTGAGGTAGTCAAAGAATTTTGGATCTTATTAAAAATTTGGACTGTGTCAAATTTTTTTGAAAATTTTGTCACTAGTACAGTTTTTTATGCTGATTCTAAATATGCAACTCATTTTTTGCAGAAATAAATATTTAACATTTTATTGGCGTTTGTTTGCAGGAATACTGCCAGCTTCTCCATACGAACTCGCAAAAAACAGTAATTTTTGTTGTTATTAATGTTTATTTGTTGCCTGCTTACACCTAGTTTAGTGTGAATATTATTGTTGTAGTGTGAGCATATGATAATGCAGTGCTGTAATCTATCTACTTGTGAGTTGCATCCGGTCAAATGAATGCCCGGTTAGGTCAATTGAATGCCCGGTTAGGTCAACTGAATGCCCGGTTAGGTCAACTGTACGCCCTTGATGATTGGTTTGGTTAAGTCGTGATATTTTCGTTAAAACTAACGAAAATATTATGACTCAACCTAACCAATCGTCAAGGGCGTACAGTTGACCTAAACTGGCATTCAGTTGACCTAACCTGGCATTCAATTGACCGGGGAACATTAATAACAACAAAAATTACTGTTTATGCGAGTTCGTATGCAGGAGCTGGCACTATTCCTGCAAAGAAACGACAATAAAATGTTAAATATTTATTTCCGCAAAAAATGAGTTTCATATTTAGAATCAGCATAAAAAACTGTACTAGTGACAAAATTTTCAAAATCATTTGACACAGTCCAAATTTTTAATAAGACTCAGAATTTTGATAGTCAGTAGAATTAGGAGAAAGGTAAACAGTGCAGATGTATTTAGTTTGAGGTTGGCATGTAAGCCGTAGCCAGAGGGTATAGAATTCGGAGGATTTGAGTTCGGGAATACGAGAACAAGTTAGGTCATTGCTTACATATATGCAACCATCCACCTTTGGAGTGAAATTGAGTATAGAGAAAGTAAGACGGTTACAGAAAAGGGGTTTATGTCAGTCGTCCCAGACACTTGAGTTTCAGTGAGGAAAAGAAGATGGGGTTTAGAGGAGGAGAGGTGGTGTTCAACAAATTGAAAATTTGAAAAAAGGCCACGAATGTTGCAGAAGTTTAAGAAAGTGAATCAGACAGAGGCCCAGAACATCTCGAATGGGCGGTAGCAAATCCAGCTCCGCTGCCCGGGTTTGCGTTCCCGATGATGGCAGCTATCCTTCACTGGAATTGCTGAGGTCTTTTCCCTAATTGGGAAGACTTCCTCCTCCTTATCCAGGATTTTGATCCAGTGTGCCTCTGCCTTCAGGAGACCCAACTTGGAGTTCGTCCCTTGCGCCCTCTCCAAAGGTTTTCTTCGTATCTCCTTCCTCCCTCCGTCCGATGCAACCCCCTGTAGGGGTACAGCCGTTTTCATCCGATATGACGTGCCCTCTACTCCCTTCCCCTCTGCACCCCTCTCCAGGCAGTAGCGGCCCAGGTTTCCCTTGACCGTTTATATTCAGTTTATTCTTTATATCTCCCCCCGTCACAGGAACTTTCTGTTGGCGATCTTTCTGCTCTACTCCTGCAGCTTCTTCCCCCATTCATCCTTCTGGGAGACTTCGACGCGCGCCATCCTCTGTAGGATGATACTGTCACCAATCAGCGGGATGGCGTTGTGGTCTCCCTTTTCTCAACTACTTCTGTCTGTTTTCTCAACACCGGCCGGCCCACAGCTTTTCACCTCTAGACCCGTACGTTTTCCTCCATAGATCTTTCGATTACTTCTCTTGGTCTGTCACTCCAGACCTTTACGGTAGTGATCATTTCCCCTTCCTCCTCCGTACGTCCCGGACTCTCGGCTCCTCCGCTCTTCCTACCCGATGGTCTCTCGCTAAAGCTAACTGGCCTCTTTTCTACTCTGAAAGTCAAACCTCTGCAGCTTTGAGTAACTTCCCGACTGTCGATGTTGCCTCCACCTACCTCACCGATCACATCACTTGTGCCGCTCTGTCCTCCATTCCCAAATCAACATTTCCCCGCACTTCTACCCCTTCGGTTCCATGGTGGACCCCTACATGCGTTCTGGCCGTTCGAGCTAAGAAGTGGGCCTTTCGCCGTCTTCAGCGCAATCCATCCCAAGCAAATTCGATAGCCTTCAAACGTGCGCGAGCTCAAGCCCGTCGCACAGTCCGTGAAGCTCGCCGCTTTTCTTGGCGAGCTTACGTCTCCTCTCTCACCTCCCGCATCTGGAACAAGATTCGGAAAATTCCCAGTAAATCCTTTTCTCATCCTCCTCCTGTCCTTACAATAGACGGACGCTCAGTGTCCTCTCCTACTGCAGTGGCCTCGACCATAGCTTCAATCTCCCGACACGACCACTGTGATCCTGCCTTCCTCCGACGTAAGGCTTTGCCTGTTCGCTCTAGTGTTGAAAACCGGTTTGTAAAATTCCCCTAAAAATCGAAAACGACGAAAAAAACCGGTTTCATCGATTGATTTTTTATTTGGCTCAAACTTGCGCGAACGTGCAGCTACGCGCTACAGCGCACAAAAATAACTTCGAATACATTACCTATTAAGTTAAATTGTGACAAACTGGCAACTGCTCTTCAGAATAATTTTTGCCTATCTGGCAACTCGATCTTCAGTTTGTTTTCATCATGTAGGCTGTAGTGTAGAGTCAGTCGACTAAAGCCCTATTCGCAGTATAAGACCCTTAATGCCCTTTGTTTCTTAAGATGTCATTTCCAAAATAGGGATAAAATCTAAATTAATTTATATATTTTTTCTTACACGAAGAGTCAATTTTCTGTTTTCTAGGTAAAGTTTTTTTTATTAAAAAAAATTTATTTCAATGTTTTTTCCAAAATAGAGATAAATTTTATTTTTATTCTTTATAATTTTTTTTACAAAAAGAAGTTTATTTCTTTCTAAGTATAGATGTTTTATTTTAAAAAATTATTTCAAATCTAAATTGTTTGAATAATGTATTATTTTGGCTAAAATAAAATATGTCAAAGTTGTCATTTTCTTATTCATATGCATACATACATATGATGCTGCATTTTTGCATTCTTTTGACCGAAAAATAGGCGATAAGCTATGCTTGTTAAGAGTTAAAGTCAGTACCTTTCAATTGTGGCTTTTAAAAATTACTATACTTTTCGGTCATAACCGGTTAAAACCGGTTTTCAAAAACAGATCGATTAAAAACCGGTTTGTAAAGTTTCGATTATTTTTCAACACTAGTTCGCTCCCCTCACCTTTTTCAGACTGCCAATAATTTCCCCTATAACAGCCTTTTTTTCCATGTCGGAGCTGAGATCGGTGTTGGCTTCCTGCGGCAACACTGCTCCCGGCCCCGACGGCATTCATTTTGAATGCTTCGCCACCTACACCCTTCGGTTCTTCGGTTTATTTCTTTCTCCTCACCTTCTACAATTGGATTTTTTGGGTAGAGGGCACCTTCCACTCCTGTTGGAGGGAAGCAGTGGTGCTCCCCTTCCCTAAATCCGGTAAGGAACCGACATCTCCCCTCAATTACCGTCTAATAGCCCTCACTAACTGCCTCTCTAAACTTCTAAAGATGGTTTCTTGGCGTCTAATGTGGAACCTAGAACGCCACAATTTACTTTCCCCTACACAGACCGGTTTTTGCAGGGACTGTAGCACCACTGACATCTTAGTTCAGTTGGAAACTGCGGTCCGTATGTCATTTGCAGAGCGGCGTCACCTTTATGCAGTCTTTTTTGATTTAGAGAAAGCGTATGACCACCTGGCGGTAGTGGATCTACCGAAAACTTTATCTCTTGGGTTTCCGAAGTTTTCTCCCTTCCTTTATCTCAAACTTTTTGTCTTCCCTTTCCTTTCGTATTCAGGTTGGTGCCTCCCTCTCTTCTGTGCATTCGCAGGAGGAGGGTTCCCCTAGGGCAGCGTCCTGAGCGTCGTCTGCCTCGCTTTGGTGATCGACGACGTGGTGACGGCTCTGCCCCCGGGGATTACGGCCACCCTCTATGTCGACGACCTTGCCATATATTGTTCCAGTTCCCGACCTGTCTTCCTTGAACATCTCCAGCGGGCCCTGGATTCGGTCTCCAAATGGGCCACAGATCACGGGTTTCGATTTTCCTTACGAAAAGTGGGAATGCACTTTTGCCGCCGCCACCGCTGCACTGCCGTTCCTCCTCTCTCTCTTTACGGATCATCAGTCCCCGTTGTACCCAAAACTAGATTTCTGGGTCTCCTTGATTCCCGCCTCTCCTGGATTCCCCACCTGAAGTCTCTGAACGCTTCGTGCCTTCAGACTTGTACCCTTCTCAAGTTTCTCTCTCATACTGACTGGGGTGCTGACTGCCATATTCTTTGGCGGCTCTACCACTCCCTGGTCCAAAGTAAGTTGGTTTATGGCTGTCAGGCCTATTCTTCCGCTCCTGCCTCCGCTCTGCGCATGCTGGACCCGATTCGCTCCTTGGGTGTGTGCATCAGCACTAGCGCATTCCGATCTTCTCCAATCGTTAGCTTGTATGCAGAAAGTGGCCATCTCCCGGTGGATGCCCACTAAGGTGGAGTGAAAATATCATTTTTGGATTTTTAATTTACTTGAGTGTGAAAAAGTTGCCAATGGGCTTTAGAAACAAGCATGTGAAATTATAATACAATTGAAGCATTGCTTGATTGACCACCAGCGATTTTAATATATGGCATATTTCATGTTTTAACGATCGCTTTGCCCATCAGGAGTCATCCAAGATGCTGGTCTTTCATCCATGTTTATGCAAATAATTAACAGCTTAGTTTGCTGTAGACTGTGTTATTGCATACTTGAGGTTGACATTTAAGATTACAACATGTGGAATGTAAATTAATGGCAATTACAGAGGGTGGCCAAATTATTAGAGCTGATGTGAGTAAGTGAGATAAGAAAGAGTTTAGTTAACCATACATTGATTTAATGCTAGTTTCAGTGATGGTAGTGATTTTGTGCGATAACATATGCAGTCCGTGAGTCAGAGGGGATGGGAGATTGGGAGTGGGGGGAGAGTGAGTAATATGCAAAGCGCGGCTGCTCCGCCAAGCTCAGTGCACATGTGGCAGTGAGAATTGAAGGTTATTTGTGCTGTTATCATTTTTTCGTGAAACTTGATATTAAAAGTAAGTTAATTACATATTGATATCTGTTTATAGGTGTTTGACAAGTGAGTGTGACAGTATTAATTTGATATTTCTTTTTCTTGCAGAAATTCTTTAATAGTCTTACATTGCTTACAATTTATAATAATTGTTGTTTTTTTTCAGAATGGAAATTATTACGAGGGAGAAGGCGGCATGTGTGATTTTTGGCGCGCCACGCGAGATACCCACAAATGTTCTTCCCACCTACGCTGATGTTATGAAGGCTTACATCCATACAAGACAACAGCTGACAACGAAGAATAACAAATATCCACCGTTCGCCGAAGTATCAAAAAAAGTTTGCGTTGATGTTGAACTTGTTTGGGAGAAAGCGTCTCTTCCGACCGTGACGCACGGACGAGTGATTGAAACGCTCAGACCGTACAACGAGAAATACAAGAAAATCTTGAAACCATACGAGGCTCGGAAGGACAACGACAACTACAAGCAACAACTTGAACAGTTCAGAGAAGACGCAGATAAACTCTTCGACATTAGCAAATGCAAATGTGTAGATTTCGTCATGAGCTGTAAGTGCGAAAGAGCGGACAAAGTACCACTCAAAGAAAGAAAGTTTCTAGAGGACCAGAGAGGAGCCAGAAAGATGATTATAGGAGGCATCGATTTGGTGGAAACAACAAAGCTACAGAAGAAAATATCCAGGAAAGTCTGTGAATCGAGAAGACACAGCATTCACCAAGAACAATCGAAGCAGCAATGCAATTCTGGAAGCTACAACGAGGAAGACAAGGACGACGACACCGACAACAGCGACGAAGAATACACCCTATCTAAGTCACACTGTAAACCTGATCTATCGACACTGGAGAGCAAACGTCAAAGAATGACGATGACTGTACGATTACCATGTTTGGCTAAAGCGTGCGATAGAACGGGCGTCTCAGATCGAGCAGCAGCCGTTATTGCCTCATCCGTGCTACAAGACATTGGAATTGTGTCTACAATTGACACCTCCAAAGTCATTGATCGTAGTAAAATTCGCCGAGAAAGAAGTAGAACTCGTCAAGAACTGACAAAACTAGACAGCAGTATGACAGACTTGCCTGGATTGTACTTCGACGGTCGAAAGGATAGAACGATGAAAAATGTACGAGACGCCGCAGGACATGGCCACCGGGACAGAGATACAGAAGAGCACGTCAGCATTATTTGTGAACCAGGTTCATCGTACTTTTGCCACGTGACGCCGTCAAATGGATCAAGCAAGGCGATTTCCAAAGTAATCTTTGAATGCTTGGCTGCGCGAAGTGTGGATCTCGACAGTGTGAAAGTCGTCGGATGCGACGGAACCGCTGTCAACACTGGACATAATGGCGGAGTTATTCGGCAGCTTGAGGAATTACTACAAAAACCGCTGCAATGGCTCGTGTGCTTATTACATGCTAACGAGCTCCCCCTGCGACACCTGTTTCAGCATTTAGATGGAGCAACTACAGGACCTAAGTGCTTCTCAGGACCGATAGGGAAATCTCTCACAGCATGCACGGAACTCCATATAACATCGTATGAACCTATATCTCCATTACAGCCACTGCCGCATGTTGACGTGAAGGACCTGAGCACTGACCAGCAGTACCTGTGGCAGATGTGTCAAGCTGTCAGTGAAGGACACTGTCCCTGTGATCTAGCATTGCGAAAACCGGGACCATTGAACCACTCGCGATGGTTGACAACTGCCAACAGAATCCTCCGCCTCTATGTTGGCCTCGATGCACCATCCAACAACATCAAAACTCTTGTCACATTCATCACCCGGGTCTACGCCCCAACATGGTTCGCCATCAAGACGCAGCCATCATGCAAAGATGGAGCCAAACATCTGCACGGGATGATGGTGAGAACACGGTACCTCAGCTCCTCTCTAAAGAAAGTCGTCGACCCGGTGATTCGGCGAAACGGCTTCTGCGGACACCCCGAGAACGTGCTATTAGCCATGATCACAGATGAGCGACCACATATAAGGGAACTCGGACTCAGAAGAATCATGAAGGCAAGATCACATGTGTCTGCAAACAAAATCCGCAGGTTTCGAGTGCCACCGCTCAACCTCGACGCGACCGAATACCAGGACATGGTCGATTGGCAGACTTTGACCGTGACGGAGCCTCCTGTTACGATGGATATGACGGACAACGAATTGAACGACATGATCTCTGCTCAAATTTCACCAAGTGAAGTGTCCTCTTCCCTCGCTTCCCTTGTCACACACAGGCGGTGGAAAGATGCGTGAACCTAGTTACCGAAGCTTCAGCCGCTGTGTGTGGCGAGACGTCCCGCCATGGATTTATTCGGGCTCGCGTCGCTTCTCGGCAGCTTATGCCGAAACTTGAGTCTAAACGTGACTATCAATTCTGAATTAACCATGCATGCATAACTCAGACTCTATCGTTAGCATAATAGTGTGCCAAAATAACTAAAAATATATAGTCTGATGTTTACTCGTATTTTAGGTATTTTTGTGTAAAATCGTATATTATTGTAAACTTATAACGTCTGGTGGTCGATCAAAAGATTGTCTGATTTTAATAAACTTTTTTGCATATTGTTCTATTAGTCCATTGGCAACTTTTAAAACCTCAAGTAAGTTAAAATTCACAAAAAAAAATTTTGGGGCCATTTTCACTCCACCCTAATGCCCACCGTACCTTGGAGGGTCTAAAATACCTTTTTCGTGTTTGGCAGTTTTCTCCTACCCCGGTCTTCCAATCCTTTTTCGGCCCTTCCACTGTGGCATGCTTTGACCGTCATTCCCACTTGATCCGACCGTTTGGTCTCCGAATTGCCCCAGCCCTGTCTTCTCTAGTGGTGGAAGGGCGTTTGCTCTCCTCTCCCTCCTCTAACTACCCCCCCCGTGAACCCTTTCTCCCCTCCGTATCTGCTCCCTCCTTTCTACTGTACCGAAGTCACAGTCCCATCCGTCCGCCCTTCGACAACTATTTCTATCCCATTCCTCTTCCCATGCTGACTCTACCCCAGTGTTCGCTGACGGCTCTCGCTCTCCACTTGGAGTGGGCTGCGCGGCCGTCTTCCCATCGGAAATTAAATCATTATCCCTCCCCCGAGCGGCCTCCATCTTTACAGCGGAACTATCGGCTATTCTTTTGGCCCTTCGGTTTCTTTCAGCTCCCTTCTACATTGTTTATTATTTATTCATTGAGGCCCTGTCCTCTCTTGTCTCTCTGCACCCACTGGTGCGACAGATCCAGGACTGGCTGGTCCTTCTTTCATCACGCCGTAAGGTAGTCAGTCGCCTTTTGTTGAGTACTTTCACACGTTGGGTGTTCCGCAACGAACGCGCGGACGCTGCGGCGAGGGGGGTCCTCCCTGTCTTTCGACCCTAACATGCCTCTCCCGGCGTGGACTTTACGAGGTCTTCCGGGAAGCACTCCTTCGGTGGTGGCAGCACCAGTGAGAGGACGTGTCCGGGAATTCCTGAGAACATTGAAGCCCACATTCGTCAGTGGCCTTTCCTCCTGTCAGCGTGACTGACGATTAAAGACCGCTCTGATGCACCTATGCATCGGTCATACTCGTCTCATGCATGGGCATCTTATGAATGGAGATGTTACCCCCTCCTCCTCCTGCCCATGCGGCATAACTCTCTCTGTTTCACATTTGTTCTTGATTTGTCCTGCCTTTGCCGTTGCTCGCTCCCAGTTCCTCCCCTTTCGCCCTTCAGACTCCACTCTTACTCTTACTCTATTGTTGGGTGACTCCACGCCTGTACCAAAGGACACACTTTTCTCTTTTCTCCGTCAAACTGGCCTTCTACCCTCAATTAATATGACTCGGGTGTAATTTCTTCCTCCCTTTGCTGTTCATAATGTCTTTACTCTTCTCTATCCGGACTTTTTTTTAACTGTTACTCCTTCAAAGTCCTCCTTACTCCATCTCCTTGTACTCTCTCTTTTCTTTAGTTTCGGCGCGATATGAACTTAGCAGTTGAAGCGCCGGTGAAGCACTGCTATTCATTCATTCATTCATTCTCCATTGCACATAGCCAGGTACACCCGTCTCATTTGGTACTGTCCTGAGCCAGGCATCTAGTCTTCTTTTGAAGACTTCAACTTTGACCCCTGTAACGTTTCTGAGGTCCTTTGGAAGCTGGATAAAAAGTCTTGGGCCCCCCACCCTGACAACCAAGCTATTTTTCTTCAGTACTGAAGAGGTCCCTTGTCGGGCCTTTAATTTGGGAACGCTACACATTCTGCCTTTCCTATTTTCCAGCGTTGTTTGGATGGTGATTGGGTTTAGTTTGAGGTTTGGTACCAGTTTTTCGATAATTTTATATATGTTGATTATGGTGTACCTCTCTTCTTTCCAGGGAGCACAGATTTAGTTTACGTAGTCTTTCCCAGTAGTTGAGTCTTTTGCAGCCATCAATCATTACTTTTTTATCCCTTCTTTTAAATGTTCTTTTTTTATGCAAGGAGGGGGCAAAGGGCGAAAAAGTGACCCCTCCGCAGAAGAAGAGAGTAAAAAATAAGGTCTCCAAGGCTCAATGATGTCATTTTTCTTTTGTTTTAACAAGTTTTGAAAAGATTGTATAGTGTGTAAGATATATATATACAGTGGGGGGAAATAAGTATTCGTACACCTGCAAAATTGTTTTTCAATAAACTTTCAATCAAACGAATTACTTCAAAGTTGAACAAAAAATGGCTATTGGCATACAATTAATATGTATTAAACGAACGAACCAAAATTACGAATAAATAACTCGACAAATTAAATTTACGAAATTAGGTGGGGAAAAAAGTATTCGTACACTTAGGAAAAGTTACATAAATATAAGTTCTTTAAAGGACAAATAGAGGTCTCTAGCATCTACATGAGTCTTCTGGAATGTTCCAACACTGTTTGCGACACGTTATGATGACGTCATTTCCTGCAGCTCTCATTCATTGTTCAGTCTTAATGCATGAAGGTTGTCGCCATGGCGAAGACGAAGGAACTCTCTGTTGAACAGAAAAATGAGATAATCAGGCTCCACAATGAAGGGTTGAGCTACAGAGACATTTCAAAGAGGTTAAATATCCCATTCAGTACAATAGGCTCCGTTATTTTGAAATGGAAGAAGACGGGTACTACTCACAACCTTCCTCGAACTGGTGCTCCTCGAAAAATTTCTCCCCGAACTGGGAGAAGGATGGCAAGAAAAGTTAAAGAAAACCCTATGACGACTCGCAAGGAGATTCAAGAAGAATTAATGGCTGCAGGAACTTCGGTCACTAAACGGACTATCAGTAATGAACTACACAGGATTAACCTGAAGTCTCGCCGTCCAAGGAAAACACCCCTACTAAAGAAAATGCATAGAGATGCTCGTTTGAAGTTTGCCCGTGAGCATTTAGAAAAGCCTAAAGAGTTCTGGAATACCGTACTTTGGTCAGATGAAACGAAAATAGAGTTATTTGGAAGGAACACGGCTTGTCATGTGTGGAGGAAAGATAGATGCGCTCTTGATCCAAAGAACACCATCCCTACTGTAAAGTTCGGAGGCGGAAGCATCATGGTATGGGGGTGCTTTTCATCTAATGGTACTGGAGCAATTCACGTCATAGAGGGAACAATGAATGGAGCACTGTATCGCGATATTTTAGAAGAATATTTGTTCGCCTCTGTCCAACAGTTGGAGCTTGGAGATGAATGGTGCTTCCAACAAGATAACGATCCGAGGCATACTGCCAAACTTACTCGGGAGTGGTTCGTTCAGAACAATGTGAGGGTGCTGCAGTGGCCTAGCCAGTCGCCTGATTTGAATCCGATTGAGAACTTGTGGCGAATATTAAAAAAGCAGATTCATTTGAGGAACCCGAGGAACATCGCCGATTTGAAGGTTATTTGCAAAGAAGAGTGGGCTAAACTTCCGACAGAAAGTTGCAAAGCACTAGTAGGAACCTACGGAAAACGTCTACAAGCAGTTATTGCCAACAATGGTTACGCAACTAAATATTAAGTTATGAAAATTAATTTGCACGAATACATTTTTCCACCTAATTTAGTAAGTTGTAGTAATGCTTAGTTAAGAACATTGATTTCTGTTTGATTAATTATTAAAATGTTTAATATAAATTATTTACAAAAAATTGTGAAATTGTTTAAAATGGGTACAGTTGGCAGTCCTGAAGAGGAGGCCGAAAGAGCGGCCTACCCATAAGGGAGTCAGTCTTGAGGCAACGCGTTACGCGTAGGTTGACGAAATGTAACGTAAAGTTAATTAAGTGCGTGTCCCTCTCCGACCTAAATTATTATAATAGAATTTCATACTCGCATACCCCTAACTTAACTAAACCATTTTCGAAATTAATAAAACGTTCATAAGTGTTAAAAAAGAGTATTAATATACCCCCCTTCTCCCTTTGTTTTGTAACGAACTTTGAGTCAGGTCTCGGCATCGCTACCATGATATTTATACGATGCGGCAAAAAGAGTGTAGAGAAACAAAGTGATAAATGAAAGAAAGAGCCGATAGAGAATAAATAGAGATATAGTAAAGTAGAAAGAAGAGTAAATAATGAAGAGAAAGTAAATTAATAAAGGCGATCACTACATCTGGTGGCGAGCGGTGGTCTTACATCATATTTTGTGAGGCTTACCCACGTGATTTAGTATTTTGATTAAAATTCTTCAAAACCGGTATAATAACCAATAGCGTCAATGAATATTTTATTTCGATTATTAAAATATCTAAATGCAAAGTTGATCTCGTTTGCAGGCAAATTTCGAAATTCATTCCTTAAAATTTCATTGTAAATATAAATTCAAGATGGCGCTTCGCCTTCGCATCCTGATAGCGTCCCTGACAAACTTCGCGCCTAAAAATTTAATTTGTTTTTTTTTCTTTCTTTTCGTGGGAGTTCGTTGGATTCTGAAATGTTCCCTTTGTTCCATTGTGCATCGTCCAGTTCCGTTACTTTTCGCAGTCTAGTGACTCAAAATTTCTTTTAGTCGCGGTACAGAGTCGGTAGGAAAATTTGTCTGACTCAATATTGCGAGTCATTATTACGTTAAATTTCGTTCATTTCGGTTGGAGAGGGCATAGTTTTGAAAATTATCGTGCTGCCTGAAGACTCAATTTTTCTTTTTTTTTCATCTCTTCCACTGTATGCCTGTTCCAGCTTACCTTTTTCCTTTTTGTTTAAAATTTTTGGAATTAGTAGTAATTGTAATATAATTAGCGATTAATATAGAAAAAATTTGTACGTAAGTGAATTGTTAGTTTAAATACAGTGATACACATTTTATATGGTCCTTTCAAAATGTTTTAGCGAAAATTTGTGAGAAATTTTCTGGGTTTCATTAGCAGATTTTTGATTATATTTCGATTGCCTGTATATAATAATAGGATTATTTTGTTTATATAGATTTACGGGCTTTTTGCTTCGCTCGTTTCGCGCTATATAAGTTAAGTTACAGTTAATTGACAGTCGAAAGGTAATCTTAAACATATTAAATTTGTCAGATTATAAGTCGCCGTATAGGATTGTGTTAAATTTCAAAATAAGTAGAATTCGTTTAACTGAAATAGAGAAATTGTGTTGTGAAATTTTTTATAAGTTTTTTTGGATTTTTTATATACTCATTAATTATATACTTACTTATTAACTAATACGTATTTATTAGTTATATATATAATTACATATATTTATATACTCATAAACTTTGGTAGGTAAGCTGATTATTTTTTTTCTCTTCTCTCTGTTTCTTTCGTTCATTTCACGACAATTCCGACATATTTGGTAAGATGGCTATTGTATTGTACTGGGGGATTTCTTGTAGGCCTATCGTAAAATATTGTTCGGAGATTAACCGTTACTACGGTATGTCTATTGAGTAGTAAATTTTTAGTTATTTAACAAAATTTTAATTGGTTTAACATAAATAAGCATAGGATTTTTCTTTAATAAGCACAAATGTTATGCATAAAATTCTAAATTGTTCTTTCCGCGCATAACATTGAATTTATTAAATATAGGCCTAAAAGTGCAGCAGTAAATTTTATTTTTATTTTGACGGCTAAGGTGAGTTACGGTACACATATTTTACTAAATCTGGATATTATAATTTTTTTTGAATTACAGAAATTTGTGTAGAAAATTCTTTTCATATATTTTCTTTACGTTTTATAAATTCATTCAATAATCAATTTTATTGGTACAGGTAGGCCGATTTTTATTTTTCTTTCCAGTTCAATGACAATGGTAAAATTTTTAGTCCAAATTTAGATTGTATTCTAAAAAGGATGTTTTAATTTGATATTTTAATTTGGGTATTAGAAATGAAAAATGTCTTTTTTTTTAGTTCGAGCGTTTGCATGGAAAATATTACGAAATTATGTTAGGATATAATGCAAGTTTCATTCGGTTAGGGATATTTGTATAGAGGTTCGCTTACAAACAAAGCGACCGCTCTTAATTATGCAGTGTTGTTTTTGTTTACAGTGGATTGCGTGTATTTGTGAGTGCATATTATCTATTCTTATTTAGTATAATTATGCAAATTTTTAGTTTCACTTGGAAGAGATAAATTACTGAGATTTTTGCTAATTGCGAGTTCAATTCGTATGAAATTTAACGTTTCAGGTTGGAATTACTGTATTAAAATAATTTTTGGTAGTAATATTTAAATTTTTTTACTTTTTAATAACTGTTTAGAAAATTATTATTGTTTAAACCTTCAGTCGGAGTTAACTAGTGCATTTGAAACATTGACTCAAGTGTACACTCGGAAATGGAGCCTTCTGGATAGCCAGTAACGTTTTTGTGGCGTCTGTGTGCTCCTCCTCAAAGCAAGAGGGTTCATGATTGTCAGAGAATGGATGACATGAAGTTTCTGGGGTTCATTTTTGTCTTTTGTATTTAGAGGTATTGAGGTGATTTCTGAAGATAGTTTGAACAATAATATTTCTTAAATTATACTAACAGTTACTATGTATGGGCGCTTTTATATTTATACTGTACAATTTTTTTCGTGCGTTTTATGACTTTTTTTATCTTCTCTGCTGTAACTGCCATAAGTGACCTTATTGGTAGCTAGATTTGATTAAATTTTTGCGAAATTTTGAGATGTGTAATTTTTTTTTTCTTTCCGTGAATTTGGCCAGAGCAAATGTGTAGTTAGTATTTCGAAGTGAAATGTCGAGAAAATTCGATAAATTAAAAATGAAATGATAAGCAGTACAGAAACGTTTCGAATAAACTTTTTTTTTAAAAATTGCAAAGGCTCGGTTTGGGAGTCAACCAAGTTGAATGCGAGTTCCATCAAGTGAGTTTAGTCGACCGGATAGGTGATCGATCACCAATGAGAGAGAGAGAAGAGAAACCAAATGGCGCATGGACTTGGCGCAGGATGGTTTCGGAAGAGAAGAGAAGAGACAGAAGAGAGGAACCGAATGCGCATGGACTTGGCGCAGGACAGTTTCGGAAGAGAAGAGAAATTTACGTGTGCAGGGTCTTGGCACACGAAAGTTTCGATCGAAGATGGTCTACTGGTATTTTTCGGGCAGTAGCTGGTCACGCTGCTCGAATGCTTCGCTAAATATGTGTCACAGCGCGCGGTAGACAAGCCACGAGAGCTTGAACGGGTGCCTACGACTGTACTGTCCATACAGACATACAGTAGGTTCGTTGGGAAACGGCCTACGGCGGAGTCATCGTTTGATTGTTGCCAGTAGAAGAGTCTTTCAGCTGGACGTAGGAAGAGCAGCGTTCACCGACAAAAGTGGAGATGAGACAAGGCGAGTTTCTTCATCGACTTCTAGAATTGCAAATTTCGTCCAATTCCAGCGCGTGGTCCCGCTTTCAGATATCTCCCCCCCCCCTGATCCTTTTAGAATTGGACGTCTCTTGTTTTTTTTTCGCCATTGGAGAGAGAGCGGAACCATTATAGCGTGCTGCCCTGTTGCATGTTGATTGATGCAATCCCTTGCATTCTAGCGAAGTGAGCAGGAGAGCTGCGATTGAAAATTGAAATCCGTTGTCAGCGTGCGGAGTGTGATCTAAACAATGTCCAGCAAATTAATGTACTGATTATTATGTAATGAAATTATAAGTGAAAGGGCGCGATTATTGCCCATAATTGTTGTGTTTTTCGTGAAGTAGTATGTGCGCTCTTGGTCAGTATTTTATGTAAACTTTTTCTTATATTTTTTCTATGTTGCCCTGATAGTAACTGTATAACTATACAAATAATTGTTTCAAATGTAAAGCGATCGTTGATGAGAAATCGCGGGAATAGATTGTGAACTTAGGATTTGTGTAGCCACTGTAAGAAAATTTTCTGTTATTTTTTTTTGGCATGTACAGATTAGTTACAGGTTGTAATTTAATTATTAGAGTGAAATGTTATTTTATGCAAATGTGAAAATTATAAAGTTTTCGGTTTTTATAATATGATACAATATATGTATGGAATTTGTCATCCTAATTATTTCTTGTCTATCTCTTGAATTGTTAAAGAAAAAAAAAAAAAAAATTGCAAAATATGTAAGTGTTGAATAAATTTATTGACATTGTTAAACGATATTAATAAGTTTTACTAATGGAAAAACTTATTTTCAAGGGGGTGATGCGAGTGTAGTAATGCTTAGTTAAGAATATTGATTTCTGGTTGATTAATTATTAAAATGTTTAATATAAATTATTTACGAAAAATTGTGAAATTATTTAAAATGGGTACAGTTGGCAGTCCTGAAGAGGAGGCCGAAAGAGCGGCCTACCCATAAGGGAGTCAGTCTTGAGGCAACGCGTTACGCGTAGGTTGACGAAATGTAACGTAAAGTTAATTAAGTGCGTGTCCCTCTCCGACCTAAATTATTATAATAGAATTTCATACTCGCATACCCCTAACTTAACTAAACCATTTTCGAAATTAATAAAACGTTCATAAATGTTAAAAAAGAGTATTAATATACCCCCCCCCCTTCCCCCTTTGTTTTGTAACGAACTTTGAGTCAGGTCTCGGTGTCGCTACCATGATATTTATACGATGCGGCAAAAAGAGTGTAGAGAAACAAAGTGATAAATGAAAGAAAGAGCCGATAGAGAATAAATAGAGATATAGTAAAGTAGAAAGAAGAGTAAATAATGAAGAGAAAGTAAATTAATAAAGGCGATCACTACAAAGTTTATTGAAAAACAATTTTGCAGGTGTACGAATACTTATTTCCCCCCCACTGTATATATATATATATATATATATATATATATATATATATATGTGTGTGTGTGTGTGTGTGGTGACCGTCACCGTCACTCACTCACTCACCGTCACCGTCACTGGTGAGGAATAGAGGAAGATCTCAGTACCTGTTCCGTGACTTTTTCTTTTTTGCTTTGTTTATCGCTATCTGATTTTGTGTCTCGAATTTCGCATCATCGGTCATTATAACCTCCAAATCTATCACTTTCGTGCTTCTCTGAATTTCCTGTTTATCTGGGACATAATATGCAGTCTGTTTAAGTTCCTCATTTTTACCATATCTGAAGAGCTGAAATTTCTTGGTGTTAAATGCCATGTTGTTGTCTTCTGACCATTTGCATATTCTGTTCGTGTCCCTTTGTAAGGGATTTTCCTGCTGATCTTTGTATCGTCTGCAAAGGATGTTACCATACTGTTGCTGGTTACTTCATTGTCTATGTCTATTAGCATGATAATGAAAAGGAGTGGGGCCAATACTGTTCCTTGTGGTACTGAGCTGCGTACTTTCGATTCTGATGATGTTGTAGTTCCATTTTCCCACTTTACCTGTTATTCCCATATGTTTCATTCAGGGATGGGAAACTGAATCGAACTGGAATCGATAAACTGATAAGACCGATATTATTTTATGAACTGAAATAAAAAAAAATTCGAACTGAAAAAAATTCTGACAACTAAAATCGAAATTCGAACTGAAAATGAAAAACAAAAAAAACTGAAATCTTAATTCGAATAGATTAAAAATAACAGTTTTGCGTTTCAGTTTTGAGGAGCATTTGGATTGCAAAAAAAAATATAAATAACGTGAATTATTTTCCTTTTTTTGCGACTTAACTTTTGTATGGATTTAAAATATCCATTTATCCTTTAATTCGATGTAGAAAATAACGCAGCTGAAAGTACTAGAGACAATGGTTTTAAAAATGAAAGAAAAAGAATTAGGGTGGAAAGTTTTTATCCCATATCAAAATGCTTTTCAATAATGACTGCTCCTTTCGTTGACCTAAGTTTAATCACTTGGTAAGGACGCCTTCACTTTTTTCTGACTATTAAATTTTTCAGTTTGATAATAGCTATACTATCTATATCTACATAAGTGGGTGAGACAATCCGTGGGAATGACCAAACTTCAACTCAAATGTTAATCCTGTGGAATGTTGTGACAATAAAACCCACACTAATAGACGGAGTTTATTTCCACAACAGTTTCGATGCCCACTGGCATCCTCTTCGGGTGGATACAGAAAAACGAATGAACAAAAGTGAGTAAGGAAACAATCCAGGAAAGGTAAGGAACATTCTAGAAGGCCAGAGACCATTAAGAAACTCACACCTAGGTTAGATCCAGTTCACCGGACCCGACACCCGACGTCTTGTCAAGAAGATAATTTTAATTTGTGCGAGATTTGAGATTCTTGGTAAAAAAATCCCTTCCGGTATTCCTTTTCCAACAATGGGACGTTATAAAACTGCTCTAGAAAGAAGAAAGGAAGCTTCTAATTCAAAGATGAAAAGATGTTTGCCACAAGATGAGCAGACACTAGATCACACCAACACTAAGCGTATGAATACTATTCAAGAGATGCTTCGTCCAACAATAAGTATTCCAATGGATATAAAAACGTTTAATGATGCTATGGTTGAACTGGTACAGTAACTCTAAATGGAAGACCATTTTCTGCAGTAGAAGACAATGGTTTATGTAAGATCATAGATCCATAAATCCAGTAAAAGACTCTTTAAATGCAGGTTTGCTTGTAAATACCATAGCTTATTCGCGGAAACTTGCTAAGAAGCTGCGAACTCCAGTTATTATAAATATTTTAAAAACAAAGAAGTATCATATGCCTATCGTAGACGTCGTGACGAGGTTGTGCTCAACATATGACATGATCTTCAGTTTAGTGGAACTCCGACCGTTTATTGATGAATTTATTGAACTCATAGGAACCGATTAAAACTTTCTCCTCAAGCTTGGGAAAAACTGCAAGAAATTTTGCAAGTATTAGAGCCTGCAAGAAGAAAAATAATTTGATTCCAGGAGACTTCTACAAATTGTGGTTTCTGTGTAAAAGTGATATCTCAAAAATTAAATGCGTGCTGGATCACAACCTTTTAGAAGCAATGAATGCTAGAGAGAAGGAGCTCCTACAAAAAGAAATAGTGATATTATCCTTATATCTGGATCCTAGGTTCAGTGTTATGCTATCCGAAGTAGAACAAAAGCTTGCGATTACTCATTTGACCCAACTTCACACGAAAATGGAATCGACATCTTCGGCAAGCTTGGCATCCAGTACATCAGAGGATGAGTTGGAAAACATGCTTAGAGCTGCTGCAAAAATAAAGAAAAACTCAACCACTGCTACGAATAGAAGCATCATTTCGGCATTTCAAAATTTTAAGGATATTGAAAGAATTTCAGCAGACAGTAGCCTAATTGCGTGGTGGTACGCAATGAAGATAAAGCATGAGGAGCTGTACAAATTGTCTTTAGTTGTGCATGCTGTTCCAATGACACAAGTTAGTGTGGAACGGCTTTTTTTTCTTTTGAGATTGATTTTAAGTCCTCAAAGAAACAATTTGTTGCCCGAAAACATTGACAATATTTTAAGTGTTCGCTCTAATTTTAACATGTGAGTTTACAAGATATTTGTATTTTGTATATAATAAACAGAGGTGCATTTAATTGTTTTATTCCCCTTTCTAATACTATTATTTATATATTTCCTTAGTGTCGTGTGCTTTAAAATTTAAAAAGTGTACGAATTAATAAAACATTTCGAATTGAAAGTTTTTTGTTAAATAAAACTTTGTGAAAGAAATGAAACGAATAAGAAAAAAAAAAAATGAGTGTTTCGTGCTGATTGAGTTGGCTATAGATGCTTACATGTTTAATCATACAAAAGTAGAAATAGTTACTAAAGCAAATTCCCTTTGAAAAACAGAAATCGAATGGAAATAGAAATATAAAATTAAATCTGAATTTGTCAATAGGGTACCCCCAAAAATAATATAAATAGTACAAAGAAATTCTTAAAGAAATCTGAAAAAAAACTGGAACCGAAATTTAAATTGAATCGAACCGAAAAATATAAAACTTGAATCGAAAAATAAACTCAAATCGAAAAAAAAAAAAAAACTTAAATCGAAACTGAAATCGATATTTTGGCAAACTTAAACTGAAATCGAAAACTGGACTTAAAAATTTATCAGTTTCCCATTCCTGGACTTTCATTTTATGTGCTATTATACCATGATCACATTTGTCGAAAGCTTTAGCAAAATCCGTGTATATGACATCGTAGTTTTCATTGCCTTCAAGTGTGTCTAGGTCTCTAGGATATTGTTATAATGCTCTATAAGTTGTGATAGGCATGATCTTCCTGATCAGAATCCGTGCTGATTCTCGTTGAATCTTTCCAGTGTCCCCAAGAAGTCATAGATTTTCTCTCTAACTATTCTTTCAAATATTTTGGTGAGATGGGATCAGTAGCGGATCTAGGATTTTCGAAAGCTGGGGGTCAGACCTTTACATATGTAAAAATTGCGCCAAAATAATGTTTAATTATATATAAATATAATTACATACACTGGAATTAAAAATACATATGTTAATTAACCCTTTAAGCAACAGCAGGCAAATTTTTAGCGTTTACTAAAATGTAGTTAAAGACCAGGTTTCTGGTAGTAAATACTGGAACTAATTTGACTGACGTTATCTAATCCATCTGTTCAAAGTATTACCTGAATCAGTCATTTAGAGAGAGGAAGATCGTGAATGTGAATACTACGCAAAGGGTTTACAAGCACATTAAACTTGTGTCTACAAATGCTTACAACCATTAATAAATGAATATGTAAAGCTGCAAAGCATAATTTAATTGAGTATACGAAAGGAAATATTATTTTTATGCAGTTTCTGAAAATAAAATTGAAAGGTAAGTTACCAGGTATTTACAAGGGTGGTGTTGATATTTTTATAATTTAAAAAAGTATGTACTTTTTTGCTTTTAGAAATTAAAACATTTATTATAAAAAATAAAGCATTTAGAAGGGGCGCCAAGATTGACCAAAAGGGGCGCCAAATTGACCAAAGGGAGGGGGCAGGCCGTCCCCCCCCCCGTAAATCCGCTAGTGGATGGGACATCAATGACACTGGTCTGTAGTTTTTTGCTTGAGATCTATCCCCTCCTTTATATATACAGACAATGTTTGCTCTTTTCAGAATGCTTGGTATTTCCCCAGTGTTTAGGGATCTTCTCCATATCCAGTATAAAGATATTTTTATCCTTTTTAATCAATTTCTAATCAATAATACGTTCCTTTTGTACTTACCTGCAGCTGATGTGGTTTCATTTGTCCTATAGCTCGCCCTATATATTTTCTGAGGTAAAATTAAAGTCTGTTATACAACCTCCTTGTAATGTCTCTTCGAAGAATGCATCTATGTCAGGTACCACTTTATCACTTTTTGGGGTACTGAACCCTGATTCGTACTGGGCTCTCAATGTTTCCGGTATTTCTTTTAGATCGTCGATTAGTTCATTATTTCCTTTTCTTAAGGGCCTGATTGTTGCGCGCGTTTTTGTTTTCATTTACACATAGTTATAGAAGTATTTTGGTTTTCTTTTATTACTTCTACCGCCTTTTCCTCTTCCCTCTCTGTATGGCCCTTAATCAGGGTTTGTATTTCCCTATCGATACTCTGCAGTTTTTCTTGTATTACTTCCCTGGTATTGTTGTCTCTGCAATGAATTAACTTCGCCGCTACTCTCTTTTGCGGAATATTGTTTGCTTTTGCCTCTCCAACCAGTTCCTTTTGGCTGTGCTTTCGTAGCATATTTCTCTAAAATTTCCAGCGTCTTTTCTCCCAAGGTTGGTTGTATTTCTTTGGTTATTTTATTCTCTAAAACTGTTTTCCACTTTATTTCGGCCATGTGTGATCTGATTTCTTCCCAAGTTATAGTCTTGGAGTTTAAGTTAAACGTCCCAAATTTTCTTATTTCTTCACTATGAGTATTGTCTTTTAATGTTATCATCATATTTGTTGATATCTCGACTATGTTGTGGTCTGAGATAATAGTTGAGGTTATTTTTATATCATCAATCAAGTTCGTGTTACTGGTGAATACCAGACCCACGCAGTTATTTTTCCGGTGTTTTCTGTTATTTCTTGTGTTACCATAAATTCGTTTGTTAGAACCATCAACATTTTTGTTTGCTCCTGGTTTTCTCTTGTGCTCCCCTTGTCCTGATGTATATATATTTTTCTACCCATCTTTTTGTATCTTCTAAATGAGAAATTAAAATTTCCGCAGAGTATTATATTGGGGAATGGAGGATTTACAAACTTTATTAGGTTTCTGATATCAGCAATGGCATCTGAGAATTTTTCAGTTGGAGTGTTTGAAGGTCTATAGATGACTATAAGTACCACATTTAGTTTTTCTATTTTTACTGCTAAAAGTTCCACGAAGCTGCTTGATTTATTGTCGTCTCTGCCATATGACTCTCACGTACATAAAAAGCACAACGACCTTTACGTCTCGCTATTCTATCAACTCTGAGTAAGTTGTAACCATCGATATGTATCTCTTTCCTATCAATACAATATTTGCAGTTTTCGCAGTCTCCTTGGCAATCTTTAAGGTGTGTTTCTGTGAGGCATGCGATGTCCGCCCCTGTTTCGTCCATAAATCCTTTCAGGTATGAAACTTTGTTAATGAGTGGTTTAGTTTTATCCCTTGAATATTAGCCAGGACAATATTTATGTTCTTAGTTTTGTGTTGCATTTGTGCATTTCAAATTCGTTATCCTTTAGTATCGCGTGTTTAGTAGCCCTGTGGTCCTCCGAGAAAGATCCGTTTCCGCCTACCTGTTCTGGTAGCTTCTTGCTGGGAAGAGGTTCGGCTCGGGGATTCCCAGCTGTGTCGGCTGCATGAGCTGTATGAAACTTAACAACCGTATTGTGTCTGCGTTGTTTAAAAAATTTGGTTCGCGATTTGTGTACATAGGTTTCTTCTCGTTTTTCCTATCGTTCTTTGGGGTGGTCGGGAGATGATGATAGTAGCATTTTTTCCGTATTTGCAGGTTCCATATTTTGCGTAAGTCTTGCAAATGGCCGGGTGGTAGAATTTGCAGCTGTCTCCGAATTTACAGTTGTTGGAATCGTAAAATCGAGATTTATTAATGAATATAAAATAACAATTCATAATGTACAGTAAGTTAGGTTTAATAAATGGATTGTAAAAGGTAGAAAAGAGCCTATTCTGAATTTGGACAAGAGTACTTGACATGAACCACGAAGCCAGAACAACAGGTTTAGTTTTGTTCATACTCGCATTCACGTTCAGCCAATCAGGCATAGGTTTGTTTGTCACGTGATACCCACCTCTAGTGTTCCTCAATCATGTTCTTAAAGACAAATTAGTTTTCAAATAATACCAGATCTATATAAATAAGAGATTTAATATCAGAAAATAAGCCAAAAAGTTAGTTGTAGAATAAGTAGGAGGTTGTAAAAACTATTAAATATTATGTATTAATTACTGTTTTTAAGTTTTAGGTTCGTGGATAATTAAAAGACAGATCACATGCAAAGCGCGAATGAAACAATGAAATTTGCTCAATGAAAAAGGCAACGCATCACCAAAGAGAGTTAAAAAGCCAAGTCTAGAAGAGTCAGAGTCGTTGGAAGAAGTATGTCCATCTTAAGATCGTTTTGCTCTCCCTTGTTATTTTTATTTCAAATTCCCGATCAGAGCCTGTGGGAAGTAGGGCCTATATTAAAATGAGTTAATAACAGTAAATCAACTTCATTTTCGACTGGGGTCGACGACGTGGAATCTTGCGTCCGCGGCCCTTAGTTTTTATTCATGTCACGCTCGCGCGAGGCTATATCGTTTTTGAAGGCCAACTTAATTTTCGGTCAAGGCTTAACCTTGTCTCTTGAATTATATAACATAAGTGTAAAGTTAAATTAATTTGTAAACATAAGATTAAAAATATAAAAATTCTGGTGTTTCATAATAAAAACAATTTATATTCCAGGTCGAAATTAAATTCAAGAGTTTAATAATACGGTTCGATAAAGTGTTAATTTACTTAGTTGTGCTTGAGTGGAAAAGTTGAACTAATAGTTAAAGTATCATTGGTCACGTTACCATCCTTTGTGTGGATATGTTGTCGTCAAACACTAACCCATGGACGAGTCAGTGGACTGTTTATTGAAACATCCACAACCCCGAACCCTTCACAGTGATCATTTTTATAGTAGAAATTGGACATAGTGTAGTGTTCAACCGTTCATATTATATATATATATATATATATATATATATATATATAATATATATATATATATATATATATATATATTGTCCTCCCTTATATCTGTAATTACCTTTGCATACAATTCCTTCTCCATTTTTACTCGAGGCCTTTGTTTTTGATGGTTGTATCAATTCCTTATTGGGAGACATCTTCAGTCTGTTTTCGTGATTGCCTGCTTGTTTTTATATTATTTGTGCTAGTGACCTCCGTTTGAACTTTTTGTGCTAGGGTTTGTGCCTTTATATTATCTGTTGCATTTATATTCTCGCCTTCGTTGTGTGTCGGTACTTTTTTTTATTTCTACTTCCCTTTTCTTTGTTTCTTCTGTTTTTCCCTGATCATTATTCAGAATTTCCTCTTTTGCTTTCTCCTCAGTCTCCTTCTGCTTTAAAAACCGTAAAATATGATAGTTTATTTTGGTCATGCAGCTTTCACAGAAATACTTCATTCCATTCAGTTGCTTTGCACCTGTTATGAGAGAGATTTCTTCATCTTTCCATTTCAGGCATTTGAAATCGAAAAGGAGTTGGCAGAGATCACATCTAATTGCTCTTGCATCATCTGTTACATTGTTACAGAAACTGCAGATGTAGAAATGTATTTTCCATGTTACTAACAGAAGGTAAAAGTTGGTGAACGAAATCTGATTCAAAAGGGTATCGGGAGGGGTTTTTACTCAAATTGAATGAGGGAAAGTTTTCTCCGTTACTCTCGGGTAAGGTTAGTAGTATGGGCGCAAAATGAACGAGTGCAATGCAATTGCAAATGTTGCATAATGGTGCAACCCCCCCTTGTTGCAAGGCACCCCTAGTGCCAACCACCCACCCCCTTGTTGCAAGGCACCCATAGTGCCAATCCCCTTTGTTGCAAGGCACCCCCAAACTGTTAGTAGTATGGGCGAAAAATGGACGAGTGCAATGCAATTGAAAATGTTGCAAGAGTGCCACCCACCCCCTTGTTGCAAGGCACCCCATAGTGCCAACCCCCATTTGTTGCAAGGCACCCCAAAATGGGGGAGGGGAATGTTGCAAGAGCAACAAGGGGTTATGCAACTGGGAGGCGGAGTTATCCCCCAAGCGAAAGAGAGAGGAGAAGGAGAGAAAGGAAGAGGAGAGGTGTTCACCCGACAGCTGTCAGGCACATATGAGGACTTCAGCCGAGCGGCCGCTGTTTTATAGGACCCCCTATTCAACCAGTTGGCATTATTAGCCAGTGCCTCCGGGCATCATCAGCCAGGTGACTTAGAAGGCTGAGTTGCCAGTTTGCGTTTATTTATTTAATTAAAGCATATATTAAGGCTGAGTTGCCAGTTTGCGTTCATTTATTTAATTAAAGCATATATTAAGGCTGAGTTGCCAGTTTGCGTTTATTTATTTAATTAAAGCATGTATTAAGGCTTAATCAGCCAGTTGGCTTAGAAGGCTGAGTTGCCAGATTGCGTTTATTTATTTAATTAAAGCACATATTCTGGCTTAATCAACCAGTTGGCATCATCAGCCAGTGCCTCCGGGCATCAGTTGACACTGTGTACATCTATACGTGCGTCACGCGTTGGCACGGTGTACACACTGTTTATGTGCGTTAAAAGGAGCCGGGCTCGAACCCGTGCGTCATTCTGCGGTTGCAGGGTGCCCTAATGATCGGTTTAAAAGTAGGTCTAATGTGGGGCGTAAAACGCCGAACAATTCATACAGAAAAAAGTAGGTCTAAGGTGGGGGTAAAGCATCGAACAATTCGTACGGAGATCAGAGGCATGCCTATATATGCAAATTTCCAGAAAAAAGTTCATCTAAAAATCGTGTAAGCACTTCCCCGTTTAAAGTAGGTCTAATAACCTCCGAACGAATTAAAAGCGTACACACACTCACCGACTGTACACCCATAAAGTCCCAATCATCACACATACACACTCGAGACCCGGCGCGGCTGAGATAGCCAGGGTGATACACAACAACCCACCAACGCCTTACTTACCAGCTCCTGATAGACCGACAAGGTCTCTAAATACGTCCCAAAGTACACACAAATACACACCCCGACTATATATATGCTCATAAACCCCCTAATTAACACACACACACAAACTGATGCACGCAAAGCCCCAATAGCAAAATATATACGAGCGCAACCACCACACAAAAAGCATCACTAACAATCGTATAGACTTTTAGCAGCTCGTTCCATCAACAGCACATGGTGAAATGAGGGGCTACGACTTTTAGGAGCTCACCCAACCAACAGGAGATGAGGGGTACGACTTTTTAGGAGCTCACCCCATTAACACCACCTGTCCGATATGAGAGCTACGACCAAGCGTCCAAACGATTGGTGGTGAAACCACCAACCACCTCCATCACATTACTCGTGAACAACAGCCACCAATCAACACCAAGTAGACCGACAAGGTCTCTAAATACGATCCAATAGAGAGAACTATTAAACATAAACAAATACGTTTACGGAGGCAAATAAAAAAAAGACAACGCCAATAGTTTATCATATTGAGCTTCTCGCGGTTTAACGAGACCTATTTGCTTTTTGGTGCGTGATCTTTTAAACCAAAATCGAATAAGATAAACTAAGTTTAATACAAATACAAATTTTCATCATAATACGCAATTTTATCCTTAAACTATAACAAAAAATATTAATATTATTTTAAAAACAAAATAGAAATTAAATTAGGGGAAACTTATTAATTTTTCCTCTTTATCCAATTATTTTGTTTCAATATAAATTTATCTTTGACACAATTTTATCCTTAAACTATAACAAAAAGCATTAATGCGATTTTTAAAACAAAACGGATTCTATTCGGGTAACTTATCATTTTTCCTCATTTACTTGCGGCAACACTGCGGTATTATTTTTTAATATAATTAAAACCAGCATTCACGATCATATTTAATCTTACTGTTCAAGATATCCTGAAAGGCAAAATTATTTTAAAATGTATAGACACCTCAAAGATAATATAAATCGATTTTGTTATATATATATATATTATATATATATATATATATATATATATATAAAATGTTAATTGTTTATGTGAATATTTATTTGATAAAATACAAAAATTATATCGCTGATTATTTTAAAACGTAAACATACCTCGAAGATGATATAAATCGATTTTAAGTTATATATATATATATATATATATATGTTAACCCCTCCGTCTATGGCCCTGAGTCGGTTCGGAATCGACGGGGGTTCTGGTTAGGAGGCAAGCAACGGATATTTCTTCTATAACATTCTAATTCTTTTCGGTCGCCACTCGGTTAAACTCTTGGCTACAGACTCGCCAGACTGTTATGCCAATATCTTCTATGGTATTTGGGTTGTCTCTTTCTCTCGCTTATTAATTCTTCTCTTTTTATAATACTCTGATACTTTCTCTGATACTAAAATTATCGACTTTTCTGACTAACTTCTGAAGAGAGCACGGCTCGAAGGGAAAATAAAAAGTTTCTCTTTCGGTAATTTACTTCTTAAAAATATACAGGTACTGCTCTGA
This sequence comes from Bathynomus jamesi, assembly GCA_023014485.1. Classification (NCBI taxonomy): domain Eukaryota; kingdom Metazoa; phylum Arthropoda; class Malacostraca; order Isopoda; family Cirolanidae; genus Bathynomus; species Bathynomus jamesi. Next base: position 537,711 of record JAJOZX010003008.1, on the reverse strand, counting down.
ATTTACAGGGGTAGAGGTTCGACCTCTTTCGACCATGGCTCAGGCCGGAATCTAAAAATATTAAGGAGGCAAGGGGCCTCTGCCCCCTCCCCGCAGCAAGGCTGCTAACAAGGGAGTCCTAATGAAGTGCTATGATGAAGTGACTTAATCAAGAAGTCTAATGAAGAAGTGCTCTAATTTTACAAGTACATGTATAATATAAACTTAAATGTTTTGGGGGAGGACAGTTGAAGGTTAAATTTTCCCCCTTTTTAAACACATGATCAGATGGTTTGAAAGATTTCAACTAAAAAAAATAAAATAAAAACTAATTTGTATTTTTCGCCGAGTCTACATTTATGAAGGCGATATCATTTCGTAATAGTACACATAAGTACAAATTAAGTACACGACTGAGTACGTATTAATTTTGGTTCATTACAATTACGATTACAATTATGGATTACTTCACATTCGCTTATGATTGTTCATTACAGTTCTATTAAAGTACATTCTTACATTATAAATTAAATCATTACATTTAATTACAGTTTCATTGAAGTACATTACAAGTATTATTAATTACAGTTTCATTAAAGTACATTACATTACATTAAATTAAAGTATTACAGTTAATTACAATTAAACAGTTACTATAACTTTGTTTTGTTTTTACAGTGTTTCATATTAATAGACAATTAAGATGTTTAGAAATATAATACAACGTACATGGCACTTACGAGATAATTTATTTACGAAATAATATGCTATAATATGTTATGAATTTGAAATCAGAGCGAACGGAGATATTTTATCTTTGAGGCGCTCGAATCTGTTGTAGTGAGCGGAATTCGATCTTACTAAGCATTTTTTTGAGTTCATCTCGGGAGGTCATATAATTAAAAATAAAAATGAAAAAAATAATACGAGAACGTATTTTCGCGTTCTCGAACGAACGCCCAAAGTTTCGCGCTTCACAAATTGACACGAGTAAAAAATGAATATTTAATAAAATTTATATAGGACAATGATCAAGGGAAATCAATGACGGGAAAACGTGACGTATGGATGAATATGGTTGAATAATAATGCTTATACTACACAACACCACAACATTATTATTAAAGAATTTACCATACATTGCACACGGAAGACGTCCACATACCAAGCGCGCGACTTAGTGTACAAGGCATGGGAAACGCAAAGAGAACAAAGTTATTTAATGACGTCATAGTGTATAAGTCATTATTAGAAAAGATGAATTAGGGAAATACAGTAATGAATAAAGAAGTATAAATCGAAATTCTATCCAAAACTCGCTCAGGCGATTTTGGTTTCTTATGTAAAAATGGACATTCGAACATAAAAACTATACGAACATAAGTACTGCATGAAGACAATGAATCCATATAATGATGGTGTAGGAATTGTTCATTGTTCACCTTTTACAGTATTTCCCCCCCTAAAATGGTATTAATACAATAATATAATACAATTAATACAATATAATACAATTGAGAAAATAACATCGTAAGTAATTCAAGTTAGATGACGACATTCTTTACAATACAAATTTTATACAGAACGAGTTCGGGTAGTTGAGTACAATGCAGAGTAATCAAATTTTTAACATGACACTCGCTTAGAGGGCTATGATAAAATATAAAAATTCAAAGATTAAAACTTTACTTTTATACAAACAGAATAAAGGATTAATACGTTAATTTAGACAAACAATTAAGTTAGACAAACATTGATATGGTTAAAAAATTTTACCAACATTTTTTTTTTTTTTTCTGTGGGGAAACTTACATTCATAATGAATAGGTAAGATAAAAGGGAAAAATGTAAATCGTACAATCTATAAGCTAATTTTTATTGACTAGTGTAGGTAAAAATAGAATTACGTAATGGATGATGTATAGACCTGTGGTCTAGTGTGTATTTGGGTGTATTAGGTGCAAAGTGTGTATCTTACAATTTCGAGGGACAGATTAGCTGATAGGATTGTTCAAGTAACTCAATAAATGCATGAGCAAAAATTTATATATAGTAAGCAAAAATGCGTAGGACTATATAAATAGCATAGTTAGCACTTACACGCTATGAAATAGTTTATTGTGACATCCAATGATTTTAGCATAAGGTTTGTATATATATATATATATATATATATATATATATAGTGCGCATACATGCGTGTGTATGTGTAGGGATTTGGGAGGTTTTTGAATTAACAAAGTTTAAAAATAATGTATAATAATTTAAGATGGGTTTAGGGTTATAAAATCTTTTGAGTCAATTGTTGTTGTTATTATTATTATTATCATTATTATTATAAAATCCTTTAAGTTCAAGGTAGTATTTAAGTATTTAATTAAATCAGTTACACGAATTACGGTAATAAAAAAAAGACGTACTTAGAAGACCTTACGAGTAATGACAGTAACTCTCACGGTTTTAAAATTGAATTTCGACACACAATTAAATTCGACTACTAAAATTCATAACCATATACTGTAGTAGTATGTCAATTTGACTATAATTTTCGTTTGATACCTTGCAAATGGTACAATAACAATTTAAGGACAGTTACTCACGATTAATTGAACAAAAGAAAAATAAAAATACAAATTAAAAATATGAATCAATTATGCATTTCAACGAGCTAAATACAATTTTATAATATTCTAAAAAAATAAAAGTAAATCGAGCCATAGATGAGTTTCGGCCAAGAATAAAAAAGTTATTGAAATGGAAGGAAGCATTTCGAACAATCTTTTCTTTTAATAATCTCAGGTAAATTTTACATTAAAAATTATTTTTATATAATAAAAAAAAATATTAAAAAGGTTTAATAATTTTTTGCATGTTAAGTAGAAAAATTATACTCTTTCGTTAAATGTTGATAGAATTTTGAATTATTTGATATTTTAGTCTGAAAACTTGTTTGCATATAGACAAATACATCTGTTTTATTGTGTAGAAGTTTTATTAAAAATTAAATGACTGAAATTTAGGGTATGTGCGGTCATACTGGTAAATTTCCCGATCGTACAGAGCAGGATAAATTAGGTACATGATCGATTAATTGTTACGCTATTTCTGTCATCATATAATCAAAATAATTATAAAACTCGTTAAAAACTTTTGTAAAAACGGTTTTGTTACAAATAATAAATTACATGACTATATATTTATATACGTAACAATGCCATGAAAAAGAAAAGACAAATCGGTCAATTTCCTTCTCACAAACAAAAAAAAGTTAAACTAAAGACACAAACGGGTCAATTCAGGTTGAATTTAATTCTCTGTTACAACAAAAAAAAAGGTTGAATTAAATTCTTTTGAACAACAAAAAAGGTTGAATTCAATTGACTGCATTGAAAACTGACTTGGGACTCGAAATAAAAATGACTTGGAATAAATCTCTCTGACTTGGAATAAATCTCTCTGACTTGGAATAAATCTCTCTGACTTGAACTCTGTCAAGTATTCTGAACCTAACTTGAACTCTATCAAGTATTCTGAAATTTAAACTGTCTAACTTGAACGTTTGTCAAGTATTCTGAAACTTAAACTGTCTTGCACTTGAACTGCTATCAAGTGAAGATTAACTGAAAATGGAAAATGACTGCACTTGATCTTTATCAAGTGGAGACGATTAACCTCTGTTTTGGTTGACCCTCTTGGTGCAACCTTCTTACTTCAAAAACTGACTTCAAAAAATGACTTCAAAAAATGACTTCAAAATTACTTCAAGTATCTTATAAATCTCTGGGGTTTGGTTGTCCCTTTTGGTTACAACCAACTGAAACTGTCTGAAAACTGAAAATGGAACTTGAAACTGCTTCAAGTAACTCTATAACTCTATAAACTCTCTATAAACTCTCTCTCTCTTAATTTGCAAGTCAATTCAATTCAGTAATTGAAAAAAATTTGCAAACAAAATATAAAATGTAAACAACATTTCACTCGAATGTACACGAAGGTACGATACTATTATGTTTGATACATAAAATAAAATTATTCTATACAGAATATAACAGTGAAAATAACTCTTGAAATTAACTCTCTTGAAATTAACTCTCTTTGAAATTAACTCTCTTTGAAATTAACTCTCTTACTTTTAACTTCTCTTACATTTAACTTCTCTTAGTAATTTTCACAGCAGTTAAATGTGTTTCACTAAAAAAAATGTATCACTGGTGTCTGAAGTGTTCACTGTGTTTCTTGTAAATTCTGACTTGAACTAAATATTAACTGTTAATAGTACTGACTTTTCAAATGTTTACAAATTACTTAAAAAAAAACTCTGTACTTAACAAAAATTTCTGGGGCGAAGTCCTTAGAGACGTGTCCTGAAGACGTGTCTTGCTGGCTACTTCTTCTTGGATGAAAACTAGGCGTGGAGAACTTGGAGTCGTGACACACCGGTTCAAGGGTGGATGTTACGAACTGGAAGTCGTGACACGCCGGTCAAATGGTTTTATCTTGATGCAGGGTAATTTCTATCCTGGCCAAAGAGTGGCCAATTGTTAAAATAATCTTCTTCTTAAAATAATCTTCTTCTTAAAATAATAATCTTCTAAAAATAATCTTCTTAAAATAATAATCTTCTTAAAATAATAATCTTCTTAAAATAATCTTCTTCTTAAAATCTTCTTAAGATCCTGGTAAAGGGTCTGGAAGACTGGAAGAATCCTGGAGTCGTGAAGATCCTGGTTAAAGGGTCGCCGACTGTTAGACCCCATATCTTCTTCTTATCCTGGCTATAGGTCGCCAAATGTTATCCTCCTTCTTCTATGTCCCTCTGGGGTGCTTCGTATCGACGAGGCGTTCTTGTTGTGAGGCTGCAACGGATATTTCTTCTATAACATTCTAATTCTTTTCGGTCGCCACTCTGTTAAACTCTTGGCTACAGACTCGCCAGACTGTTATGCCAATATCTTCTATGGTGCTTGGGTTGTCTCTTTCTCTCGCTTATTAATTCTTCTCTTTTTATAATACTCTGATACTTTCTCTGATACTAAAATTATCGACTTTTCTGACTAACTTCTGAAGAGAGCACGGCTCGAAGGGAAAAATAAAAAGTTTCTCTTTCGGTAATTTACTTCTTAAAAATATACAGGTACTGCTCTGAATTTACAGGGGTAGAGGTTCGACCTCTTTCGACCATGGCTCAGGCCGGAATCTAAAAATATTAAGGAGGCAAGGGGCCTCTGCCCCCTCCCCGCAGCAAGGCTGCTAACAAGGGAGTCCTAATGAAGTGCTATGATGAAGTGACTTAATCAAGAAGTCTAATGAAGAAGTCTAATGAAGAAGTGCTCTAATTTTACAAGTACATGTATAATATAAAACTTAAATGCTTTGGGGGAGGACAGTTGAAGGTTAAATTTCCCCCCTTTTTAAACACATGATCAGATGGTTTGAAAGATTTCAACTAAAAAAAATAAAATAAAAACTAATTTGTATTTTTCGCCGAGTCTACATTTATGAAGGCGATATCATTTCGTAATAGTACACATAAGTACAAATTAAGTACACGACTGAGTACGTATTAATTTTGGTTCATTACAATTACGATTACAATTATGGATTACTTCACATTCGCTTATGATTGTTCATTACAGTTCTATTAAAGTACATTCTTACATTATAAATTAAATCATTACATTTAATTACAGTTTCATTGAAGTACATTACAAGTTATTATTAATTACAGTTTCATTAAAGTACATTACGTTACATTAAATTAAAGTATTACAGTTAATTACAATTAAACAGTTACTATAACTTTGTTTTGTTTTTACAGTGTTTCATATTAATAGACAATTAAGATGTTTAGAAATATAATACAACGTACATGGCACTTACGAGATAATTTATTTACGAAATAATATGCTATAATATGTTATGAATTTGAAATCAGAGCGAACGGAGATATTTTATCTTTGAGGCGCTCGAATCTGTTGTAGTGAGCGGAATTCGATCTTACTAAGCATTTTTTTGAGTTCATCTCGGGAGGTCATATAATTAAAAATAAAAATGAAAAAAATAATACGAGAACGTATTTTCGCGTTCTCGAACGAACGCCCAAAGTTTCGCGCTTCACAAATTGACACGAGTAAAAAATGAATATTTAATAAAATTTATATAGGACAATGATCAAGGGAAATCAATGACGGGAAAACGTGACGTATGGATGAATATGGTTGAATAATAATGCTTATACTACACAACACCACAACATTATTATTAAAGAATTTACCATACATTGCACACGGAAGACGTCCACATACCAAGCGCGCGACTTAGTGTACAAGGCATGGGAAACGCAAAGAGAACAAAGTTATTTAATGACGTCATAGTGTATAAGTCATTATTAGAAAAGATGAATTAGGGAAATACAGTAATGAATAAAGAAGTATAAATCGAAATTCTATCCAAAACTCGCTCAGGCGATTTTGGTTTCTTATGTAAAAATGGACATTCGAACATAAAAACTATACGAACATAAGTACTGCATGAAGACAATGAATCCATATAATGATGGTGTAGGAATTGTTCATTGTTCACCTTTTACAGTATTTCCCCCCCTAAAATGGTATTAATACAATAATATAATACAATTAATACAATATAATACAATTGAGAAAATAACATCGTAAGTAATTCAAGTTAGATGACGACATTCTTTACAATACAAATTTTATACAGAACGAGTTCGGGTAGTTGAGTACAATGCAGAGTAATCAAATTTTTAACATGACACTCGCTTAGAGGGCTATGATAAAATATAAAAATTCAAAGATTAAAACTTTACTTTTATACAAACAGAATAAAGGATTAATACGTTAATTTAGACAAACAATTAAGTTAGACAAACATTGATATGGTTAAAAAATTTTACCAACATTTTTTTTTTTTTTTCTGTGGGGAAACTTACATTCATAATGAATAGGTAAGATAAAAGGGAAAAATGTAAATCGTACAATCTATAAGCTAATTTTTATTGACTAGTGTAGGTAAAAATAGAATTACGTAATGGATGATGTATAGACCTGTGGTCTAGTGTGTATTTGGGTGTATTAGGTGCAAAGTGTGTATCTTACAATTTCGAGGGACAGATTAGCTGATAGGATTGTTCAAGTAACTCAATAAATGCATGAGCAAAAATTTATATATAGTAAGCAAAAATGCGTAGGACTATATAAATAGCATAGTTAGCACTTACACGCTATGAAATAGTTTATTGTGACATCCAATGATTTTAGCATAAGGTTTGTATATATATTATATATATATATATATATATATAGTGCGCATACATGCGTGTGTATGTGTAGGGATTTGGGAGGTTTTTGAATTAACAAAGTTTAAAAATAATGTATAATAATTTAAGATGGGTTTAGGGTTATAAAATCTTTTGAGTCAATTGTTGTTGTTATTATTATTATTATCATTATTATTATTATAAAATCCTTTAAGTTCAAGGTAGTATTTAAGTATTTAATTAAATCAGTTACACGAATTACGGTAATAAAAAAAGACGTACTTAGAAGACCTTACGAGTAATGACAGTAACTCTCACGGTTTTAAAATTGAATTTCGACACACAATTAAATTCGACTACTAAAATTCATAACCATATACTGTAGTAGTATGTCAATTTGACTATAATTTTCGTTTGATACCTTGCAAATGGTACAATAACAATTTAAGGACAGTTACTCACGATTAATTGAACAAAAGAAAAATAAAAATACAAATTAAAAATATGAATCAATTATGCATTTCAACGAGCTAAATACAATTTTATAATATTCTAAAAAAATAAAAGTAAATCGAGCCATAGATGAGTTTCGGCCAAGAATAAAAAAGTTATTGAAATGGAAGGAAGCATTTCGAACAATCTTTTCTTTTAATAATCTCAGGTAAATTTTACATTAAAAATTATTTTTATATAATAAAAAAAATATTAAAAAGGTTTAATAATTTTTTGCATGTTAAGTAGAAAAATTATACTCTTTCGTTAAATGTTGATAGAATTTTGAATTATTTGATATTTTAGTCTGAAAACTTGTTTGCATATAGACAAATACATCTGTTTTATTGTGTAGAAGTTTTATTAAAAATTAAATGACTGAAATTTAGGGTATGTGCGGTCATACTGGTAAATTTCCCGATCGTACAGAGCAGGATAAATTAGGTACATGATCGATTAATTGTTACGCTATTTCTGTCATCATATAATCAAAATAATTATAAAACTCGTTAAAAACTTTTGTAAAAACGGTTTTGTTACAAATAATAAATTACATGACTATATATTTATATACGTAACAATGCATGAAAAAGAAAAGACAAATCGGTCAATTTCCTTCTCACAAACAAAAAAAAGTTAAACTAAAGACACAAACGGGTCAATTCAGGTTGAATTTAATTCTCTGTTACAACAAAAAAAAAGGTTGAATTAAATTCTTTTGAACAACAAAAAAAGGTTGAATTCAATTGACTGCATTGAAAACTGACTTGGGACTCGAAATAAAAATGACTTGGAATAAATCTCTCTGACTTGGAATAAATCTCTCTGACTTGGAATAAATCTCTCTGACTTGAACTCTGTCAAGTATTCTGAACCTAACTTGAACTCTATCAAGTATTCTGAAATTTAAACTGTCTAACTTGAACGTTTGTCAAGTATTCTGAAACTTAAACTGTCTTGCACTTGAACTGCTATCAAGTGAAGATTAACTGAAAATGGAAAATGACTGCACTTGATCTTTATCAAGTGGAGACGATTAACCTCTGTTTTGGTTGACCCTCTTGGTGCAACCTTCTTACTTCAAAAACTGACTTCAAAAAAATGACTTCAAAAAATGACTTCAAAATTACTTCAAGTATCTTTATAAATCTCTGGGGTTTGGTTGTCCCTTTTGGTTACAACCAACTGAAACTGTCTGAAAACTGAAAATGGAACTTGAAACTGCTTCAAGTAACTCTATAACTCTATAAACTCTCTATAAACTCTCTCTCTCTTAATTTGCAAGTCAATTCAATTCAGTAATTGAAAAAAATTTGCAAACAAAAATATAAAATGTAAACAACATTTCACTCGAATGTACACGAAGGTACGATACTATTATGTTTGATACATAAAATAAAATTATTCTATACAGAATATAACAGTGAAAATAACTCTTGAAATTAACTCTCTTGAAATTAACTCTCTTTGAAATTAACTCTCTTTGAAATTAACTCTCTTACTTTTAACTTCTCTTACATTTAACTTCTCTTAGTAATTTTCACAGCAGTTAAATGTGTTTCACTAAAAAAAAATGTATCACTGGTGTCTGAAGTGTTCACTGTGTTTCTTGTAAATTCTGACTTGAACTAAATATTAACTGTTAATAGTACTGACTTTTCAAATGTTTACAAATTACTTAAAAAAAAACTCTGTACTTAACAAAAATTTCTGGGGCGAAGTCCTTAGAGACGTGTCCTGAAGACGTGTCTTGCTGGCTACTTCTTCTTGGATGAAAACTAGGCGTGGAGAACTTGGAGTCGTGACACACCGGTTCAAGGGTGGATGTTACGAACTGGAAGTCGTGACACGCCGGTCAAATGGTTTTATCTTGATGCAGGGTAATTTCTATCCTGGCCAAAGAGTGGCCAATTGTTAAAATAATCTTCTTCTTAAAATAATCTTCTTCTTAAAATAATAATCTTCTAAATAATAATCTTCTTAAAATAATAATCTTCTTAAAATAATAATCTTCTTAAAATAATCTTCTTCTTAAAATCTTCTTAAGATCCTGGTAAAGGGTCTGGAAGACTGGAAGAATCCTGGAGTCGTGAAGATCCTGGTTAAAGGGTCGCCGACTGTTAGACCCCATATCTTCTTCTTATCCTGGCTATAGGTCGCCAAATGTTATCCTCCTTCTTCTATGTCCCTCTGGGGTGCTTCGTATCGACGAGGCGTTCTTGTTGTGAGGCTGCAACGGATATTTCTTCTATAACATTCTAATTCTTTTCGGTCGCCACTCTGTTAAACTCTTGGCTACAGACTCGCCAGACTGTTATGCCAATATCTTCTATGGTGCTTGGGTTGTCTCTTTCTCTCGCTTATTAATTCTTCTCTTTTTATAATACTCTGATACTTTCTCTGATACTAAAATTATCGACTTTTCTGACTAACTTCTGAAGAGAGCACGGCTCGAAGGGAAAAATAAAAAGTTTCTCTTTCGGTAATTTACTTCTTAAAAATATACAGGTACTGCTCTGAATTTACAGGGGTAGAGGTTCGACCTCTTTCGACCATGGCTCAGGCCGGAATCTAAAAATATTAAGGAGGCAAGGGGCCTCTGCCCCCCCCCGCAGCAAGGCTGCTAACAAGGGAGTCCTAATGAAGTGCTATGATGAAGTGACTAATCAAGAAGTCTAATGAAGAAGTCTGAATGAAGAAGTGCTCTAATTTTACAAGTACATGTATAATATAAACTTAAATGCTTTGGGGGAGGACAGTGAAGGTTAAATTTCCCCCCTTTTTAAACACATGATCAGATGGTTTGAAAGATTTCAACTAAAAAAAATAAAATAAAAACTAATTTGTATTTTTCGCCGAGTCTACATTTATGAAGGCGATATCATTTCGTAATAGTACACATAAGTACAAATTAAGTACACGACTGAGTACGTATTAATTTTGGTTCATTACAATTACGATTACAATTATGGATTACTTCACATTCGCTTATGATTGTTCATTACAGTTCTATTAAAGTACATTCTTACATTATAAATTAAATCATTACATTTAATTACAGTTTCATTGAAGTACATTACAAGTTATTATTAATTACAGTTTCATTAAAGTACATTACGTTACATTAAATTAAAGTATTACAGTTAATTACAATTAAACAGTTACTATAACTTTGTTTTGTTTTTACAGTGTTTCATATTAATAGACAATTAAGATGTTTAGAAATATAATACAACGTACATGGCACTTACGAGATAATTTATTTACGAAATAATATGCTATAATATGTTATGAATTTGAAATCAGAGCGAACGGAGATATTTTATCTTTGAGGCGCTCGAATCTGTTGTAGTGAGCGGAATTCGATCTTACTAAGCATTTTTTTGAGTTCATCTCGGGAGGTCATATAATTAAAATAAAAATGAAAAAATAATACGAGAACGTATTTTCGCGTTCTCGAACGAACGCCCAAAGTTTCGCGCTTCACAAATTGACACGAGTAAAAAATGAATATTTAATAAAATTTATATAGGACAATGATCAAGGGAAATCAATGACGGGAAAACGTGACGTATGGATGAATATGGTTGAATAATAATGCTTATACTACACAACACCACAACATTATTATTAAAGAATTTACCATACATTGCACACGGAAGACGTCCACATACCAAGCGCGCGACTTAGTGTACAAGGCATGGGAAACGCAAAGAGAACAAAGTTATTTAATGACGTCATAGTGTATAAGTCATTATTAGAAAAGATGAATTAGGGAAATACAGTAATGAATAAAGAAGTATAAATCGAAATTCTATCCAAAACTCGCTCAGGCGATTTTGGTTTCTATGTAAAAATGGACATTCGAACATAAAAACTATACGAACATAAGTACTGCATGAAGACAATGAATCCATATAATGATGGTGTAGGAATTGTTCATTGTTCACCTTTTACAGTATTTCCCCCCCTAAAATGGTATTAATACAATAATATAATACAATTAATACAATATAATACAATTGAGAAAATAACATCGTAAGTAATTCAAGTTAGATGACGACATTCTTTACAATACAAATTTTATACAGAACGAGTTCGGGTAGTTGAGTACAATGCAGAGTAATCAAATTTTTAACATGACACTCGCTTAGAGGGCTATGATAAAATATAAAAATTCAAAGATTAAAACTTTACTTTTATACAAACAGAATAAAGGATTAATACGTTAATTTAGACAAACAATTAAGTTAGACAAACATTGATATGGTTAAAAAATTTTACCAACATTTTTTTTTTTTTTTCTGTGGGGAAACTTACATTCATAATGAATAGGTAAGATAAAAGGGAAAAATGTAAATCGTACAATCTATAAGCTAATTTTTATTGACTAGTGTAGGTAAAAATAGAATTACGTAATGGATGATGTATAGACCTGTGGTCTAGTGTGTATTTGGGTGTATTAGGTGCAAAGTGTGTATCTTACAATTTCGAGGGACAGATTAGCTGATAGGATTGTTCAAGTAACTCAATAAATGCATGAGCAAAAATTTATATATAGTAAGCAAAAATGCGTAGGACTATATAAATAGCATAGTTAGCACTTACACGCTATGAAATAGTTTATTGTGACATCCAATGATTTTAGCATAAGGTTTGTATATATATATATATATATATATATATATATATAGTGCGCATACATGCGTGTGTATGTGTAGGGATTTGGGAGGTTTTTGAATTAACAAAGTTTAAAAATAATGTATAATAATTTAAGATGGGTTTAGGGTTATAAAATCTTTTGAGTCAATTGTTGTTGTTATTATTATTATTATCATTATTATTATTATAAAATCCTTTAAGTTCAAGGTAGTATTTAAGTATTTAATTAAATCAGTTACACGAATTACGGTAATAAAAAAAAGACGTACTTAGAAGACCTTACGAGTAATGACAGTAACTCTCACGGTTTTAAAATTGAATTTCGACACACAATTAAATTCGACTACTAAAATTCATAACCATATACTGTAGTAGTATGTCAATTTGACTATAATTTTCGTTTGATACCTTGCAAATGGTACAATAACAATTTAAGGACAGTTACTCACGATTAATTGAACAAAAGAAAAAAAAAATACAAATTAAAAATATGAATCAATTATGCATTTCAACGAGCTAAATACAATTTTATAATATTCTAAAAAAATAAAAGTAAATCGAGCCATAGATGAGTTTCGGCCAAGAATAAAAAAGTTATTGAAATGGAAGGAAGCATTTCGAACAATCTTTTCTTTTAATAATCTCAGGTAAATTTTACATTAAAAATTATTTTTATATAATAAAAAAAAATATTAAAAAGGTTTAATAATTTTTTGCATGTTAAGTAGAAAAATTATACTCTTTCGTTAAATGTTGATAGAATTTTGAATTATTTGATATTTTAGTCTGAAAACTTGTTTGCATATAGACAAATACATCTGTTTTATTGTGTAGAAGTTTTATTAAAAATTAAATGACTGAAATTTAGGGTATGTGCGGTCATACTGGTAAATTTCCCGATCGTACAGAGCAGGATAAATTAGGTACATGATCGATTAATTGTTACGCTATTTCTGTCATCATATAATCAAAATAATTATAAAACTCGTTAAAAACTTTTGTAAAAACGGTTTTGTTACAAATAATAAATTACATGACTATATATTTATATACGTAACAATGCATGAAAAAGAAAAGACAAATCGGTCAATTTCCTTCTCACAAACAAAAAAAAGTTAAACTAAAGACACAAACGGGTCAATTCAGGTTGAATTTAATTCTCTGTTACAACAAAAAAAAAGGTTGAATTAAATTCTTTTGAACAACAAAAAAAGGTTGAATTCAATTGACTGCATTGAAAACTGACTTGGGACTCGAAATAAAAATGACTTGGAATAAATCTCTCTGACTTGGAATAAATCTCTCTGACTTGGAATAAATCTCTCTGACTTGAACTCTGTCAAGTATTCTGAACCTAACTTGAACTCTATCAAGTATTCTGAAATTTAAACTGTCTAACTTGAACGTTTGTCAAGTATTCTGAAACTTAAACTGTCTTGCACTTGAACTGCTATCAAGTGAAGATTAACTGAAAATGGAAAATGACTGCACTTGATCTTTATCAAGTGGAGACGATTAACCTCTGTTTTGGTTGACCCTCTTGGTGCAACCTTCTTACTTCAAAAACTGACTTCAAAAAAATGACTTCAAAAAATGACTTCAAAATTACTTCAAGTATCTTTATAAATCTCTGGGGTTTGGTTGTCCCTTTTGGTTACAACCAACTGAAACTGTCTGAAAACTGAAAATGGAACTTGAAACTGCTTCAAGTAACTCTATAACTCTATAAACTCTCTATAAACTCTCTCTCTCTTAATTTGCAAGTCAATTCAATTCAGTAATTGAAAAAAATTTGCAAACAAAAATATAAAATGTAAACAACATTTCACTCGAATGTACACGAAGGTACGATACTATTATGTTTGATACATAAAATAAAATTATTCTATACAGAATATAACAGTGAAAATAACTCTTGAAATTAACTCTCTTGAAATTAACTCTCTTTGAAATTAACTCTCTTTGAAATTAACTCTCTTACTTTTAACTTCTCTTACATTTAACTTCTCTTAGTAATTTTCACAGCAGTTAAATGTGTTTCACTAAAAAAAAATGTATCACTGGTGTCTGAAGTGTTCACTGTGTTTCTTGTAAATTCTGACTTGAACTAAATATTAACTGTTAATAGTACTGACTTTTCAAATGTTTACAAATTACTTAAAAAAAACTCTGTACTTAACAAAAATTTCTGGGGCGAAGTCCTTAGAGACGTGTCCTGAAGACGTGTCTTGCTGGCTACTTCTTCTTGGATGAAAACTAGGCGTGGAGAACTTGGAGTCGTGACACACCGGTTCAAGGGTGGATGTTACGAACTGGAAGTCGTGACACGCCGGTCAAATGGTTTTATCTTGATGCAGGGTAATTTCTATCCTGGCCAAAGAGTGGCCAATTGTTAAAATAATCTTCTTCTTAAAATAATCTTCTTCTTAAAATAATAATCTTCTAAATAATAATCTTCTTAAAATAATAATCTTCTTAAAATAATAATCTTCTTAAAATAATCTTCTTCTTAAAATCTTCTTAAGATCCTGGTAAAGGGTCTGGAAGACTGGAAGAATCCTGGAGTCGTGAAGATCCTGGTTAAAGGGTCGCCGACTGTTAGACCCCATATCTTCTTCTTATCCTGGCTATAGGTCGCCAAATGTTATCCTCCTTCTTCTATGTCCCTCTGGGGTGCTTCGTATCGACGAGGCGTTCTTGTTGTGAGGCTGCAACGGATATTTCTTCTATAACATTCTAATTCTTTTCGGTCGCCACTCTGTTAAACTCTTGGCTACAGACTCGCCAGACTGTTATGCCAATATCTTCTATGGTGCTTGGGTTGTCTCTTTCTCTCGCTTATTAATTCTTCTCTTTTTATAATACTCTGATACTTTCTCTGATACTAAAATTATCGACTTTTCTGACTAACTTCTGAAGAGAGCACGGCTCGAAGGGAAAAATAAAAAGTTTCTCTTTCGGTAATTTACTTCTTAAAAATATACAGGTACTGCTCTGAATTTACAGGGGTAGAGGTTCGACCTCTTTCGACCATGGCTCAGGCCGGAATCTAAAAATATTAAGGAGGCAAGGGGCCTCTGCCCCCTCCCCGCAGCAAGGCTGCTAACAAGGGAGTCCTAATGAAGTGCTATGATGAAGTGACTTAATCAAGAAGTCTAATGAAGAAGTCTAATGAAGAAGTGCTCTAATTTTACAAGTACATGTATAATATAAACTTAAATGCTTTGGGGGAGGACAGTTGAAGGTTAAATTTCCCCCCTTTTTAAACACATGATCAGATGGTTTGAAAGATTTCAACTAAAAAAATAAAATAAAAACTAATTTGTATTTTTCGCCGAGTCTACATTTATGAAGGCGATATCATTTCGTAATAGTACACATAAGTACAAATTAAGTACACGACTGAGTACGTATTAATTTTGGTTCATTACAATTACGATTACAATTATGGATTACTTCACATTCGCTTATGATTGTTCATTACAGTTCTATTAAAGTACATTCTTACATT
Source organism: Bathynomus jamesi (assembly GCA_023014485.1). Lineage (NCBI taxonomy): Eukaryota > Metazoa > Arthropoda > Malacostraca > Isopoda > Cirolanidae > Bathynomus > Bathynomus jamesi. Next base: position 521,788 of record JAJOZX010003008.1, on the reverse strand, counting down.
ATAAATTAAATCATTACATTTAATTACAGTTTCATTGAAGTACATTACAAGTTATTATTAATTACAGTTTCATTAAAGTACATTACGTTACATTAAATTAAAGTATTACAGTTAATTACAATTAAACAGTTACTATAACTTTGTTTTGTTTTTACAGTGTTTCATATTAATAGACAATTAAGATGTTTAGAAATATAATACAACGTACATGGCACTTACGAGATAATTTATTTACGAAATAATATGCTATAATATGTTATGAATTTGAAATCAGAGCGAACGGAGATATTTTATCTTTGAGGCGCTCGAATCTGTTGTAGTGAGCGGAATTCGATCTTACTAAGCATTTTTTTGAGTTCATCTCGGGAGGTCATATAATTAAAAATAAAAATGAAAAATAATACGAGAACGTATTTTCGCGTTCTCGAACGAACGCCCAAAGTTTCGCGCTTCACAAATTGACACGAGTAAAAAATGAATATTTAATAAAATTTATATAGGACAATGATCAAGGGAAATCAATGACGGGAAAACGTGACGTATGGATGAATATGGTTGAATAATAATGCTTATACTACACAACACCACAACATTATTATTAAAGAATTTACCATACATTGCACACGGAAGACGTCCACATACCAAGCGCGCGACTTAGTGTACAAGGCATGGGAAACGCAAAGAGAACAAAGTTATTTAATGACGTCATAGTGTATAAGTCATTATTAGAAAAGATGAATTAGGGAAATACAGTAATGAATAAAGAAGTATAAATCGAAATTCTATCCAAAACTCGCTCAGGCGATTTTGGTTTCTTATGTAAAAATGGACATTCGAACATAAAAACTATACGAACATAAGTACTGCATGAAGACAATGAATCCATATAATGATGGTGTAGGAATTGTTCATTGTTCACCTTTTACAGTATTTCCCCCCCTAAAATGGTATTAATACAATAATATAATACAATTAATACAATATAATACAATTGAGAAAATAACATCGTAAGTAATTCAAGTTAGATGACGACATTCTTTACAATACAAATTTTATACAGAACGAGTTCGGGTAGTTGAGTACAATGCAGAGTAATCAAATTTTTAACATGACACTCGCTTAGAGGGCTATGATAAAATATAAAAATTCAAAGATTAAAACTTTACTTTTATACAAACAGAATAAAGGATTAATACGTTAATTTAGACAAACAATTAAGTTAGACAAACATTGATATGGTTAAAAAATTTTACCAACATTTTTTTTTTTTTTTCTGTGGGGAAACTTACATTCATAATGAATAGGTAAGATAAAAGGGAAAAATGTAAATCGTACAATCTATAAGCTAATTTTTATTGACTAGTGTAGGTAAAAATAGAATTACGTAATGGATGATGTATAGACCTGTGGTCTAGTGTGTATTTGGGTGTATTAGGTGCAAAGTGTGTATCTTACAATTTCGAGGGACAGATTAGCTGATAGGATTGTTCAAGTAACTCAATAAATGCATGAGCAAAAATTTATATATAGTAAGCAAAAATGCGTAGGACTATATAAATAGCATAGTTAGCACTTACACGCTATGAAATAGTTTATTGTGACATCCAATGATTTTAGCATAAGGTTTGTATATATATATATATATATATATATATATATATATAGTGCGCATACATGCGTGTGTATGTGTAGGGATTTGGGAGGTTTTTGAATTAACAAAGTTTAAAAATAATGTATAATAATTTAAGATGGGTTTAGGGTTATAAAATCTTTTGAGTCAATTGTTGTTGTTATTATTATTATTATCATTATTATTATTATAAAATCCTTTAAGTTCAAGGTAGTATTTAAGTATTTAATTAAATCAGTTACACGAATTACGGTAATAAAAAAAAGACGTACTTAGAAGACCTTACGAGTAATGACAGTAACTCTCACGGTTTTAAAATTGAATTTCGACACACAATTAAATTCGACTACTAAAATTCATAACCATATACTGTAGTAGTATGTCAATTTGACTATAATTTTCGTTTGATACCTTGCAAATGGTACAATAACAATTTAAGGACAGTTACTCACGATTAATTGAACAAAAGAAAAAAAAATACAAATTAAAAATATGAATCAATTATGCATTTCAACGAGCTAAATACAATTTTATAATATTCTAAAAAAATAAAAGTAAATCGAGCCATAGATGAGTTTCGGCCAAGAATAAAAAAGTTATTGAAATGGAAGGAAGCATTTCGAACAATCTTTTCTTTTAATAATCTCAGGTAAATTTTACATTAAAAATTATTTTTATATAATAAAAAAAAATATTAAAAAGGTTTAATAATTTTTTGCATGTTAAGTAGAAAAATTATACTCTTTCGTTAAATGTTGATAGAATTTTGAATTATTTGATATTTTAGTCTGAAAACTTGTTTGCATATAGACAAATACATCTGTTTTATTGTGTAGAAGTTTTATTAAAAATTAAATGACTGAAATTTAGGGTATGTGCGGTCATACTGGTAAATTTCCCGATCGTACAGAGCAGGATAAATTAGGTACATGATCGATTAATTGTTACGCTATTTCTGTCATCATATAATCAAAATAATTATAAAACTCGTTAAAAACTTTTGTAAAAACGGTTTTGTTACAAATAATAAATTACATGACTATATATTTATATACGTAACAATGCATGAAAAAGAAAAGACAAATCGGTCAATTTCCTTCTCACAAACAAAAAAAAGTTAAACTAAAGACACAAACGGGTCAATTCAGGTTGAATTTAATTCTCTGTTACAACAAAAAAAAAAGGTTGAATTAAATTCTTTTGAACAACAAAAAAAGGTTGAATTCAATTGACTGCATTGAAAACTGACTTGGGACTCGAAATAAAAATGACTTGGAATAAATCTCTCTGACTTGGAATAAATCTCTCTGACTTGGAATAAATCTCTCTGACTTGAACTCTGTCAAGTATTCTGAACCTAACTTGAACTCTATCAAGTATTCTGAAATTTAAACTGTCTAACTTGAACGTTTGTCAAGTATTCTGAAACTTAAACTGTCTTGCACTTGAACTGCTATCAAGTGAAGATTAACTGAAAATGGAAAATGACTGCACTTGATCTTTATCAAGTGGAGACGATTAACCTCTGTTTTGGTTGACCCTCTTGGTGCAACCTTCTTACTTCAAAAACTGACTTCAAAAAAAATGACTTCAAAAAATGACTTCAAAATTACTTCAAGTATCTTTATAAATCTCTGGGGTTTGGTTGTCCCTTTTGGTTACAACCAACTGAAACTGTCTGAAAACTGAAAATGGAACTTGAAACTGCTTCAAGTAACTCTATAACTCTATAAACTCTCTATAAACTCTCTCTCTCTCTTAATTTGCAAGTCAATTCAATTCAGTAATTGAAAAAAATTTGCAAACAAAAATATAAAATGTAAACAACATTTCACTCGAATGTACACGAAGGTACGATACTATTATGTTTGATACATAAAATAAAATTATTCTATACAGAATATAACAGTGAAAATAACTCTTGAAATTAACTCTCTTGAAATTAACTCTCTTTGAAATTAACTCTCTTTGAAATTAACTCTCTTACTTTTAACTTCTCTTACATTTAACTTCTCTTAGTAATTTTCACAGCAGTTAAATGTGTTTCACTAAAAAAAAATGTATCACTGGTGTCTGAAGTGTTCACTGTGTTTCTTGTAAATTCTGACTTGAACTAAATATTAACTGTTAATAGTACTGACTTTTCAAATGTTTACAAATTACTTAAAAAAAAACTCTGTACTTAACAAAAATTTCTGGGGCGAAGTCCTTAGAGACGTGTCCTGAAGACGTGTCTTGCTGGCTACTTCTTCTTGGATGAAAACTAGGCGTGGAGAACTTGGAGTCGTGACACACCGGTTCAAGGGTGGATGTTACGAACTGGAAGTCGTGACACGCCGGTCAAATGGTTTTATCTTGATGCAGGGTAATTTCTATCCTGGCCAAAGAGTGGCCAATTGTTAAAATAATCTTCTTCTTAAAATAATCTTCTTCTTAAAATAATAATCTTCTAAATAATAATCTTCTTAAAATAATAATCTTCTTAAAATAATAATCTTCTTAAAATAATCTTCTTCTTAAAATCTTCTTAAGATCCTGGTAAAGGGTCTGGAAGACTGGAAGAATCCTGGAGTCGTGAAGATCCTGGTTAAAGGGTCGCCGACTGTTAGACCCCATATCTTCTTCTTATCCTGGCTATAGGTCGCCAAATGTTATCCTCCTTCTTCTATGTCCCTCTGGGGTGCTTCGTATCGACGAGGCGTTCTTGTTGTGAGGCTGCAACGGATATTTCTTCTATAACATTCTAATTCTTTTCGGTCGCCACTCTGTTAAACTCTTGGCTACAGACTCGCCAGACTGTTATGCCAATATCTTCTATGGTGCTTGGGTTGTCTCTTTCTCTCGCTTATTAATTCTTCTCTTTTTATAATACTCTGATACTTTCTCTGATACTAAAATTATCGACTTTTCTGACTAACTTCTGAAGAGAGCACGGCTCGAAGGGAAAAATAAAAAGTTTCTCTTTCGGTAATTTACTTCTTAAAAATATACAGGTACTGCTCTGAATTTACAGGGGTAGAGGTTCGACCTCTTTCGACCATGGCTCAGGCCGGAATCTAAAAATATTAAGGAGGCAAGGGGCCTCTGCCCCCTCCCCGCAGCAAGGCTGCTAACAAGGGAGTCCTAATGAAGTGCTATGATGAAGTGACTTAATCAAGAAGTCTAATGAAGAAGTCTAATGAAGAAGTGCTCTAATTTTACAAGTACATGTATAATATAAACTTAAATGCTTTGGGGGAGGACAGTTGAAGGTTAAATTTCCCCCCTTTTTAAACACATGATCAGATGGTTTGAAAGATTTCAACTAAAAAAAATAAAATAAAAACTAATTTGTATTTTTCGCCGAGTCTACATTTATGAAGGCGATATCATTTCGTAATAGTACACATAAGTACAAATTAAGTACACGACTGAGTACGTATTAATTTTGGTTCATTACAATTACGATTACAATTATGGATTACTTCACATTCGCTTATGATTGTTCATTACAGTTCTATTAAAGTACATTCTTACATTATAAATTAAATCATTACATTTAATTACAGTTTCATTGAAGTACATTACAAGTTATTATTAATTACAGTTTCATTAAAGTACATTACGTTACATTAAATTAAAGTATTACAGTTAATTACAATTAAACAGTTACTATAACTTTGTTTTGTTTTTACAGTGTTTCATATTAATAGACAATTAAGATGTTTAGAAATATAATACAACGTACATGGCACTTACGAGATAATTTATTTACGAAATAATATGCTATAATATGTTATGAATTTGAAATCAGAGCGAACGGAGATATTTTATCTTTGAGGCGCTCGAATCTGTTGTAGTGAGCGGAATTCGATCTTACTAAGCATTTTTTTGAGTTCATCTCGGGAGGTCATATAATTAAAAATAAAAATGAAAAAATAATACGAGAACGTATTTTCGCGTTCTCGAACGAACGCCCAAAGTTTCGCGCTTCACAAATTGACACGAGTAAAAAATGAATATTTAATAAAATTTATATAGGACAATGATCAAGGGAAATCAATGACGGGAAAACGTGACGTATGGATGAATATGGTTGAATAATAATGCTTATACTACACAACACCACAACATTATTATTAAAGAATTTACCATACATTGCACACGGAAGACGTCCACATACCAAGCGCGCGACTTAGTGTACAAGGCATGGGAAACGCAAAGAGAACAAAGTTATTTAATGACGTCATAGTGTATAAGTCATTATTAGAAAAGATGAATTAGGGAAATACAGTAATGAATAAAGAAGTATAAATCGAAATTCTATCCAAAACTCGCTCAGGCGATTTTGGTTTCTTATGTAAAAATGGACATTCGAACATAAAAACTATACGAACATAAGTACTGCATGAAGACAATGAATCCATATAATGATGGTGTAGGAATTGTTCATTGTTCACCTTTTACAGTATTTCCCCCCTAAAATGGTATTAATACAATAATATAATACAATTAATACAATATAATACAATTGAGAAAATAACATCGTAAGTAATTCAAGTTAGATGACGACATTCTTTACAATACAAATTTTATACAGAACGAGTTCGGGTAGTTGAGTACAATGCAGAGTAATCAAATTTTTAACATGACACTCGCTTAGAGGGCTATGATAAAATATAAAAATTCAAAGATTAAAACTTTACTTTTATACAAACAGAATAAAGGATTAATACGTTAATTTAGACAAACAATTAAGTTAGACAAACATTGATATGGTTAAAAAATTTTACCAACATTTTTTTTTTTTTTTCTGTGGGGAAACTTACATTCATAATGAATAGGTAAGATAAAAGGGAAAAATGTAAATCGTACAATCTATAAGCTAATTTTTATTGACTAGTGTAGGTAAAAATAGAATTACGTAATGGATGATGTATAGACCTGTGGTCTAGTGTGTATTTGGGTGTATTAGGTGCAAAGTGTGTATCTTACAATTTCGAGGGACAGATTAGCTGATAGGATTGTTCAAGTAACTCAATAAATGCATGAGCAAAAATTTATATATAGTAAGCAAAAATGCGTAGGACTATATAAATAGCATAGTTAGCACTTACACGCTATGAAATAGTTTATTGTGACATCCAATGATTTTAGCATAAGGTTTGTATATATATATATATATATATATATATATATATAGTGCGCATACATGCGTGTGTATGTGTAGGGATTTGGGAGGTTTTTGAATTAACAAAGTTTAAAAATAATGTATAATAATTTAAGATGGGTTTAGGGTTATAAAATCTTTTGAGTCAATTGTTGTTGTTATTATTATTATTATCATTATTATTATTATAAAATCCTTTAAGTTCAAGGTAGTATTTAAGTATTTAATTAAATCAGTTACACGAATTACGGTAATAAAAAAAAGACGTACTTAGAAGACCTTACGAGTAATGACAGTAACTCTCACGGTTTTAAAATTGAATTTCGACACACAATTAAATTCGACTACTAAAATTCATAACCATATACTGTAGTAGTATGTCAATTTGACTATAATTTTCGTTTGATACCTTGCAAATGGTACAATAACAATTTAAGGACAGTTACTCACGATTAATTGAACAAAAGAAAAAAAAAACAAATTAAAAATATGAATCAATTATGCATTTCAACGAGCTAAATACAATTTTTAATATTCTAAAAAATAAAAGTAAATCGAGCCATAGATGAGTTTCGGCCAAGAATAAAAAAGTTATTGAAATGGAAGGAAGCATTTCGAACAATCTTTTCTTTTAATAATCTCAGGTAAATTTTACATTAAAAATTATTTTTATATAATAAAAAAAATATTAAAAAGGTTTAATAATTTTTTGCATGTTAAGTAGAAAAATTATACTCTTTCGTTAAATGTTGATAGAATTTTGAATTATTTGATATTTTAGTCTGAAAACTTGTTTGCATATAGACAAATACATCTGTTTTATTGTGTAGAAGTTTTATTAAAAATTAAATGACTGAAATTTAGGGTATGTGCGGTCATACTGGTAAATTTCCCGATCGTACAGAGCAGGATAAATTAGGTACATGATCGATTAATTGTTACGCTATTTCTGTCATCATATAATCAAAATAATTATAAAACTCGTTAAAAACTTTTGTAAAAACGGTTTTGTTACAAATAATAAATTACATGACTATATATTTATTACGTAACAATGCATGAAAAAGAAAGACAAATCGGTCAATTTCCTTCTCACAAACAAAAAAAGTTAAACTAAAGACACAAACGGGTCAATTCAGGTTGAATTTAATTCTCTGTTACAACAAAAAAAAAGGTTGAATTAAATTCTTTTGAACAACAAAAAAGGTTGAATTCAATTGACTGCATTGAAAACTGACTTGGGACTCGAAATAAAAATGACTTGGAATAAATCTCTCTGACTTGGAATAAATCTCTCTGACTTGGAATAAATCTCTCTGACTTGAACTCTGTCAAGTATTCTGAACCTAACTTGAACTCTATCAAGTATTCTGAAATTTAAACTGTCTAACTTGAACGTTTGTCAAGTATTCTGAAACTTAAACTGTCTTGCACTTGAACTGCTATCAAGTGAAGATTAACTGAAAATGGAAAATGACTGCACTTGATCTTTATCAAGTGGAGACGATTAACCTCTGTTTTGGTTGACCCTCTTGGTGCAACCTTCTTACTTCAAAAACTGACTTCAAAAAAATGACTTCAAAAAATGACTTCAAAATTACTTCAAGTATCTTTATAAATCTCTGGGGTTTGGTTGTCCCTTTTGGTTACAACCAACTGAAACTGTCTGAAAACTGAAAATGGAACTTGAAACTGCTTCAAGTAACTCTATAACTCTATAAACTCTCTATAAACTCTCTCTCTCTCTTAATTTGCAAGTCAATTCAATTCAGTAATTGAAAAAAATTTGCAAACAAAAATATAAAATGTAAACAACATTTCACTCGAATGTACACGAAGGTACGATACTATTATGTTTGATACATAAAATAAAATTATTCTATACAGAATATAACAGTGAAAATAACTCTTGAAATTAACTCTCTTGAAATTAACTCTCTTTGAAATTAACTCTCTTTGAAATTAACTCTCTTACTTTTAACTTCTCTTACATTTAACTTCTCTTAGTAATTTTCACAGCAGTTAAATGTGTTTCACTAAAAAAAAATGTATCACTGGTGTCTGAAGTGTTCACTGTGTTTCTTGTAAATTCTGACTTGAACTAAATATTAACTGTTAATAGTACTGACTTTTCAAATGTTTACAAATTACTTAAAAAAAAACTCTGTACTTAACAAAAATTTCTGGGGCGAAGTCCTTAGAGACGTGTCCTGAAGACGTGTCTTGCTGGCTACTTCTTCTTGGATGAAAACTAGGCGTGGAGAACTTGGAGTCGTGACACACCGGTTCAAGGGTGGATGTTACGAACTGGAAGTCGTGACACGCCGGTCAAATGGTTTTATCTTGATGCAGGGTAATTTCTATCCTGGCCAAAGAGTGGCCAATTGTTAAAATAATCTTCTTCTTAAAATAATCTTCTTCTTAAAATAATAATCTTCTAAATAATAATCTTCTTAAAATAATAATCTTCTTAAAATAATAATCTTCTTAAAATAATCTTCTTCTTAAAATCTTCTTAAGATCCTGGTAAAGGGTCTGGAAGACTGGAAGAATCCTGGAGTCGTGAAGATCCTGGTTAAAGGGTCGCCGACTGTTAGACCCCATATCTTCTTCTTATCCTGGCTATAGGTCGCCAAATGTTATCCTCCTTCTTCTATGTCCCTCTGGGGTGCTTCGTATCGACGAGGCGTTGTTGTGAGGCTGCAACGGATATTTCTTCTATAACATTCTAATTCTTTTCGGTCGCCACTCTGTTAAACTCTTGGCTACAGACTCGCCAGACTGTTATGCCAATATCTTCTATGGTGCTTGGGTTGTCTCTTTCTCTCGCTTATTAATTCTTCTCTTTTTATAATACTCTGATACTTTCTCTGATACTAAAATTATCGACTTTTCTGACTAACTTCTGAAGAGAGCACGGCTCGAAGGGAAAAATAAAAAGTTTCTCTTTCGGTAATTTACTTCTTAAAAATATACAGGTACTGCTCTGAATTTACAGGGGTAGAGGTTCGACCTCTTTCGACCATGGCTCAGGCCGGAATCTAAAAATATTAAGGAGGCAAGGGGCCTCTGCCCCCTCCCCGCAGCAAGGCTGCTAACAAGGGAGTCCTAATGAAGTGCTATGATGAAGTGACTTAATCAAGAAGTCTAATGAAGAAGTCTAATGAAGAAGTGCTCTAATTTTACAAGTACATGTATAATATAAACTTAAATGCTTTGGGGGAGGACAGTTGAAGGTTAAATTTCCCCCCTTTTTAAACACATGATCAGATGGTTTGAAAGATTTCAACTAAAAAAATAAAATAAAAACTAATTTGTATTTTTCGCCGAGTCTACATTTATGAAGGCGATATCATTTCGTAATAGTACACATAAGTACAAATTAAGTACACGACTGAGTACGTATTAATTTTGGTTCATTACAATTACGATTACAATTATGGATTACTTCACATTCGCTTATGATTGTTCATTACAGTTCTATTAAAGTACATTCTTACATTATAAATTAAATCATTACATTTAATTACAGTTTCATTGAAGTACATTACAAGTTATTATTAATTACAGTTTCATTAAAGTACATTACGTTACATTAAATTAAGTATTACAGTTAATTACAATTAAACAGTTACTATAACTTTGTTTTGTTTTTACAGTGTTTCATATTAATAGACAATTAAGATGTTTAGAAATATAATACAACGTACATGGCACTTACGAGATAATTTATTTACGAAATAATATGCTATAATATGTTATGAATTTGAAATCAGAGCGAACGGAGATATTTTATCTTTGAGGCGCTCGAATCTGTTGTAGTGAGCGGAATTCGATCTTACTAAGCATTTTTTTGAGTTCATCTCGGGAGGTCATATAATTAAAATAAAAATGAAAAAAATAATACGAGAACGTATTTTCGCGTTCTCGAACGAACGCCCAAAGTTTCGCGCTTCACAAATTGACACGAGTAAAAAATGAATATTTAATAAAATTTATATAGGACAATGATCAAGGGAAATCAATGACGGGAAAACGTGACGTATGGATGAATATGGTTGAATAATAATGCTTATATACACAACACCACAACATTATTATTAAAGAATTTACCATACATTGCACACGGAAGACGTCCACATACCAAGCGCGCGACTTAGTGTACAAGGCATGGGAAACGCAAAGAGAACAAAGTTATTTAATGACGTCATAGTGTATAAGTCATTATTAGAAAAGATGAATTAGGGAAATACAGTAATGAATAAAGAAGTATAAATCGAAATTCTATCCAAAACTCGCTCAGGCGATTTTGGTTTCTTATGTAAAAATGGACATTCGAACATAAAAACTATACGAACATAAGTACTGCATGAAGACAATGAATCCATATAATGATGGTGTAGGAATTGTTCATTGTTCACCTTTACAGTATTTCCCCCCCTAAAATGGTATTAATACAATAATATAATACAATTAATACAATATAATACAATTGAGAAAATAACATCGTAAGTAATTCAAGTTAGATGACGACATTCTTTACAATACAAATTTTATACAGAACGAGTTCGGGTAGTTGAGTACAATGCAGAGTAATCAAATTTTTAACATGACACTCGCTTAGAGGGCTATGATAAAATATAAAAATTCAAAGATTAAAACTTTACTTTTATACAAACAGAATAAAGGATTAATACGTTAATTTAGACAAACAATTAAGTTAGACAAACATTGATATGGTTAAAAAATTTTACCAACATTTTTTTTTTTTTCTGTGGGGAAACTTACATTCATAATGAATAGGTAAGATAAAAGGGAAAAATGTAAATCGTACAATCTATAAGCTAATTTTTATTGACTAGTGTAGGTAAAAATAGAATTACGTAATGGATGATGTATAGACCTGTGGTCTAGTGTGTATTTGGGTGTATTAGGTGCAAAGTGTGTATCTTACAATTTCGAGGGACAGATTAGCTGATAGGATTGTTCAAGTAACTCAATAAATGCATGAGCAAAAATTTATATATAGTAAGCAAAAATGCGTAGGACTATATAAATAGCATAGTTAGCACTTACACGCTATGAAATAGTTTATTGTGACATCCAATGATTTTAGCATAAGGTTTGTATATATATATATATAATATATATATGTATAGTGCGCATACATGCGTGTGTATGTGTAGGGATTTGGGAGGTTTTTTGAATTAACAAAGTTTAAAAATAATGTATAATAATTTAAGATGGGTTTAGGTTTAAACTCTTTTGAGTCAATTGTTGTTGTATTATTATTATATCATTATTATTATTATAAAATCCTTTAAGTTCAAGGTAGTATTTAAGTATTAATTAATCAGTTACACGAATTACGGTAATAAAAAAAAGACGTACTTAGAAGACCTTACGAGTAATGACAGTAACTCTCACGGTTTTAAAATTGAATTTCGACACACAATTAAATTCGACTACTAAATTCATAACCATATACTGTAGTAGTATGTCAATTTGACTATAATTTTCGTTTGATACCTTGCAAATGGTACAATAACAATTTAAGGACAGTTACTCACGATTAATTGAACAAAAGAAAAAAAAATACAAATTAAAAATATGAATCAATTATGCATTTCACGAGCTAAATACAATTTTATAATATTCTAAAAAAATAAAGTAAATCGAGCCATAGATGAGTTTCGGCCAAGAATAAAAAAGTTATTGAAATGGAAGGAAGCATTTCGAACAATCTTTTCTTTTAATAATCTCAGGTAAATTTTACATTAAAAATTATTTTTATATAATAAAAAAATATTAAAAAGGTTTAATAATTTTTTGCATGTTAAGTAGAAAATTATACTCTTTCGTTAATGTTGATAGAATTTTGAATTATTTGATATTTTAGTCTGAAAACTTGTTTGCATATAGACAATACATCTGTTTATTGTGTAGAAGTTTTATTAAAAATTAAATGACTGAAATTTAGGGTATGTGCGGTCATACTGGTAAATTTCCCGATCGTACAGAGCAGGATAAATTAGGTACATGATCGATTAATTGTTACGCTATTTCTGTCATCATATAATCAAAATAATTATAAACTCGTTAAAAACTTTGTAAAAACGGTTTTGTTACAAATAATAAATTACATGACTATATATTTATATACGTAACATGCATGAAAAAGAAAAGACAAATCGGTCATTCCTTCTCACAAACAAAAAGTTAAACTAAAGACACAACGGGTCAATTCAGGTGATTTAATTCTCTGTTACAACAAAAAAAAAGGTTGAATTAAATTCTTTTGAACAACAAAAAAAGGTTGAATTCAATTGACTGCATTGAAAACTGACTTGGGACTCGAAATAAAAATGACTTGGAATAAATCTCTCTGACTTGGAATAAATCTCTCTGACTTGGAATAAATCTCTCTGACTTGAACTCTGTCAAGTATTCTGAACCTAACTTGAACTCTATCAAGTATTCTGAAATTTAAACTGTCTAACTTGAACGTTTGTCAAGTATTCTGAAACTTAAACTGTCTTGCACTTGAACTGCTATCAAGTGAAGATTAACTGAAAATGGAAAATGACTGCACTTGATCTTATCAAGTGGAGACGATTAACCTCTGTTTTGGTTGACCCTCTTGGTGCAACCTTCTTCTTCAAAACTGACTTCAAAAATGACTTCAAAAAATGACTTCAAAATTACTTCAAGTATCTTTACAAATCTCTGGGTTTGGTTGTCCCTTTTGGTTACAACCACTGAAACTGTCTGAAAACTGAAAATGGAACTTGAACTGCTTCAAGTAACTCTATAACTCTATAAACTCTCTATAAACTCTCTCTCTCTCTAATTTGCAAGTCAATTCAATTCAGTAATTGAAAAAAATTTGCAAACAAAATATAAATGTAAACAACATTTCACTCGAATGTACACGAAGGTACGATACTATTATGTTTGATACATAAAATAAAATTATTCTATACAATATAACAGTGAAAATAACTCTTGAAATTAACTCTCTTGAAATTAACTCTTTTGAAATTAACTCTCTTTGAAATTAACTCTCTTACTTTTAACTTCTCTTACATTTAACTTCTCTAGTAATTTTCACAGCAGTTAAATGTGTTTCACTAAAAAAAAAATGTATCACTGTGTCTGAAGTGTTCACTGTGTTTCTTGTAAATTCTGACTTGAACTAAATATTAACTGTTAATAGTACTGACTTTTCAAATGTTTACAAATTACTTAAAAAAAACTCTGTACTTAACAAAATTTCTGGGGCGAAGTCCTTAGAGACGTGTCCTGAAGACGTTCTTGCTGGCTACTTCTTCTTGGATGAAACTAGGCGTGGAGAACTTGGAGTCGTGACACACCGGTTCAAGGGTGGATGTTACGAACTGGAAGTCGTGACACGCCGGTCAAATGGTTTTATCTTGATGCAGGGTAATTTCTATCCTGGCCAAAGAGTGGCCAATTGTTAAAATAATCTTCTTCTTAAAATAATCTTCTTCTTAAAATAATAATCTTCTAAATAATAATCTTCTTAAAATAATAATCTTCTTAAAATAATAATCTTCTTAAAATCTCTTCTTCTTAAAATCTTCTTAAGATCCTGGTAAAGGGTCTGGAAGACTGGAAGAATCCTGGAGTCGTGAAGATCCTGGTTAAAGGGTCGCCGACTGTTAGACCCCATATCTTCTTCTTATCCTGGCTATAGGTCGCCAAATGTTATCCTCCTTCTTCTATGTCCCTCTGGGGTGCTTCGTATCGACGAGGCGTTCTTGTTGTGAGGCTGCAACGGATATTTCTTCTATAACATTCTAATTCTTTTCGGTCGCCACTCTGTTAAACTCTTGGCTACAGACTCGCCAGACTGTTATGCCAATATCTTCTATGGTGCTTGGGTTGTCTCTTTCTCTCGCTTATTAATTCTTCTCTTTTTATAATACTCTGATACTTTCTCTGATACTAAAATTATCGACTTTTCTGACTAACTTCTGAAGAGAGCACGGCTCGAAGGGAAAAATAAAAAGTTTCTCTTTCGGTAATTTACTTCTTAAAAATATACAGGTACTGCTCTGAATTTACAGGGTAGAGGTTCGACCTCTTTCGACCATGGCTCAGGCCGGAATCTAAAAATATTAAGGAGGCAAGGGGCCTCTGCCCCCTCCCCGCAGCAAGGCTGCTAACAAGGGAGTCCTAATGAAGTGCTATGATGAAGTGACTTAATCAAGAAGTCTAATGAAGAAGTCTAATGAAGAAGTGCTCTAATTTTACAAGTACATGTATAATATAAACTTAAATGCTTTGGGGAGGACAGTTGAAGGTTAAATTTCCCCCCTTTTTAAACACATGATCAGATGGTTTGAAAGATTTCAACTAAAAAAAATAAATAAAAACTAATTTGTATTTTTCGCCGAGTCTACATTTATGAAGGCGATATCATTTCGTAATAGTACACATAAGTACAAATTAAGTACACGACTGAGTACGTATTAATTTTGGTTCATTACAATTACGATTACAATTATGGATTACTTCACATTCGCTTATGATTGTTCATTACAGTTCTATTAAAGTACATTCTTACATTATAAATTAAATCATTACATTTAATTACAGTTTCATTGAAGTACATTACAAGTTATTATTAATTACAGTTTCATTAAAGTACATTACGTTACATTAAATTAAAGTATTACAGTTAATTACAATTAAACAGTTACTATAACTTTGTTTTGTTTTTACAGTGTTTCATATTAATAGACAATTAAGATGTTTAGAAATATAATACAACGTACATGGCACTTACGAGATAATTTATTTACGAAATAATATGCTATAATATGTTATGAATTTGAAATCAGAGCGAACGGAGATATTTTATCTTTGAGGCGCTCGAATCTGTTGTAGTGAGCGGAATTCGATCTTACTAAGCATTTTTTGAGTTCATCTCGGGAGGTCATATAATTAAAATAAAAATGAAAAATAATACGAGAACGTATTTTCGCGTTCTCGAACGAACGCCCAAAGTTTCGCGCTTCACAAATTGACACGAGTAAAAAATGAATATTTAATAAAATTTATATAGGACAATGATCAAGGGAAATCAATGACGGGAAAACGTGACGTATGGATGAATATGGTTGAATAATAATGCTTATACTACACAACACCACAACATTATTATTAAAGAATTTACCATACATTGCACACGGAAGACGTCCACATACCAAGCGCGCGACTTAGTGTACAAGGCATGGGAAACGCAAAGAGAACAAAGTTATTTAATGACGTCATAGTGTATAAGTCATTATTAGAAAAGATGAATTAGGGAAATACAGTAATGAATAAAGAAGTATAAATCGAAATTCTATCCAAAACTCGCTCAGGCGATTTTGGTTTCTTATGTAAAAATGGACATTCGAACATAAAAACTATACGAACATAAGTACTGCATGAAGACAATGAATCCATATAATGATGGTGTAGGAATTGTTCATTGTTCACCTTTTACAGTATTTCCCCCCTAAAATGGTATTAATACAATAATATATACAATTAATACAATATAATACAATTGAGAAAATAACATCGTAAGTAATTCAAGTTAGATGACGACATTCTTTACAATACAAATTTTATACAGAACGAGTTCGGGTAGTTGAGTACAATGCAGAGTAATCAAATTTTTAACATGACACTCGCTTAGAGGGCTATGATAAAATATAAAATTCAAAGATTAAAACTTTACTTTTATACAAACAGAATAAAGGATTAATACGTTAATTTAGACAAACAATTAAGTTAGACAAACATTGATATGGTTAAAAAATTTTACCAACATTTTTTTTTTTTTTTCTGTGGGAAACTTACATTCATAATGAATAGGTAAGATAAAAGGGAAAAATGTAAATCGTACAATCTATAAGCTAATTTTTATTGACTAGTGTAGGTAAAAATAGAATTACGTAATGGATGATGTATAGACCTGTGGTCTAGTGTGTATTTGGGTGTATTAGGTGCAAAGTGTGTATCTTACAATTTCGAGGGACAGATTAGCTGATAGGATTGTTCAAGTAACTCAATAAATGCATGAGCAAAAATTTATATATAGTAAGCAAAAATGCGTAGGACTATATAAATAGCATAGTTAGCACTTACACGCTATGAAATAGTTTATTGTGACATCCAATGATTTTAGCATAAGGTTTGTATATATATATATATATATATATATATATATATAGTGCGCATACATGCGTGTGTATGTGTAGGGATTTGGGAGGTTTTTGAATTAACAAAGTTTAAAAATAATGTATAATAATTTAAGATGGGTTTAGGGTTATAAAATCTTTTGAGTCAATTGTTGTTGTTATTATTATTATTATCATTATTATTATTATAAAATCCTTTAAGTTCAAGGTAGTATTTAAGTATTTAATTAAATCAGTTACACGAATTACGGTAATAAAAAAAAGACGTACTTAGAAGACCTTACGAGTAATGACAGTAACTCTCACGGTTTTAAAATTGAATTTCGACACACAATTAAATTCGACTACTAAAATTCATAACCATATACTGTAGTAGTATGTCAATTTGACTATAATTTTCGTTTGATACCTTGCAAATGGTACAATAACAATTTAAGGACAGTTACTCACGATTAATTGAACAAAAGAAAAAAAAATACAAATTAAAAATATGAATCAATTATGCATTTCAACGAGCTAAATACAATTTTATAATATTCTAAAAAAATAAAAGTAAATCGAGCCATAGATGAGTTTCGGCCAAGAATAAAAAAGTTATTGAAATGGAAGGAAGCATTTCGAACAATCTTTTCTTTTAATAATCTCAGGTAAATTTTACATTAAAAATTATTTTTATATAATAAAAAAAAATATTAAAAGGTTTAATAATTTTTTGCATGTTAAGTAGAAAAATTATACTCTTTCGTTAAATGTTGATAGAATTTTGAATTATTTGATATTTTAGTCTGAAAACTTGTTTGCATATAGACAAATACATCTGTTTTATTGTGTAGAAGTTTTATTAAAAATTAAATGACTGAAATTTAGGGTATGTGCGGTCATACTGGTAAATTTCCGATCGTACAGAGCAGGATAAATTAGGTACATGATCGATTAATTGTTACGCTATTTCTGTCATCATATAATCAAAATAATTATAAAACTCGTTAAAAACTTTTGTAAAAACGGTTTTGTTACAAATAATAAATTACATGACTATATATTTATATACGTAACAATGCATGAAAAAGAAAAGACAAATCGGTCAATTTCCTTCTCACAAACAAAAAAAAGTTAAACTAAAGACACAAACGGGTCAATTCAGGTTGAATTTAATTCTCTGTTACAACAAAAAAAAAGGTTGAATTAAATTCTTTTGAACAACAAAAAAGGTTGAATTCAATTGACTGCATTGAAAACTGACTTGGGACTCGAAATAAAAATGACTTGGAATAAATCTCTCTGACTTGGAATAAATCTCTCTGACTTGGAATAAATCTCTCTGACTTGAACTCTGTCAAGTATTCTGAACCTAACTTGAACTCTATCAAGTATTCTGAAATTTAAACTGTCTAACTTGAACGTTTGTCAAGTATTCTGAAACTTAAACTGTCTTGCACTTGAACTGCTATCAAGTGAAGATTAACTGAAAATGGAAAATGACTGCACTTGATCTTTATCAAGTGGAGACGATTAACCTCTGTTTTGGTTGACCCTCTTGGTGCAACCTTCTTACTTCAAAAACTGACTTCAAAAAAATGACTTCAAAAATGACTTCAAAAATGACTTCAAAAAATGACTTCAAAATTACTTCAAGTATCTTTATAAATCTCTGGGGTTTGGTTGTCCCTTTTGGTTACAACCAACTGAAACTGTCTGAAAACTGAAAATGGAACTTGAAACTGCTTCAAGTAACTCTATAACTCTATAAACTCTCTATAAACTCTCTCTCTCTTAATTTGCAAGTCAATTCAATTCAGTAATTGAAAAAAATTTGCAAACAAAATATAAAATGTAAACAACATTTCACTCGAATGTACACGAAGGTACGATACTATTATGTTTGATACATAAAATAAAATTATTCTATATAGAATATAACAGTGAAAATAACTCTTGAAATTAACTCTCTTGAAATTAACTCTCTTGAAATTAACTCTCTTGAAATTAAATCTCTTTGAAATTAACTCTCTTTGAAATTAACTCTCTTACTTTTAACTTCTCTTACATTTAACTTCTCTTAGTAATTTTCACAGAAGTTAAATGTGTTTCACTAAAAAAAAATGTATCACTGGTGTCTGAAGTGTTCACTGTGTTTCTTGTAAATTCTGACTTGATACTAAATATTAACTGTTAATAGTACTGACTTTTCAAATGTTTACAAATTACTTAAAAAAAAACTCTGTACTTAACAAAAATTTCTGGGGCGAATTCCTTAGAGACGTGTCCTGAAGACGTGTCTTGCTGGCTACTTCTTCTTGGATGAAAACTAGGCGTGGAGAACTTGGAGTCGTGACACACCGCGTTCAAGGGTGGATGTTACGAACTGGAAGTCGTGACACGCCGGTCAAATGGTTTTATCTTGATGCAGGGTAATTTCTATCCTGGCCAAAGAGTGGCCAATTGTTAAAATAATCTTCTTCTTAAAATAATCTTCTTCTTAAAATAATAATCTTCTTAAAATAATAATCTTCATAAAATAATAATCTTCTTAAAATAATAATCTTCTTAAAATAATCTTCTTAAAATCTTCTTAAGATCCTGGTAAAGGGTCTGGAAGACTGGAAGAATCCTGGAGTCGTGAAGATCCTGGTTAAAGGGTCGCCGACTGTTAGACCCCATATCTTCTTCTTATCCTGGCTATAGGTCGCCAAATGTTATCCTCCTTCTTCTATGTCCCTCTGGGGTGCTTCGTATCGACGAGGCGTTCTTGTTGTGAGGCTGCAACGGATATTTCTTCTATAACATTCTAATTCTTTTCGGTCGCCACTCTGTTAAACTCTTGGCTACAGACTCGCCAGACTGTTATGCCAATATCTTCTATGGTGCTTGGGTTGTCTCTTTCTCTCGCTTATTAATTCTTCTCTTTTTAATACTCTGATACTTTCTCTGATACTAAAATTATCGACTTTTCTGACTAACTTCTGAAGAGAGCACGGCTCGAAGGGAAAAATAAAAAGTTTCTCTTTCGGTAATTTACTTCTTAAAAATATACAGGTACTGCTCTGAATTTACAGGGGTAGAGGTTCGACCTCTTTCGACCATGGCTCAGGCCGGAATCTAAAAATATTAAGGAGGCAAGGGGCCTCTGCCCCCTCCCCGCAGCAAGGCTGCTAACAAGGGAGTCCTAATGAAGTGCTATGATGAAGTGACTTAATCAAGAAGTCTAATGAAGAAGTCTAATGAAGAAGTGCTCTAATTTTACAAGTACATGTATAATATAAACTTAAATGTTTTGGGGGAGGACAGTTGAAGGTTAAATTTCCCCCCTTTTTAAACACATGATCAGATGGTTTGAAAGATTTCAACTAAAAAAAATAAAATAAAAACTAATTTGTATTTTTCGCCGAGTCTACATTTATGAAGGCGATATCATTTCGTAATAGTACACATAAGTACAAATTAAGTACACGACTGAGTACGTATTAATTTTGGTTCATTACAATTACGATTACAATTATGGATTACTTCACATTCGCTTATGATTGTTCATTACAGTTCTATTAAAGTACATTCTTACATTATAAATTAAATCATTACATTTAATTACAGTTTCATTGAAGTACATTACAAGTTATTATTAATTACAGTTTCATTAAAGTACATTACGTTACATTAAATTAAAGTATTACAGTTAATTACATTAAACAGTTACTATAACTTTGTTTGTTTTTACAGGTTTCATATTAATAGACAATTAAGATGTTTAGAAATATAATACAACGTACATGGCACTTACGAGATAATTTATTTACGAAATAATATGCTATAATATGTTATGAATTTGAAATCAGAGCGAACGGAGATATTTTATCTTTGAGGCGCTCGAATCTGTTGTAGTGAGCGGAATTCGATCTTACTAAGCATTTTTTTGAGTTCATCTCGGGAGGTCATATAATTAAAAATAAAAATGAAAAATAATACGAGAACGTATTTTCGCGTTCTCGAACGAACGCCCAAAGTTTCGCGCTTCACAAATTGACACGAGTAAAAAATGAATATTTAATAAAATTTATATAGGACAATGATCAAGGAAATCAATGACGGGAAAACGTGACGTATGGATGAATATGGTTGAATAATGCTTATACTACACAACACCACAACATTATTATTAAAGAATTTACCATACATTGCACACGGAAGACGTCCACATACCAAGCGCGCGACTTAGTGTACAAGGCATGGGAAACGCAAAGAGAACAAAGTTATTTAATGACGTCATAGTGTATAAGTCATTATTAGAAAAGATGAATTAGGGAAATACAGTAATGAATAAAGAAGTATAAATCGAAATTCTATCCAAAACTCGCTCAGGCGATTTTGGTTTCTTATGTAAAATGGACATTCGAACATAAAACTATACGAACATAAGTACTGCATGAAGACAATGAATCCATATAATGATGGTGTAGGAATTGTTCATTGTTCACTTTTACAGTATTTCCCCCTAAAATGGTATTAATACAATAATATAATACAATTAATACAATATAATACAATTGAGAAAATAACATCGTAAGTAATTCAAGTTAGATGACGACATTCTTTACAATACAAATTTTATACAGAACGAGTTCGGGTAGTTGAGTACAATGCAGAGTAATCAATTTTTAACATGACACTCGCTTAGAGGGCTATGATAAAATAAAAATTCAAAGATTAAAACTTTACTTTTATACAAACAGAATAAAGGATTAATACGTTAATTTAGACAAACAATTAAGTTAGACAAACATTGATATGGTTAAAAAATTTTACCAACATTTTTTTTTTTTTCTGTGGGGAAAATTACATTCATAATGAATAGGTAAGATAAAAGGGAAAAATGTAAATCGTACAATCTATAAGCTAATTTTTATTGACTAGTGTAGGTAAAATAGAATTACGTAATGGATGATGTATAGACCTGTGGTCTAGTGTGTATTTGGGTGTATTAGGTGCAAAGTGTGTATCTTACAATTTCGAGGACAGATTAGCTGATAGGATGTTCAAGTAACTCAATAAATGCATGAGCAAAAATTATATATAGTAAGCAAAAATGCGTAGGACTATATAAATAGCATGTTAGCACTTACACGCTATGAAATAGTTTATTGTGACATCCAATTTTAGCATAAGGTTTGTATATATATATACAGGGTGTCCGTAAGTCTGGACCCATAGGGATTTATATATATTTTTTATTATGTTATTATTATTATTTTTTATTATTTTTTATTATGATTTTTATTTGTGGGGCCACTTGAAAGCCAAAGTGTACGAGGTCAAACTTCAGAACATTTTCCACCTTAAAGCACGCATTGTGAGGCGTCAAGAAATTTCTGCGACTGTGATTCAGAAAGTGCTGTCGCAGTGGAGATTTGCGTCTTCAACTATGTGTGCGACACAACGCGGACACTTTGAACAGATTATGTAATAAATTTTTGGACTATTTTGTAATTTTATTATTTTTTCCTATGGGTCCAGACTTACGGGACACTCTGTATATATATATATATATATAATATATATATATATATATATATATATAGTGCGCATACATGCGTGTGTATGTGTAGGGATTTGGGAGGTTTTTGAATTAACAAAGTTTAAAAATAATGTATAATAATTTAAGATGGGTTTAGGGTTTAAAATCTTTTGAGTCAATTGTTGTTGTTATTATTATTATTATCATTATTATTATTATAAAATCCTTTAAGTTCAAGGTAGTATTTAAGTATTTAATTAAATCAGTTACACGAATTACGGTAATAAAAAAAAGACGTACTTAGAAGACCTTACGAGTAATGACAGTAACTCTCACGGTTTTAAAATTGAATTTCGACACACAATTAAATTCGACTACTAAAATTCATAACCATATACTGTAGTAGTATGTCAATTTGACTATAATTTTCGTTTGATACCTTGCAAATGGTACAATAACAATTTAAGGACAGTTACTCACGATTAATTGAACAAAAGAAATAAAAATACAAATTAAAAATATGAATCAATTATGCATTTCAACGAGCTAAATACAATTTTATAATATTCTAAAAAAATAAAAGTAAATCGAGCCATAGATGAGTTTCGGCCAAGAATAAAAAAGTTATTGAAATGGAAGGAAGCATTTCGAACAATCTTTTCTTTTAATAATCTCAGGTAAATTTTACATTAAAAATTATTTTTATATAATAAAAAAAATATTAAAAAGGTTTTAATAATTTTTTGCATGTTAAGTAGAAAAATTATACTCTTTCGTTAAATGTTGATAGAATTTTGAATTATTTGATATTTTAGTCTGAAAACTTGTTTGCATATAGACAAATACATCTGTTTTATTGTGTAGAAGTTTTATTAAAAATTAAATGACTGAAATTTAGGGTATGTGCGGTCATACTGGTAAATTTCCCGATCGTACAGAGCAGGATAAATTAGGTACATGATCGATTAATTGTTACGCTATTTCTGTCATCATTATAATCAAATAATTATAAAACTCGTTAAAAACTTTTGTAAAAACGGTTTTGTTACAATAATAAATTACATGACTATATTTATATACGTAACAATGCATGAAAAAGAAAGACAAATCGGTCAATTTCCTTCTCACAAACAAAAAAGTTAAACTAAAGACACAAACGGGTCAATTCAGGTTGAATTTAATTCTCTTTACAACAAAAAAAAGGTTGAATTAAATTCTTTTGAACAACAAAAAAAGGTTGAATTCAATTGACTGCATTGAAAACTGACTTGGGACTCGAAATAAAAATGACTTGGAATAAATCTCTCTGACTTGGAATAAATCTCTCTGACTTGGAATAAATCTCTCTGACTTGAACTCTGTCAAGTATTCTGAACCTAACTTGAACTCTATCAAGTATTCTGAAATTTAAACTGTCTAACTTGAACGTTTGTCAAGTATTCTGAAACTTAAACTGTCTTGCACTTGAACTGCTATCAAGTGAAGATTAACTGAAAATGGAAATGACTGCACTTGATCTTTATCAAGTGGAGACGATTAACCTCTGTTTTGGTTGACCCTCTTGGTGCAACCTTCTTACTTCAAAAACTGACTTCAAAAAAATGACCAAAAAATGACTTCAAAATTACTTCAAGTATCTTTACAAATCTCTGGGGTTTGGTTGTCCCTTTTGGTTACAACCAACTGAAACTGTCTGAAAACTGAAAATGGAACTTGAAACTGCTTCAAGTAACTCTATAACTCTATAAACTCTCTATAAACTCTCTCTCTCTCTTAATTTGCAAGTCAATTCAATTCAGTAATTGAAAAAAAAAACAAAAATATAAAATGTAAACAACATTTCACTCGAATGTACACGAAGGTACGATACTATTATGTTTGATACATAAAATAAAATTATTCTATACAGAATATAACAGTGAAAATAACTCTTGAAATTAACTCTCTTGAAATTAACTCTTTTGAAATTAACTCTCTTTGAAATTAACTCTCTTACTTTTAACTTCTCTTACATTTAACTTCTCTTAGTAATTTTCACAGCAGTTAAATGTGTTTCACTAAAAAAAAATGTATCACTGGTGTCTGAAGTGTTCACTGTGTTTCTTGTAAATTCTGACTTGAACTAAATATTAACTGTTAATAGTACTGACTTTTCAAATGTTTACAAATTACTTAAAAAAAAACTCTGTACTTAACAAAAATTTCTGGGGCGAAGTCCTTAGAGACGTGTCCTGAAGACGTGTCTTGCTGGCTACTTCTTCTTGGATGAAAACTAGGCGTGGAGAACTTGGAGTCGTGACACACCGGTTCAAGGGTGGATGTTACGAACTGGAAGTCGTGACACGCCGGTCAAATGGTTTTATCTTGATGCAGGGTAATTTCTATCCTGGCCAAAGAGTGGCCAATTGTTAAAATAATCTTCTTCTTAAAATAATCTTCTTCTTAAAATAATAATCTTCTAAATAATAATCTTCTTAAAATAATAATCTTCTTAAAATAATAATCTTCTTAAATAATCTTCTTCTTAAAATCTTCTTAAGATCCTGGTAAAGGGTCTGGAAGACTGGAAGAATCCTGGAGTCGTGAAGATCCTGGTTAAAGGGTCGCCGACTGTTAGACCCCATATCTTCTTCTTATCCTGGCTATAGGTCGCCAAATGTTATCCTCCTTCTTCTATGTCCCTCTGGGGTGCTTCGTATCGACGAGGCGTTCTTGTTGTGAGGCTGCAACGGATATTTCTTCTATAACATTCTAATTCTTTTCGGTCGCCACTCTGTTAAACTCTTGGCTACAGACTCGCCAGACTGTTATGCCAATATCTTCTATGGTGCTTGGGTTGTCTCTTTCTCTCGCTTATTAATTCTTCTCTTTTTATAATACTCTGATACTTTCTCTGATACTAAAATTATCGACTTTTCTGACTAACTTCTGAAGAGAGCACGGCTCGAAGGGAAAAATAAAAAGTTTCTCTTTCGGTAATTTACTTCTTAAAAATATACAGGTACTGCTCTGAATTTACAGGGGTAGAGGTTCGACCTCTTTCGACCATGGCTCAGGCCGGAATCTAAAAATATTAAGGAGGCAAGGGGCCTCTGCCCCCTCCCCGCAGCAAGGCTGCTAACAAGGGAGTCCTAATGAAGTGCTATGATGAAGTGACTTAATCAAGAAGTCTAATGAAGAAGTCTAATGAAGAAGTGCTCTAATTTTACAAGTACATGTATAATATAAACTTAAATGCTTTGGGGGAGGACAGTTGAAGGTTAAATTTCCCCCCTTTTTAAACACATGATCAGATGGTTTGAAAGATTTCAACTAAAAAAATAAAATAAAAACTAATTTGTATTTTTCGCCGAGTCTACATTTATGAAGGCGATATCATTTCGTAATAGTACACATAAGTACAAATTAAGTACACGACTGAGTACGTATTAATTTTGGTTCATTACAATTACGATTACAATTATGGATTACTTCACATTCGCTTATGATTGTTCATTACAGTTCTATTAAAGTACATTCTTACATTATAAATTAAATCATTACATTTAATTACAGTTTCATTGAAGTACATTACAAGTTATTATTAATTACAGTTTCATTAAAGTACATTACGTTACATTAAATTAAAGTATTACAGTTAATTACAATTAAACAGTTACTATAACTTTGTTTTGTTTTTACAGTGTTTCATATTAATAGACAATTAAGATGTTTAGAAATATAATACAACGTACATGGCACTTACGAGATAATTTATTTACGAAATAATATGCTATAATATGTTATGAATTTGAAATCAGAGCGAACGGAGATATTTTATCTTTGAGGCGCTCGAATCTGTTGTAGTGAGCGGAATTCGATCTTACTAAGCATTTTTTTGAGTTCATCTCGGGAGGTCATATAATTAAAAATAAAAATGAAAAAATAATACGAGAACGTATTTTCGCGTTCTCGAACGAACGCCCAAAGTTTCGCGCTTCACAAATTGACACGAGTAAAAAATGAATATTTAATAAAATTTATATAGGACAATGATCAAGGGAAATCAATGACGGGAAAACGTGACGTATGGATGAATATGGTTGAATAATAATGCTTATACTACACAACACCACAACATTATTATTAAAGAATTTACCATACATTGCACACGGAAGACGTCCACATACCAAGCGCGCGACTTAGTGTACAAGGCATGGGAAACGCAAAGAGAACAAAGTTATTTAATGACGTCATAGTGTATAAGTCATTATTAGAAAAGATGAATTAGGGAAATACAGTAATGAATAAAGAAGTATAAATCGAAATTCTATCCAAAACTCGCTCAGGCGATTTTGGTTTCTTATGTAAAAATGGACATTCGAACATAAAAACTATACGAACATAAGTACTGCATGAAGACAATGAATCCATATAATGATGGTGTAGGAATTGTTCATTGTTCACCTTTTACAGTATTTCCCCCCCTAAAATGGTATTAATACAATAATATAATACAATTAATACAATATAATACAATTGAGAAAATAACATCGTAAGTAATTCAAGTTAGATGACGACATTCTTTACAATACAAATTTTATACAGAACGAGTTCGGGTAGTTGAGTACAATGCAGAGTAATCAAATTTTTAACATGACACTCGCTTAGAGGGCTATGATAAAATATAAAAATTCAAAGATTAAAACTTTACTTTTATACAAACAGAATAAAGGATTAATACGTTAATTTAGACAAACAATTAAGTTAGACAAACATTGATATGGTTAAAAAATTTTACCAACATTTTTTTTTTTTTTTCTGTGGGGAAACTTACATTCATAATGAATAGGTAAGATAAAAGGGAAAAATGTAAATCGTACAATCTATAAGCTAATTTTTATTGACTAGTGTAGGTAAAAATAGAATTACGTAATGGATGATGTATAGACCTGTGGTCTAGTGTGTATTTGGGTGTATTAGGTGCAAAGTGTGTATCTTACAATTTCGAGGGACAGATTAGCTGATAGGATTGTTCAAGTAACTCAATAAATGCATGAGCAAAAATTTATATATAGTAAGCAAAAATGCGTAGGACTATATAAATAGCATAGTTAGCACTTACACGCTATGAAATAGTTTATTGTGACATCCAATGATTTTAGCATAAGGTTTGTATATATATATATATATATATATATATATAGTGCGCATACATGCGTGTGTATGTGTAGGGATTTGGGAGGTTTTTGAATTAACAAAGTTTAAAAATAATGTATAATAATTTAAGATGGGTTTAGGGTTATAAAATCTTTTGAGTCAATTGTTGTTGTTATTATTATTATTATCATTATTATTATTATAAAATCCTTTAAGTTCAAGGTAGTATTTAAGTATTTAATTAAATCAGTTACACGAATTACGGTAATAAAAAAAAGACGTACTTAGAAGACCTTACGAGTAATGACAGTAACTCTCACGGTTTTAAAATTGAATTTCGACACACAATTAAATTCGACTACTAAAATTCATAACCATATACTGTAGTAGTATGTCAATTTGACTATAATTTTCGTTTGATACCTTGCAAATGGTACAATAACAATTTAAGGACAGTTACTCACGATTAATTGAACAAAAGAAAATAAAAATACAAATTAAAAATATGAATCAATTATGCATTTCAACGAGCTAAATACAATTTTATAATATTCTAAAAAAATAAAAGTAAATCGAGCCATAGATGAGTTTCGGCCAAGAATAAAAAAGTTATTGAAATGGAAGGAAGCATTTCGAACAATCTTTTCTTTTAATAATCTCAGGTAAATTTTACATTAAAAATTATTTTTATATAATAAAAAAAAATATTAAAAAGGTTTAATAATTTTTTGCATGTTAAGTAGAAAAATTATACTCTTTCGTTAAATGTTGATAGAATTTTGAATTATTTGATATTTTAGTCTGAAAACTTGTTTGCATATAGACAAATACATCTGTTTTATTGTGTAGAAGTTTTATTAAAAATTAAATGACTGAAATTTAGGGTATGTGCGGTCATACTGGTAAATTTCCGATCGTACAGAGCAGGATAAATTAGGTACATGATCGATTAATTGTTACGCTATTTCTGTCATCATATAATCAAATAATTATAAAACTCGTTAAAAAACTTTTGTAAAAACGGTTTTGTTACAAATAATAAATTACATGACTATATATTTATATACGTAACATGCATGAAAAAGAAAAGACAAATCGGTCAATTTCCTTCTCACAAACAAAAAAAAAGTTAAACTAAAGACACAAACGGGGTCAATTCAGGTTGAATTTAATTCTCTTTACAACAAAAAAAAAGGTTGAATTAAATTCTTTTGAACAACAAAAAAGGTTGAATTCAATTGACTGCATTGAAAACTGACTTGGGACTCGAAATAAAAATGACTTGGAATAAATCTCTCTGACTTGGAATAAATCTCTCTGACTTGGAATAAATCTCTCTGACTTGAACTCTGTCAAGTATTCTGAACCTAACTTGAACTCTATCAAGTATTCTGAAATTTAAACTGTCTAACTTGAACGTTTGTCAAGTATTCTGAAACTTAAACTGTCTTGCACTTGAACTGCTATCAAGTGAAGATTAACTGAAAATGGAAAATGACTGCACTTGATCTTTATCAAGTGGAGACGATTAACCTCTGTTTTGGTTGACCCTCTTGGTGCAACCTTCTTACTTCAAAAACTGACTTCAAAAAAATGACTTCAAAAATGACTTCAAAAATGACTTCAAAAAATGACTTCAAAATTACTTCAAGTATCTTTATAAATCTCTGGGGTTTGGTTGTCCCTTTTGGTTACAACCAACTGAAACTGTCTGAAAACTGAAAATGGAACTTGAAACTGCTTCAAGTAACTCTATAACTCTATAAACTCTCTATAAACTCTCTCTCTCTTAATTTGCAAGTCAATTCAATTCAGTAATTGAAAAAAATTTGCAAACAAAATATAAATGTAAACAACATTTCACTCGAATGTACACGAAGGTACGATACTATTATGTTTGATACATAAAATAAAATTATTCTATACTGAATATAACAGTGAAAATAACTCTTGAAATTAACTCTCTTGAAATTAACTCTCTTGAAATTAACTCTCTTGAAATTAACTCTCTTTGAAATTAACTCTCTTTGAAATTAACTCTCTTACTTTTAACTTCTCTTACATTTAACTTCTCTTAGTAATTTTCACAGCAGTTAAATGTGTTTCACTAAAAAAAAATGTATCACTGGTGTCTGAAGTGTTCACTGTGTTTCTTGTAAATTCTGACTTGATACTAAATATTAACTGTTAATAGTACTGACTTTTCAAATGTTTACAAATTACTTAAAAAAAAACTCTGTACTTAACAAAAATTTCTGGGGCGAATTCCTTAGAGACGTGTCCTGAAGACGTGTCTTGCTGGCTACTTCTTCTTGGATGAAAACTAGGCGTGGAGAACTTGGAGTCGTGACACACCGGTTCAAGGGTGGATGTTACGAACTGGAAGTCGTGACACGCCGGTCAAATGGTTTTATCTTGATGCAGGGTAATTTCTATCCTGGCCAAAGAGTGGCCAATTGTTAAAATAATCTTCTTCTTAAAATAATCTTCTTCTTAAAATAATAAATCTTAAATAATAATCTTCTTAAAATAATAATCTTCTTAAAATAATAATCTTCTTAAAATAATCTTCTTCTTAAAATCTTCTTAAGATCCTGGTAAAGGGTCTGGAAGACTGGAAGAATCCTGGAGTCGTGAAGATCCTGGTTAAAGGGTCGCCGACTGTTAGACCCCATATCTTCTTCTTATCCTGGCTATAGGTCGCCAAATGTTATCCTCCTTCTTCTATGTCCCTCTGGGGTGCTTCGTATCGACGAGGCGTTCTTGTTGTGAGGCTGCAACGGATATTTCTTCTATAACATTCTAATTCTTTTCGGTCGCCACTCTGTTAAACTCTTGGCTACAGACTCGCCAGACTGTTATGCCAATATCTTCTATGGTGCTTGGGTTGTCTCTTTCTCTCGCTTATTAATTCTTCTCTTTTTATAATACTCTGATACTTTCTCTGATACTAAAATTATCGACTTTTCTGACTAACTTCTGAAGAGAGCACGGCTCGAAGGGAAAAATAAAAAGTTTCTCTTTCGGTAATTTACTTCTTAAAAATATACAGGTACTGCTCTGAATTTACAGGGGTAGAGGTTCGACCTCTTTCGACCATGGCTCAGGCCGGAATCTAAAAATATTAAGGAGGCAAGGGGCCTCTGCCCCCTCCCGCAGCAAGGCTGCTAACAAGGGAGTCCTAATGAAGTGCTATGATGAAGTGACTTAATCAAGAAGTCTAATGAAGAAGTCTAATGAAGAAGTGCTCTAATTTTACAAGTACATGTATAATATAAACTTAAATGCTTTGGGGGAGGACAGTTGAAGGTTAAATTTCCCCCCTTTTTAAACACATGATCAGATGGTTTGAAAGATTTCAACTAAAAAAAATAAAATAAAAACTAATTTGTATTTTTCGCCGAGTCTACATTTATGAAGGCGATATCATTTCGTAATAGTACACATAAGTACAAATTAAGTACACGACTGAGTACGTATTAATTTTGGTTCATTACAATTACGATTACAATTATGGATTACTTCACATTCGCTTATGATTGTTCATTACAGTTCTATTAAAGTACATTCTTACATTATAAATTAAATCATTACATTTAATTACAGTTTCATTGAAGTACATTACAAGTTATTATTAATTACAGTTTCATTAAAGTACATTACGTTACATTAAATTAAAGTATTACAGTTAATTACATTAAACAGTTACTATAACTTTGTTTTGTTTTTACAGTGTTTCATATTAATAGACAATTAAGATGTTTAGAAATATAATACAACGTACATGGCACTTACGAGATAATTTATTTACGAAATAATATGCTATAATATGTTATGAATTTGAAATCAGAGCGAACGGAGATATTTTATCTTTGAGGCGCTCGAATCTGTTGTAGTGAGCGGAATTCGATCTTACTAAGCATTTTTTTGAGTTCATCTCGGGAGGTCATATAATTAAAAATAAAAATGAAAAAAATAATACGAGAACGTATTTTCGCGTTCTCGAACGAACGCCCAAAGTTTCGCGCTTCACAAATTGACACGAGTAAAAAATGAATATTTAATAAAATTTATATAGGACAATGATCAAGGGAAATCAATGACGGGAAAACGTGACGTATGGATGAATATGGTTGAATAATAATGCTTATACTACACAACACCACAACATTATTATTAAAGAATTTACCATACATTGCACACGGAAGACGTCCACATACCAAGCGCGCGACTTAGTGTACAAGGCATGGGAAACGCAAAGAGAACAAAGTTATTTAATGACGTCATAGTGTATAAGTCATTATTAGAAAAGATGAATTAGGGAAATACAGTAATGAATAAAGAAGTATAAATCGAAATTCTATCCAAAACTCGCTCAGGCGATTTTGGTTTCTTATGTAAAAATGGACATTCGAACATAAAAACTATACGAACATAAGTACTGCATGAAGACAATGAATCCATATAATGATGGTGTAGGAATTGTTCATTGTTCACCTTTTACAGTATTTCCCCCCCTAAAATGGTATTAATACAATAATATAATACAATTAATACAATATAATACAATTGAGAAAATAACATCGTAAGTAATTCAAGTTAGATGACGACATTCTTTACAA
The DNA here is from genome assembly GCA_023014485.1 of Bathynomus jamesi. Taxonomy (NCBI): domain Eukaryota; kingdom Metazoa; phylum Arthropoda; class Malacostraca; order Isopoda; family Cirolanidae; genus Bathynomus; species Bathynomus jamesi. Next base: position 489,522 of record JAJOZX010003008.1, on the reverse strand, counting down.
TACAAATTTTATACAGAACGAGTTCGGTTGTAGTTGAGTACAATGCAGAGTAATCAAATTTTTAACATGACACTCGCTTAGAGGGCTATGATAAAATATAAAAATTCAAAGATTAAAACTTTACTTTTATACAAACAGAATAAAGGATTAATACGTTAATTTAGACAAACAATTAAGTTAGACAAACATTGATATGGTTAAAAAATTTTACCAACATTTTTTTTTTTTTTTCTGTGGGGAAACTTACATTCATAATGAATAGGTAAGATAAAAGGGAAAAATGTAAATCGTACAATCTATAAGCTAATTTTTATTGACTAGTGTAGGTAAAAATAGAATTACGTAATGGATGATGTATAGACCTGTGGTCTAGTGTGTATTTGGGTGTATTAGGTGCAAAGTGTGTATCTTACAATTTCGAGGGACAGATTAGCTGATAGGATTGTTCAAGTAACTCAATAAATGCATGAGCAAAAATTTATATATAGTAAGCAAAAATGCGTAGGACTATATAAATAGCATAGTTAGCACTTACACGCTATGAAATAGTTTATTGTGACATCCAATGATTTTAGCATAAGGTTTGATATATATATATATATATATATATAGTGCGCATACATGCGTGTGTATGTGTAGGGATTTGGGAGGTTTTTGAATTAACAAAGTTTAAAAATAATGTATAATAATTTAAGATGGGTTTAGGGTTATAAAATCTTTTGAGTCAATTGTTGTTGTTATTATTATTATTATCATTATTATTATTATAAAATCCTTTAAGTTCAAGGTAGTATTTAAGTATTTAATTAAATCAGTTACACGAATTAAGGTAATAAAAAAAAGACGTACTTAGAAGACCTTACGAGTAATGACAGTAACTCTCACGGTTTTAAAATTGAATTTCGACACACAATTAAATTCGACTACTAAAATTCATAACCATATACTGTAGTAGTATGTCAATTTGACTATAATTTTCGTTTGATACCTTGCAAATGGTACAATAACAATTTAAGGACAGTTACTCACGATTAATTGAACAAAAGAAAATAAAAATACAAATTAAAAATATGAATCAATTATGCATTTCAACGAGCTAAATACAATTTTATAATATTCTAAAAAAATAAAAGTAAATCGAGCCATAGATGAGTTTCGGCCAAGAATAAAAAAGTTATTGAAATGGAAGGAAGCATTTCGAACAATCTTTTCTTTTAATAATCTCAGGTAAATTTTACATTAAAAATTTTTTTATAATAAAAAAAAATATTAAAAAGGTTTAATAATTTTTTGCATGTTAAGTAGAAAAATTATACTCTTTCGTTAAATGTTGATAGAATTTTGAATTATTTGATATTTTAGTCTGAAAACTTGTTTGCATATAGACAAATACATCTGTTTTATTGTGTAGAAGTTTTATTAAAAATTAAATGACTGAAATTTAGGGTATGTGCGGTCATACTGGTAAATTTCCCGATCGTACAGAGCAGGATAAATTAGGTACATGATCGATTAATTGTTACGCTATTTCTGTCATCATATAATCAAAATAATTATAAAACTCGTTAAAAACTTTTGTAAAAACGGTTTTGTTACAAATAATAAATTACATGACTATATATTTATATACGTAACAATGCATGAAAAAGAAAAGACAAATCGGTCAATTTCCTTCTCACACACAAAAAAAAAGTTAAACTAAAGACACAAACGGGTCAATTCAGGTTGAATTTAATTCTCTTTTACAACAACAAAAAAAGGTTGAATTAAATTCTTTTGAACAACAAAAAAAGGTTGAATTCAATTGACTGCATTGAAAACTGACTTGGGACTCGAAATAAAAATGACTTGGAATAAATCTCTCTGACTTGGAATAAATCTCTCTGACTTGGAATAAATCTCTCTGACTTGAACTCTGTCAAGTATTCTGAACCTAACTTGAACTCTATCAAGTATTCTGAAATTTAAACTGTCTAACTTGAACGTTTGTCAAGTATTCTGAAACTTAAACTGTCTTGCACTTGAACTGCTATCAAGTGAAGATTAACTGAAAATGGAAAATGACTGCACTTGATCTTTATCAAGTGGAGACGATTAACCTCTGTTTTGGTTGACCCTCTTGGTGCAACCTTCTTACTTCAAAAACTGACTTCAAAAAAATGACTTCAAAAATGACTTCAAAATGACTTCAAAAAATGACTTCAAAATTACTTCAAGTATCTTTATAAATCTCTGGGGTTTGGTTGTCCCTTTTGGTTACAACCAACTGAAACTGTCTGAAAACTGAAAATGGAACTTGAAACTGCTTCAAGTAACTCTATAACTCTATAAACTCTCTATAAACTCTCTCTCTCTTAATTTGCAAGTCAATTCAATTCAGTAATTGAAAAAAATTTGCAAACAAAAGTATAAAATGTAAACAACATTTCACTCGAATGTACACGAAGGTACGATACTATTATGTTTGATACATAAAATAAAATTATTCTATACTGAATATAACAGTGAAAATAACTCTTGAAATTAACTCTCTTGAAATTAACTCTCTTGAAATTAACTCTCTTGAAATTAACTCTCTTTGAAATTAACTCTCTTTGAAATTAACTCTCTTACTTTTAACTTCTCTTACATTTAACTTCTCTTAGTAATTTTCACAGAAGTTAAATGTGTTTCACTAAAAAAAAATGTATCACTGGTGTCTGAAGTGTTCACTGTGTTTCTTGTAAATTCTGACTTGATACTAAATATTAACTGTTAATAGTACTGACTTTTCAAATGTTTACAAATTACTTAAAAAAAAACTCTGTACTTAACAAAAATTTCTGGGGCGAAGTCCTTAGAGACGTGTCCTGAAGACGTGTCTTGCTGGCTACTTCTTCTTGGATGAAAACTAGGCGTGGAGAACTTGGAGTCGTGACACACCGGTTCAAGGGTGGATGTTACGAACTGGAAGTCGTGACACGCCGGTCAAATGGTTTTATCTTGATGCAGGGTAATTTCTATCCTGGCCAAAGAGTGGCCAATTGTTAAAATAATCTTCTTCTTAAAATAATCTTCTTCTTAAAATAATAATCTTCTTAAAATAATAATCTTCTTAAAATAATAATCTTCTTAAAATAATAATCTTCTTAAAATAATCTTCTTCTTAAAATCTTCTTAAGATCCTGGTAAAGGGTCTGGAAGACTGGAAGAATCCTGGAGTCGTGAAGATCCTGGTTAAAGGGTCGCCGACTGTTAGACCCCATATCTTCTTCTTATCCTGGCTATAGGTCGCCAAATGTTATCCTCCTTCTTCTATGTCCCTCTGGGGTGCTTCGTATCGACGAGGCGTTCTTGTTGTGAGGCTGCAACGGATATTTCTTCTATAACATTCTAATTCTTTTCGGTCGCCACTCTGTTAAACTCTTGGCTACAGACTCGCCAGACTGTTATGCCAATATCTTCTATGGTGCTTGGGTTGTCTCTTTCTCTCGCTTATTAATTCTTCTCTTTTTATAATACTCTGATACTTTCTCTGATACTAAAATTATCGACTTTTCTGACTAACTTCTGAAGAGAGCACGGCTCGAAAAAAAAAAAGTTTCTCTTTCGGTAATTTACTTCTTAAAAATATACAGGTACTGCTCTGAATTTACAGGGGTAGAGGTTCGACCTCTTTCGACCATGGCTCAGGCCGGAATCTAAAAATATTAAGGAGGCAAGGGGCCTCTGCCCCCTCCCCGCAGCAAGGCTGCTAACAAGGGAGTCCTAATGAAGTGCTATGATGAAGTGACTTAATCAAGAAGTCTAATGAAGAAGTCTAATGAAGAAGTGCTCTAATTTTACAAGTACATGTATAATATAAACTTAAATGCTTTGGGGGAGGACAGTTGAAGGTTAAATTTCCCCCCTTTTTAAACACATGATCAGATGGTTTGAAAGATTTCAACTAAAAAAAATAAAATAAAAACTAATTTGTATTTTTCGCCGAGTCTACATTTATGAAGGCGATATCATTTCGTAATAGTACACATAAGTACAAATTAAGTACACGACTGAGTACGTATTAATTTTGGTTCATTACAATTACGATTACAATTATGGATTACTTCACATTCGCTTATGATTGTTCATTACAGTTCTATTAAAGTACATTCTTACATTATAAATTAAATCATTACATTTAATTACAGTTTCATTGAAGTACATTACAAGTTATTATTAATTACAGTTTCATTAAAGTACATTACGTTACATTAAATTAAAGTATTACAGTTAATTACAATTAAACAGTTACTATAACTTTGTTTTGTTTTTACAGGTTTCATATTAATAGACAATTAAGATGTTTAGAAATATAATACAACGTACATGGCACTTACGAGATAATTTATTTACGAAATAATATGCTATAATATGTTATGAATTTGAAATCAGAGCGAACGGAGATATTTTATCTTTGAGGCGCTCGAATCTGTTGTAGTGAGCGGAATTCGATCTTACTAAGCATTTTTTTGAGTTCATCTCGGGAGGTCATATAATTAAAAATAAAAATGAAAAAAATAATACGAGAACGTATTTTCGCGTTCTCGAACGAACGCCCAAAGTTTCGCGCTTCACAAATTGACACGAGTAAAAAATGAATATTTAATAAAATTTATATAGGACAATGATCAAGGGAAATCAATGACGGGAAAACGTGACGTATGGATGAATATGGTTGAATAATAATGCTTATACTACACAACACCACAACATTATTATTAAAGAATTTACCATACATTGCACACGGAAGACGTCCACATACCAAGCGCGCGACTTAGTGTACAAGGCATGGGAAACGCAAAGAGAACAAAGTTATTTAATGACGTCATAGTGTATAAGTCATTATTAGAAAAGATGAATTAGGGAAATACAGTAATGAATAAAGAAGTATAAATCGAAATTCTATCCAAAACTCGCTCAGGCGATTTTGGTTTCTTATGTAAAAATGGACATTCGAACATAAAAACTATACGAACATAAGTACTGCATGAAGACAATGAATCCATATAATGATGGTGTAGGAATTGTTCATTGTTCACCTTTTACAGTATTTCCCCCCTAAAATGGTATTAATACAATAATATAATACAATTAATACAATATAATACAATTGAGAAAATAACATCGTAAGTAATTCAAGTTAGATGACGACATTCTTTACAATACAAATTTTATACAGAACGAGTTCGGGTAGTTGAGTACAATGCAGAGTAATCAAATTTTTAACATGACACTCGCTTAGAGGGCTATGATAAAATATAAAAATTCAAAGATTAAAACTTTACTTTTATACAAACAGAATAAAGGATTAATACGTTAATTTAGACAAACAATTAAGTTAGACAAACATTGATATGGTTAAAAAATTTTACCAACATTTTTTTTTTTTTTTCTGTGGGGAAACTTACATTCATAATGAATAGGTAAGATAAAAGGGAAAAATGTAAATCGTACAATCTATAAGCTAATTTTTATTGACTAGTGTAGGTAAAAATAGAATTACGTAATGGATGATGTATAGACCTGTGGTCTAGTGTGTATTTGGGTGTATTAGGTGCAAAGTGTGTATCTTACAATTTCGAGGGACAGATTAGCTGATAGGATTGTTCAAGTAACTCAATAAATGCATGAGCAAAAATTTATATATAGTAAGCAAAAATGCGTAGGACTATATAAATAGCATAGTTAGCACTTACACGCTATGAAATAGTTTATTGTGACATCCAATGATTTTAGCATAAGGTTTGTATATATATATATATATATATATATATATATATATATATATAGTGCGCATACATGCGTGTGTATGTGTAGGGATTTGGGAGGTTTTTGAATTAACAAAGTTTAAAAATAATGTATAATAATTTAAGATGGGTTTAGGGTTATAAAATCTTTTGAGTCAATTGTTGTTGTTATTATTATTATTATCATTATTATTATTATAAAATCCTTTAAGTTCAAGGTAGTATTTAAGTATTTAATTAAATCAGTTACACGAATTAGGTAATAAAAAAAAAGACGTACTTAGAAGACCTTACGAGTAATGACAGTAACTCTCACGGTTTTAAAATTGAATTTCGACACACAATTAAATTCGACTACTAAAATTCATAACCATATACTGTAGTAGTATGTCAATTTGACTATAATTTTCGTTTGATACCTTGCAAATGGTACAATAACAATTTAAGGACAGTTACTCACGATTAATTGAACAAAAGAAAAATAAAAATACAAATTAAAAATATGAATCAATTATGCATTTCAACGAGCTAAATACAATTTTATAATATTCTAAAAAAATAAAAGTAAATCGAGCCATAGATGAGTTTCGGCCAAGAATAAAAAAGTTATTGAAATGGAAGGAAGCATTTCGAACAATCTTTTCTTTTAATAATCTCAGGTAAATTTTACATTAAAAATTATTTTTATATAATAAAAAAAAATATTAAAAAGGTTTAATAATTTTTTGCATGTTAAGTAGAAAAATTATACTCTTTCGTTAAATGTTGATAGAATTTTGAATTATTTGATATTTTAGTCTGAAAACTTGTTTGCATATAGACAAATACATCTGTTTTATTGTGTAGAAGTTTTATTAAAAATTAAATGACTGAAATTTAGGGTATGTGCGGTCATACTGGTAAATTTCCCGATCGTACAGAGCAGGATAAATTAGGTACATGATCGATTAATTGTTACGCTATTTCTGTCATCATATAATCAAAATAATTATAAAACTCGTTAAAAACTTTTGTAAAAACGGTTTTGTTACAAATAATAAATTACATGACTATATATTTATATACGTAACAATGCATGAAAAAGAAAAGACAAATCGGTCAATTTCCTTCTCACAAACAAAAAAAAAGTTAAACTAAAGACACAAACGGGTCAATTCAGGTTGAATTTAATTCTCTTTTACAACAACAAAAAAAGGTTGAATTAAATTCTTTTGAACAACAAAAAAAGGTTGAATTCAATTGACTGCATTGAAAACTGACTTGGGACTCGAAATAAAAATGACTTGGAATAAATCTCTCTGACTTGGAATAAATCTCTCTGACTTGGAATAAATCTCTCTGACTTGAACTCTGTCAAGTATTCTGAACCTAACTTGAACTCTATCAAGTATTCTGAAATTTAAACTGTCTAACTTGAACGTTTGTCAAGTATTCTGAAACTTAAACTGTCTTGCACTTGAACTGCTATCAAGTGAAGATTAACTGAAAATGGAAAATGACTGCACTTGATCTTTATCAAGTGGAGACGATTAACCTCTGTTTTGGTTGACCCTCTTGGTGCAACCTTCTTACTTCAAAAACTGACTTCAAAAAAATGACTTCAAAAATGACTTCAAAAATGACTTCAAAAAATGACTTCAAAATTACTTCAAGTATCTTTATAAATCTCTGGGGTTTGGTTGTCCCTTTTGGTTACAACCAACTGAAACTGTCTGAAAACTGAAAATGGAACTTGAAACTGCTTCAAGTAACTCTATAACTCTATAAACTCTCTATAAACTCTCTCTCTCTTAATTTGCAAGTCAATTCAATTCAGTAATTGAAAAAAATTTGCAAACAAAAATATAAAATGTAAACAACATTTCACTCGAATGTACACGAAGGTACGATACTATTATGTTTGATACATAAAATAAAATTATTCTATACTGAATATAACAGTGAAAATAACTCTTGAAATTAACTCTCTTGAAATTAACTCTCTTGAAATTAACTCTCTTGAAATTAACTCTCTTTGAAATTAACTCTCTTTGAAATTAACTCTCTTACTTTTAACTTCTCTTACATTTAACTTCTCTTAGTAATTTTCACAGAAGTTAAATGTGTTTCACTAAAAAAAAATGTATCACTGGTGTCTGAAGTGTTCACTGTGTTTCTTGTAAATTCTGACTTGATACTAAATATTAACTGTTAATAGTACTGACTTTTCAAATGTTTACAAATTACTTAAAAAAAAACTCTGTACTTAACAAAAATTTCTGGGGCGAATTCCTTAGAGACGTGTCCTGAAGACGTGTCTTGCTGGCTACTTCTTCTTGGATGAAAACTAGGCGTGGAGAACTTGGAGTCGTGACACACCGGTTCAAGGGTGGATGTTACGAACTGGAAGTCGTGACACGCCGGTCAAATGGTTTTATCTTGATGCAGGGTAATTTCTATCCTGGCCAAAGAGTGGCCAATTGTTAAAATAATCTTCTTCTTAAAATAATCTTCTTCTTAAAATAATAATCTTCTTAAAATAATAATCTTCTTAAAATAATAATCTTCTTAAAATAATAATCTTCTTAAAATAATCTTCTTCTTAAAATCTTCTTAAGATCCTGGTAAAGGGTCTGGAAGACTGGAAGAATCCTGGAGTCGTGAAGATCCTGGTTAAAGGGTCGCCGACTGTTAGACCCCATATCTTCTTCTTATCCTGGCTATAGGTCGCCAAATGTTATCCTCCTTCTTCTATGTCCCTCTGGGGTGCTTCGTATCGACGAGGCGTTCTTGTTGTGAGGCTGCAACGGATATTTCTTCTATAACATTCTAATTCTTTTCGGTCGCCACTCTGTTAAACTCTTGGCTACAGACTCGCCAGACTGTTATGCCAATATCTTCTATGGTGCTTGGGTTGTCTCTTTCTCTCGCTTATTAATTCTTCTCTTTTTATAATACTCTGATACTTTCTCTGATACTAAAATTATCGACTTTTCTGACTAACTTCTGAAGAGAGCACGGCTCGAAGGGAAAAATAAAAAGTTTCTCTTTCGGTAATTTACTTCTTAAAAATATACAGGTACTGCTCTGAATTTACAGGGGTAGAGGTTCGACCTCTTTCGACCATGGCTCAGGCCGGAATCTAAAAATATTAAGGAGGCAAGGGGCCTCTGCCCCCTCCCCGCAGCAAGGCTGCTAACAAGGGAGTCCTAATGAAGTGCTATGATGAAGTGACTTAATCAAGAAGTCTAATGAAGAAGTCTAATGAAGAAGTGCTCTAATTTTACAAGTACATGTATAATATAAACTTAAATGCTTTGGGGGAGGACAGTTGAAGGTTAAATTTCCCCCCTTTTTAAACACATGATCAGATGGTTTGAAAGATTTCAACTAAAAAAAATAAAATAAAAACTAATTTGTATTTTTCGCCGAGTCTACATTTATGAAGGCGATATCATTTCGTAATAGTACACATAAGTACAAATTAAGTACACGACTGAGTACGTATTAATTTTGGTTCATTACAATTACGATTACAATTATGGATTACTTCACATTCGCTTATGATTGTTCATTACAGTTCTATTAAAGTACATTCTTACATTATAAATTAAATCATTACATTTAATTACAGTTTCATTGAAGTACATTACAAGTTATTATTAATTACAGTTTCATTAAAGTACATTACGTTACATTAAATTAAAGTATTACAGTTAATTACAATTAAACAGTTACTATAACTTTGTTTTGTTTTTACAGTGTTTCATATTAATAGACAATTAAGATGTTTAGAAATATAATACAACGTACATGGCACTTACGAGATAATTTATTTACGAAATAATATGCTATAATATGTTATGAATTTGAAATCAGAGCGAACGGAGATATTTTATCTTTGAGGCGCTCGAATCTGTTGTAGTGAGCGGAATTCGATCTTACTAAGCATTTTTTTGAGTTCATCTCGGGAGGTCATATAATTAAAAATAAAAATGAAAAAAATAATACGAGAACGTATTTTCGCGTTCTCGAACGAACGCCCAAAGTTTCGCGCTTCACAAATTGACACGAGTAAAAAATGAATATTTAATAAAATTTATATAGGACAATGATCAAGGGAAATCAATGACGGGAAAACGTGACGTATGGATGAATATGGTTGAATAATAATGCTTATACTACACAACACCACAACATTATTATTAAAGAATTTACCATACATTGCACACGGAAGACGTCCACATACCAAGCGCGCGACTTAGTGTACAAGGCATGGGAAACGCAAAGAGAACAAAGTTATTTAATGACGTCATAGTGTATAAGTCATTATTAGAAAAGATGAATTAGGGAAATACAGTAATGAATAAAGAAGTATAAATCGAAATTCTATCCAAAACTCGCTCAGGCGATTTTGGTTTCTTATGTAAAAATGGACATTCGAACATAAAAACTATACGAACATAAGTACTGCATGAAGACAATGAATCCATATAATGATGGTGTAGGAATTGTTCATTGTTCACCTTTTACAGTATTTCCCCCCCTAAAATGGTATTAATACAATAATATAATACAATTAATACAATATAATACAATTGAGAAAATAACATCGTAAGTAATTCAAGTTAGATGACGACATTCTTTACAATACAAATTTTATACAGAACGAGTTCGGGTAGTTGAGTACAATGCAGAGTAATCAAATTTTTAACATGACACTCGCTTAGAGGGCTATGATAAAATATAAAAATTCAAAGATTAAAACTTTACTTTTATACAAACAGAATAAAGGATTAATACGTTAATTTAGACAAACAATTAAGTTAGACAAACATTGATATGGTTAAAAAATTTTACCAACATTTTTTTTTTTTTTTCTGTGGGGAAACTTACATTCATAATGAATAGGTAAGATAAAAGGGAAAAATGTAAATCGTACAATCTATAAGCTAATTTTTATTGACTAGTGTAGGTAAAAATAGAATTACGTAATGGATGATGTATAGACCTGTGGTCTAGTGTGTATTTGGGTGTATTAGGTGCAAAGTGTGTATCTTACAATTTCGAGGGACAGATTAGCTGATAGGATTGTTCAAGTAACTCAATAAATGCATGAGCAAAAATTTATATATAGTAAGCAAAAATGCGTAGGACTATATAAATAGCATAGTTAGCACTTACACGCTATGAAATAGTTTATTGTGACATCCAATGATTTTAGCATAAGGTTTGTATATTATATATATATATATATATATATATATATATATATATAGTGCGCATACATGCGTGTGTATGTGTAGGGATTTGGGAGGTTTTTGAATTAACAAAGTTTAAAAATAATGTATAATAATTTAAGATGGGTTTAGGGTTATAAAATCTTTTGAGTCAATTGTTGTTGTTATTATTATTATTATCATTATTATTATTATAAAATCCTTTAAGTTCAAGGTAGTATTTAAGTATTTAATTAAATCAGTTACACGAATTACGGTAATAAAAAAAAGACGTACTTAGAAGACCTTACGAGTAATGACAGTAACTCTCACGGTTTTAAAATTGAATTTCGACACACAATTAAATTCGACTACTAAAATTCATAACCATATACTGTAGTAGTATGTCAATTTGACTATAATTTTCGTTTGATACCTTGCAAATGGTACAATAACAATTTAAGGACAGTTACTCACGATTAATTGAACAAAAGAAAATAAAAATACAAATTAAAAATATGAATCAATTATGCATTTCAACGAGCTAAATACAATTTTATAATATTCTAAAAAAATAAAAGTAAATCGAGCCATAGATGAGTTTCGGCCAAGAATAAAAAAGTTATTGAAATGGAAGGAAGCATTTCGAACAATCTTTTCTTTTAATAATCTCAGGTAAATTTTACATTAAAAATTATTTTTATATAATAAAAAAAAATATTAAAAAGGTTTAATAATTTTTTGCATGTTAAGTAGAAAAATTATACTCTTTCGTTAAATGTTGATAGAATTTTGAATTATTTGATATTTTAGTCTGAAAACTTGTTTGCATATAGACAAATACATCTGTTTTATTGTGTAGAAGTTTTATTAAAAATTAAATGACTGAAATTTAGGGTATGTGCGGTCATACTGGTAAATTTCCCGATCGTACAGAGCAGGATAAATTAGGTACATGATCGATTAATTGTTACGCTATTTCTGTCATCATATAATCAAAATAATTATAAAACTCGTTAAAAACTTTTGTAAAAACGGTTTTGTTACAAATAATAAATTACATGACTATATATTTATATACGTAACAATGCATGAAAAAGAAAAGACAAATCGGTCAATTTCCTTCTCACAAACAAAAAAAAAGTTAAACTAAAGACACAAACGGGTCAATTCAGGTTGAATTTAATTCTCTTTTACAACAAAAAAAAGGTTGAATTAAATTCTTTTGAACAACAAAAAAAGGTTGAATTCAATTGACTGCATTGAAAACTGACTTGGGACTCGAAATAAAAATGACTTGGAATAAATCTCTCTGACTTGGAATAAATCTCTCTGACTTGGAATAAATCTCTCTGACTTGAACTCTGTCAAGTATTCTGAACCTAACTTGAACTCTATCAAGTATTCTGAAATTTAAACTGTCTAACTTGAACGTTTGTCAAGTATTCTGAAACTTAAACTGTCTTGCACTTGAACTGCTATCAAGTGAAGATTAACTGAAAATGGAAAATGACTGCACTTGATCTTTATCAAGTGGAGACGATTAACCTCTGTTTTGGTTGACCCTCTTGGTGCAACCTTCTTACTTCAAAAACTGACTTCAAAATGACTTCAAAAATGACTTCAAAAATGACTTCAAAAAATGACTTCAAAATTACTTCAAGTATCTTTATAAATCTCTGGGGTTTGGTTGTCCCTTTTGGTTACAACCAACTGAAACTGTCTGAAAACTGAAAATGGAACTTGAAACTGCTTCAAGTAACTCTATAACTCTATAAACTCTCTATAAACTCTCTCTCTCTTAATTTGCAAGTCAATTCAATTCAGTAATTGAAAAAAATTTGCAAACAAAATATAAAATGTAAACAACATTTCACTCGAATGTACACGAAGGTACGATACTATTATGTTTGATACATAAAATAAAATTATTCTATACTGAATATAACAGTGAAAATAACTCTTGAAATTAACTCTTGAAATTAACTCTCTTGAAATTAACTCTCTTGAAATTAATTTAACTCTCTTTGAAATTAACTCTCTTACTTTTAACTTCTCTTACATTTAACTTCTCTTAGTAATTTTCACAGAAGTTAAATGTGTTTCACTAAAAAAAAATGTATCACTGGTGTCTGAAGTGTTCACTGTGTTTCTTGTAAATTCTGACTTGAACTAAATATTAACTGTTAATAGTACTGACTTTTCAAATGTTTACAAATTACTTAAAAAAAAAACTCTGTACTTAACAAAAATTTCTGGGGCGAAGTCCTTAGAGACGTGTCCTGAAGACGTGTCTTGCTGGCTACTTCTTCTTGGATGAAAACTAGGCGTGGAGAACTTGGAGTCGTGACACACCGGTTCAAGGGTGGATGTTACGAACTGGAAGTCGTGACACGCCGGTCAAATGGTTTTATCTTGATGCAGGGTAATTTCTATCCTGGCCAAAGAGTGGCCAATTGTTAAAATAATCTTCTTCTTAAAATAATCTTCTTCTTAAAATAATAATCTTCTAAATAATAATCTTCTTAAAATAATAATCTTCTTAAAATAATAATCTTCTTAAAATAATCTTCTTCTTAAAATCTTCTTAAGATCCTGGTAAAGGGTCTGGAAGACTGGAAGAATCCTGGAGTCGTGAAGATCCTGGTTAAAGGGTCGCCGACTGTTAGACCCCATATCTTCTTCTTATCCTGGCTATAGGTCGCCAAATGTTATCCTCCTTCTTCTATGTCCCTCTGGGGTGCTTCGTATCGACGAGGCGTTCTTGTTGTGAGGCTGCAACGGATATTTCTTCTATAACATTCTAATTCTTTTCGGTCGCCACTCTGTTAAACTCTTGGCTACAGACTCGCCAGACTGTTATGCCAATATCTTCTATGGTGCTTGGGTTGTCTCTTTCTCTCGCTTATTAATTCTTCTCTTTTTATAATACTCTGATACTTTCTCTGATACTAAAATTATCGACTTTTCTGACTAACTTCTGAAGAGAGCACGGCTCGAAGGGAAAAATAAAAAGTTTCTCTTTCGGTAATTTACTTCTTAAAAATACAGGTACTGCTCTGAATTTACAGGGGTAGAGGTTCGACCTCTTTCGACCATGGCTCAGGCCGGAATCTAAAAATATTAAGGAGGCAAGGGGCCTCTGCCCCCTCCCGCAGCAAGGCTGCTAACAAGGGAGTCCTAATGAAGTGCTATGATGAAGTGACTTAATCAAGAAGTCTAATGAAGAAGTCTAATGAAGAAGTGCTCTAATTTTACAAGTACATGTATAATATAAACTTAAATGCTTTGGGGGAGGACAGTTGAAGGTTAAATTTCCCCCCTTTTTAAACACATGATCAGATGGTTTGAAAGATTTCAACTAAAAAAAATAAAATAAAAACTAATTTGTATTTTTCGCCGAGTCTACATTTATGAAGGCGATATCATTTCGTAATAGTACACATAAGTACAAATTAAGTACACGACTGAGTACGTATTAATTTTGGTTCATTACAATTACGATTACAATTATGGATTACTTCACATTCGCTTATGATTGTTCATTACAGTTCTATTAAAGTACATTCTTACATTATAAATTAAATCATTACATTTAATTACAGTTTCATTCAAGTACATTACAAGTTATTATTAATTACAGTTTCATTAAAGTACATTACGTTACATTAAATTAAAGTATTACAGTTAATTACCATTAAACAGTTACTATAACTTTGTTTTGTTTTTTACAGTGTTTCATATTAATAGACAATTAAGATGTTTAGAAATATAATATACAACGTACATGGCACTTACGAGATAATTTATTTACGAAATAATATGCTATAATATGTTATGAATTTGAAATCAGAGCGAACGGAGATATTTTATCTTTGAGGCGCTCGAATCTGTTGTAGTGAGCGGAATTCGAATCTACTAAGCATTTTTTTGAGTTCATCTCGGGAGGTCATATAATTAAAAATAAAAATGAAAAAAATAATACGAGAACGTATTTTCGCGTTCTCGAACGAACGCCCAAAGTTTCGCGCGCTTCACAAATTGACACGAGTAAAAAATGAATATTTAATAAAATTTATATAGACAATGATCAAGGGAAATCAATGACGGGAAACGTGACGTATGGATGAATATGGTTGAATAATAATGCTTATACTACACAACACCACAACATTATTATTAAAGAATTTACCATACATTGCACACGGAAGACGTCCACATACAAGCGCGCGACTTAGTGTACAAGGCATGGAAACGCAAAGAGAAAAAGTTATTTAATGACGTCATAGTGTATAAGTCATTATTAGAAAAGATGAATTAGGGAAATACAGTAATGAATAAAGAAGTATAAATCGAAATTCTATCCAAAACTCGCTCAAGGCGATTTTGTGTTTCTTATGTAAAAATGGACATTCGAACATAAAAACTATACGAACATAAGTACTGCATGAAGACAATGAATCCATATAATGATGGTGTAGGAATTGTTCATTGTTCCCTTTTTACAGTATTTCCCCCCTAAAATGGTATTAATACAATAATAAATACAATTAATACAATATAATACAATTGAGAAAATAACATCGTAAGTAATTCAAGTTAGATGACGACATTCTTTACAATACAAAATTTTATACCAGAACGAGTTCGGGTAGTTGAGTACAATGCAGAGTAATCAAATTTTTAAACATGACACTCGCTTAGAGGGCTATGATAAAATATAAAAATTCAAAGATTAAAACTTTACTTTTATACAAACAGAATAAAGGATTAATACGTTAATTTAGACAAACAATTAAGTTAGACAAACATTGATATGGTTAAAAAATTTTACCAACATTTTTTTTTTTTTTTTCTGTGGGGAAAACTTACATTCATATGAATAGGTAAGATAAAAGGGAAAAATGTAAATCGTACAATCTATAAGCTAATTTTTAATGACTAGTGTAGGTAAAAATAGAATTACGTAATGGATGATGTATAGACCTGTGGTCTAGTGTGTATTTGGGTGTATTAGGTGCAAAGTGTGTATCTTACAATTTCGAGGGACAGATTAGCTGATAGGATTGTTCAAGTAACTCAATAATGCATGAGCAAAAATTTATATATAGTAAGCAAAAATGCGTAAACTATATAAATAGCATAGTTAGCACTTACACGCTATGAAATACTTTATTGTGACATCCAAGATTTTAGCATAAGGTTTGATTATATAAATATATATATATATATATATATATATATATATATATATATATATATATATATATAGTGCCATACATGCGTGTGTATGTGTAGGGATTTGGGAGGTTTTTGAATTAACAAAGTTTAAAAATAATGTATAATAATTTAAGATGGGTTTAGGGTTATAAAATCTTTTGAGTCAATTGTTGTTGTTATTATTATTATCATTATTATTATTATAAAATCCTTTAAGTTCAAGGTAGTATTTAAGTATTTAATTAAATCAGTTACACGAATTAAGGTAATAAAAAAAAGACGTACTTAGAAGACCTTACGAGTAATGACAGTAACTCTCACGGTTTTAAAATTGAATTTCGACACACAATTAAATTCGACTACTAAAATTCATAACCATATACTGTAGTAGTATGTCAATTTGACTATAATTTTCGTTTGATACCTTGCAAATGGTACAATAACAATTTAAGGACAGTTACTCACGATTAATTGAACAAAAGGAAAATAAAAATACAAATTAAAAATATGAATCAATTATGCATTTCAACGAGCTAAATACAATTTTATAATATTCTAAAAAAATAAAAGTAAATCGAGCCATAGATGAGTTTCGGCCAAGAATAAAAAGTTATTGAAATGGAAGGAAGCATTTCGAACAATCTTTTCTTTTAATAATCTCAGGTAAATTTTACATTAAAAATTATTTTATATAAAAAAAAAAAAAATATTAAAAAGGTTTAATAATTTTTTGCATGTTAAGTAGAAAAATTATACTCTTTCGTTAAATGTTGATAGAATTTTGAATTATTTGATATTTTAGTCTGAAAACTTGTTGCATATAGACAAATACATCTGTTTTATTGTGTAGAAGTTTTATTAAAAATTAAATGACTGAAATTTAGGGTATGTGCGGTCATACTGGTAAATTTCCCGATCGTACAGAGCAGGATAAATTAGGTACATGATCGATTAATTGTTACGCTATTTCTGTCATCATATAATCAAAATAATTATAAAACTCGTTAAAAACTTTTGTAAAAACGGTTTTGTTACAAATAATAAATTACATGACTATATATTTATATACGTAACAATGCATGAAAAAGAAAAGACAAATCGGTCAATTTCCTTCTCACAAACAAAAAAAGTTAAACTAAAGACACAAACGGGTCAATTCAGGTTGAATTTAATTCTCTGTTACAACAAAAAAAAAGGTTGAATTAAATTCTTTTGAACAACAAAAAAAGGTTGAATTCAATTGACTGCATTGAAAACTGACTTGGGACTCGAAATAAAAATGACTTGGAATAAATCTCTCTGACTTGGAATAAATCTCTCTGACTTGGAATAAATCTCTCTGACTTGAACTCTGTCAAGTATTCTGAACCTAACTTGAACTCTATCAAGTATTCTGAAATTTAAACTGTCTAACTTGAACGTTTGTCAAGTATTCTGAAACTTAAACTGTCTTGCACTTGAACTGCTATCAAGTGAAGATTAACTGAAAATGGAAATGACTGCACTTGATCTTTATCAAGTGGAGACGATTAACCTCTGTTTTGGTTGACCCTCTTGGTGCAACCTTCTTACTTCAAAAACTGACTTCAAAAAAATGACTTCAAAAATGACTTCAAAATTACTTCAAGTATCTTTATAAATCTCTGGGGTTTGGTTGTCCCTTTTGGTTACAACCAACTGAAACTGTCTGAAAACTGAAAATGGAACTTGAAACTGCTTCAAGTAACTCTATAACTCTATAAACTCTCTATAAACTCTCTCTCTCTCTTAATTTGCAAGTCAATTCAATTCAGTAATTGAAAAAAATTTGCAAACAAAAATATAAAATGTAAACAACATTTCACTCGAATGTACACGAAGGTACGATACTATTATGTTTGATACATAAAATAAAATTATTCTATACAGAATATAACAGTGAAAATAACTCTTGAAATTAACTCTCTTGAAATTAACTCTCTTTGAAATTAACTCTCTTTGAAATTAACTCTCTTACTTTTAACTTCTCTTACATTTAACTTCTCTTAGTAATTTTCACAGCAGTTAAATGTGTTTCACTAAAAAAAAATGTATCACTGGTGTCTGAAGTGTTCACTGTGTTTCTTGTAAATTCTGACTTGAACTAAATATTAACTGTTAATAGTACTGACTTTTCAAATGTTTACAAATTACTTAAAAAAAAACTCTGTACTTAACAAAAATTTCTGGGGCGAAGTCCTTAGAGACGTGTCCTGAAGACGTGTCTTGCTGGCTACTTCTTCTTGGATGAAAACTAGGCGTGGAGAACTTGGAGTCGTGACACACCGGTTCAAGGGTGGATGTTACGAACTGGAAGTCGTGACACGCCGGTCAAATGGTTTTATCTTGATGCAGGGTAATTTCTATCCTGGCCAAAGAGTGGCCAATTGTTAAAATAATCTTCTTCTTAAAATAATCTTCTTCTTAAAATAATAATCTTCTAAATAATAATCTTCTTAAAATAATAATCTTCTTAAAAATAATCTTCTTAAAATAATCTTCTTCTTAAAATCTTCTTAAGATCCTGGTAAAGGGTCTGGAAGACTGGAAGAATCCTGGAGTCGTGAAGATCCTGGTTAAAGGGTCGCCGACTGTTAGACCCCATATCTTCTTCTTATCCTGGCTATAGGTCGCCAAATGTTATCCTCCTTCTTCTATGTCCCTCTGGGGTGCTTCGTATCGACGAGGCGTTCTTGTTGTGAGGCTGCAACGGATATTTCTTCTATAACATTCTAATTCTTTTCGGTCGCCACTCTGTTAAACTCTTGGCTACAGACTCGCCAGACTGTTATGCCAATATCTTCTATGGTGCTTGGGTTGTCTCTTTCTCTCGCTTATTAATTCTTCTCTTTTTATAATACTCTGATACTTTCTCTGATACTAAAATTATCGACTTTTCTGACTAACTTCTGAAGAGAGCACGGCTCGAAGGGAAAAATAAAAAGTTTCTCTTTCGGTAATTTACTTCTTAAAAATATACAGGTACTGCTCTGAATTTACAGGGGTAGAGGTTCGACCTCTTTCGACCATGGCTCAGGCCGGAATCTAAAAATATTAAGGAGGCAAGGGGCCTCTGCCCCCTCCCCGCAGCAAGGCTGCTAACAAGGGAGTCCTAATGAAGTGCTATGATGAAGTGACTTAATCAAGAAGTCTAATGAAGAAGTCTAATGAAGAAGTGCTCTAATTTTACAAGTACATGTATAATATAAACTTAAATGCTTTGGGGGAGGACAGTTGAAGGTTAAATTTCCCCCCTTTTTAAACACATGATCAGATGGTTTGAAAGATTTCAACTAAAAAAAATAAAATAAAAACTAATTTGTATTTTTCGCCGAGTCTACATTTATGAAGGCGATATCATTTCGTAATAGTACACATAAGTACAAATTAAGTACACGACTGAGTACGTATTAATTTTGGTTCATTACAATTACGATTACAATTATGGATTACTTCACATTCGCTTATGATTGTTCATTACAGTTCTATTAAAGTACATTCTTACATTATAAATTAAATCATTACATTTAATTACAGTTTCATTGAAGTACATTACAAGTTATTATTAATTACAGTTTCATTAAAGTACATTACGTTACATTAAATTAAAGTATTACAGTTAATTACAATTAAACAGTTACTATAACTTTGTTTTGTTTTTACAGTGTTTCATATTAATAGACAATTAAGATGTTTAGAAATATAATACAACGTACATGGCACTTACGAGATAATTTATTTACGAAATAATATGCTATAATATGTTATGAATTTGAAATCAGAGCGAACGGAGATATTTTATCTTTGAGGCGCTCGAATCTGTTGTAGTGAGCGGAATTCGATCTTACTAAGCATTTTTTTGAGTTCATCTCGGGAGGTCATATAATTAAAAATAAAAATGAAAAAAATAATACGAGAACGTATTTTCGCGTTCTCGAACGAACGCCCAAAGTTTCGCGCTTCACAAATTGACACGAGTAAAAAATGAATATTTAATAAAATTTATATAGGACAATGATCAAGGGAAATCAATGACGGGAAAACGTGACGTATGGATGAATATGGTTGAATAATAATGCTTATACTACACAACACCACAACATTATTATTAAAGAATTTACCATACATTGCACACGGAAGACGTCCACATACCAAGCGCGCGACTTAGTGTACAAGGCATGGGAAACGCAAAGAGAACAAAGTTATTTAATGACGTCATAGTGTATAAGTCATTATTAGAAAAGATGAATTAGGGAAATACAGTAATGAATAAAGAAGTATAAATCGAAATTCTATCCAAAACTCGCTCAGGCGATTTTGGTTTCTTATGTAAAAATGGACATTCGAACATAAAAACTATACGAACATAAGTACTGCATGAAGACAATGAATCCATATAATGATGGTGTAGGAATTGTTCATTGTTCACCTTTTACAGTATTTCCCCCCTAAAATGGTATTAATACAATAATATAATACAATTAATACAATATAATACAATTGAGAAAATAACATCGTAAGTAATTCAAGTTAGATGACGACATTCTTTACAATACAAATTTTATACAGAACGAGTTCGGGTAGTTGAGTACAATGCAGAGTAATCAAATTTTTAACATGACACTCGCTTAGAGGGCTATGATAAAATATAAAAATTCAAAGATTAAAACTTTACTTTTATACAAACAGAATAAAGGATTAATACGTTAATTTAGACAAACAATTAAGTTAGACAAACATTGATATGGTTAAAAAATTTTACCAACATTTTTTTTTTTTTTTCTGTGGGGAAACTTACATTCATAATGAATAGGTAAGATAAAAGGGAAAAATGTAAATCGTACAATCTATAAGCTAATTTTTATTGACTAGTGTAGGTAAAAATAGAATTACGTAATGGATGATGTATAGACCTGTGGTCTAGTGTGTATTTGGGTGTATTAGGTGCAAAGTGTGTATCTTACAATTTCGAGGGACAGATTAGCTGATAGGATTGTTCAAGTAACTCAATAAATGCATGAGCAAAAATTTATATATAGTAAGCAAAAATGCGTAGGACTATATAAATAGCATAGTTAGCACTTACACGCTATGAAATAGTTTATTGTGACATCCAATGATTTTAGCATAAGGTTTGTATATATATATATATATATATATATATATATAGTGCGCATACATGCGTGTGTATGTGTAGGGATTTGGGAGGTTTTTGAATTAACAAAGTTTAAAAATAATGTATAATAATTTAAGATGGGTTTAGGGTTATAAAATCTTTTGAGTCAATTGTTGTTGTTATATTATTATTATCATTATTATTATTATAAAATCCTTTAAGTTCAAGGTAGTATTTAAGTATTTAATTAAATCAGTTACACGAATTACGGTAATAAAAAAAGACGTACTTAGAAGACCTTACGAGTAATGACAGTAACTCTCACGGTTTTAAAATTGAATTTCGACACACAATTAAATTCGACTACTAAAATTCATAACCATATACTGTAGTAGTATGTCAATTTGACTATAATTTTCGTTTGATACCTTGCAAATGGTACAATAACAATTTAAGGACAGTTACTCACGATTAATTGAACAAAAGAAAAATAAAAATACAAATTAAAAATATGAATCAATTATGCATTTCAACGAGCTAAATACAATTTTATAATATTCTAAAAAAATAAAAGTAAATCGAGCCATAGATGAGTTTCGGCCAAGAATAAAAAAGTTATTGAAATGGAAGGAAGCATTTCGAACAATCTTTTCTTTTAATAATCTCAGGTAAATTTTACATTAAAAATTATTTTTATATAATAAAAAAAATATTAAAAAGGTTTAATAATTTTTTGCATGTTAAGTAGAAAAATTATACTCTTTCGTTAAATGTTGATAGAATTTTGAATTATTTGATATTTTAGTCTGAAAACTTGTTTGCATATAGACAAATACATCTGTTTTATTGTGTAGAAGTTTTATTAAAAATTAAATGACTGAAATTTAGGGTATGTGCGGTCATACTGGTAAATTTCCCGATCGTACAGAGCAGGATAAATTAGGTACATGATCGATTAATTGTTACGCTATTTCTGTCATCATATAATCAAAATAATTATAAAACTCGTTAAAAACTTTTGTAAAAACGGTTTTGTTACAAATAATAAATTACATGACTATATATTTATATACGTAACAATGCATGAAAAAGAAAAGACAAATCGGTCAATTTCCTTCTCACAAACAAAAAAAAGTTAAACTAAAGACACAAACGGGTCAATTCAGGTTGAATTTAATTCTCTGTTACAACAAAAAAAAAGGTTGAATTAAATTCTTTTGAACAACAAAAAAAGGTTGAATTCAATTGACTGCATTGAAAACTGACTTGGGACTCGAAATAAAAATGACTTGGAATAAATCTCTCTGACTTGGAATAAATCTCTCTGACTTGGAATAAATCTCTCTGACTTGAACTCTGTCAAGTATTCTGAACCTAACTTGAACTCTATCAAGTATTCTGAAATTTAAACTGTCTAACTTGAACGTTTGTCAAGTATTCTGAAACTTAAACTGTCTTGCACTTGAACTGCTATCAAGT
Organism: Bathynomus jamesi; assembly: GCA_023014485.1. Taxonomy (NCBI): domain Eukaryota; kingdom Metazoa; phylum Arthropoda; class Malacostraca; order Isopoda; family Cirolanidae; genus Bathynomus; species Bathynomus jamesi. Next base: position 466,720 of record JAJOZX010003008.1, on the reverse strand, counting down.
GAAGATTAACTGAAAATGGAAAATGACTGCACTTGATCTTTATCAAGTGGAGACGATTAACCTCTGTTTTGGTTGACCCTCTTGGTGCAACCTTCTTACTTCAAAAACTGACTTCAAAAAAATGACTTCAAAAAAATGACTTCAAAAAATGACTTCAAAATTACTTCAAGTATCTTTATAAATCTCTGGGGTTTGGTTGTCCCTTTTGGTTACAACCAACTGAAACTGTCTGAAAACTGAAAATGGAACTTGAAACTGCTTCAAGTAACTCTATAACTCTATAAACTCTCTATAAACTCTCTCTCTCTTAATTTGCAAGTCAATTCAATTCAGTAATTGAAAAAAATTTGCAAACAAAAATATAAAATGTAAACAACATTTCACTCGAATGTACACGAAGGTACGATACTATTATGTTTGATACATAAAATAAAATTATTCTATACAGAATATAACAGTGAAAATAACTCTTGAAATTAACTCTCTTGAAATTAACTCTCTTGAAATTAACTCTCTTGAAATAACTCTCTTTGAAATTAACTCTCTTTGAAATTAACTCTCTTACTTTTAACTTCTCTTACATTTAACTTCTCTTAGTAATTTTCACAGCAGTTAAATGTGTTTCACTAAAAAAAAATGTATCACTGGTGTCTGAAGTGTTCACTGTGTTTCTTGTAAATTCTGACTTGAACTAAATATTAACTGTTAATAGTACTGACTTTTCAAATGTTTACAAATTACTTAAAAAAAAACTCTGTACTTAACAAAAATTTCTGGGGCGAATCCTTAGAGACGTGTCCTGAAGACGTGTCTTGCTGGCTACTTCTTCTTGGATGAAAACTAGGCGTGGAGAACTTGGAGTCGTGACACACCGGTTCAAGGGTGGATGTTACGAACTGGAAGTCGTGACACGCCGGTCAAATGGTTTTATCTTGATGCAGGGTAATTTCTATCCTGGCCAAAGAGTGGCCAATTGTTAAAATAATCTTCTTCTTAAAATAATCTTCTTCTTAAAATAATAATCTTCTAAAATAATCTCTTAAAATAATAATCTTCTTAAAATAATAATCTTCTTAAAATAATCTTCTTCTTAAAATCTTCTTAAGATCCTGGTAAAGGGTCTGGAAGACTGGAAGAATCCTGGAGTCGTGAAGATCCTGGTTAAAGGGTCGCCGACTGTTAGACCCCATATCTTCTTCTTATCCTGGCTATAGGTCGCCAAATGTTATCCTCCTTCTTCTATGTCCCTCTGGGGTGCTTCGTATCGACGAGGCGTTCTTGTTGTGAGGCTGCAACGGATATTTCTTCTATAACATTCTAATTCTTTTCGGTCGCCACTCTGTTAAACTCTTGGCTACAGACTCGCCAGACTGTTATGCCAATATCTTCTATGGTGCTTGGGTTGTCTCTTTCTCTCGCTTATTAATTCTTCTCTTTTTATAATACTCTGATACTTTCTCTGATACTAAAATTATCGACTTTTCTGACTAACTTCTGAAGAGAGCACGGCTCGAAGGGAAAAATAAAAAGTTTCTCTTTCGGTAATTTACTTCTTAAAAATATACAGGTACTGCTCTGAATTTACAGGGGTAGAGGTTCGACCTCTTTCGACCATGGCTCAGGCCGGAATCTAAAAATATTAAGGAGGCAAGGGGCCTCTGCCCCCTCCCCGCAGCAAGGCTGCTAACAAGGGAGTCCTAATGAAGTGCTATGATGAAGTGACTTAATCAAGAAGTCTAATGAAGAAGTCTAATGAAGAAGTGCTCTAATTTTACAAGTACATGTATAATATAAACTTAAATGCTTTGGGGGAGGACAGTTGAAGGTTAAATTTCCCCCCTTTTTAAACACATGATCAGATGGTTTGAAAGATTTCAACTAAAAAAATAAAATAAAAACTAATTTGTATTTTTCGCCGAGTCTACATTTATGAAGGCGATATCATTTCGTAATAGTACACATAAGTACAAATTAAGTACACGACTGAGTACGTATTAATTTGGTTCATTACAATTACGATTACAATTATGGATTACTTCACATTCGCTTATGATTGTTCATTACAGTTCTATTAAAGTACATTCTTACATTATAAATTAAATCATTACATTTAATTACAGTTTCATTGAAGTACATTACAAGTTATTATTAATTACAGTTTCATTAAAGTACATTACGTTACATTAAATTAAAGTATTACAGTTAATTACAATTAAACAGTTACTATAACTTTGTTTTGTTTTTACAGTGTTTCATATTAATAGACAATTAAGATGTTTAGAAATATAATACAACGTACATGGCACTTACGAGATAATTTATTTACGAAATAATATGCTATAATATGTTATGAATTTGAAATCAGAGCGAACGGAGATATTTTATCTTTGAGGCGCTCGAATCTGTTGTAGTGAGCGGAATTCGATCTTACTAAGCATTTTTTTGAGTTCATCTCGGGAGGTCATATAATTAAAAATAAAAATGAAAAAATAATACGAGAACGTATTTTCGCGTTCTCGAACGAACGCCCAAAGTTTCGCGCTTCACAAATTGACACGAGTAAAAAATGAATATTTAATAAAATTTATATAGGACAATGATCAAGGGAAATCAATGACGGGAAAACGTGACGTATGGATGAATATGGTTGAATAATAATGCTTATACTACACAACACCACAACATTATTATTAAAGAATTTACCATACATTGCACACGGAAGACGTCCACATACCAAGCGCGCGACTTAGTGTACAAGGCATGGGAAACGCAAAGAGAACAAAGTTATTTAATGACGTCATAGTGTATAAGTCATTATTAGAAAAGATGAATTAGGGAAATACAGTAATGAATAAAGAAGTATAAATCGAAATTCTATCCAAAACTCGCTCAGGCGATTTTGGTTTCTTATGTAAAAATGGACATTCGAACATAAAAACTATACGAACATAAGTACTGCATGAAGACAATGAATCCATATAATGATGGTGTAGGAATTGTTCATTGTTCACCTTTTACAGTATTTCCCCCCTAAAATGGTATTAATACAATAATATAATACAATTAATACAATATAATACAATTGAGAAAATAACATCGTAAGTAATTCAAGTTAGATGACGACATTCTTTACAATACAAATTTTATACAGAACGAGTTCGGGTAGTTGAGTACAATGCAGAGTAATCAAATTTTTAACATGACACTCGCTTAGAGGGCTATGATAAAATATAAAAATTCAAAGATTAAAACTTTACTTTTATACAAACAGAATAAAGGATTAATACGTTAATTTAGACAAACAATTAAGTTAGACAAACATTGATATGGTTAAAAAATTTTACCAACATTTTTTTTTTTTTTTCTGTGGGGAAACTTACATTCATAATGAATAGGTAAGATAAAAGGGAAAAATGTAAATCGTACAATCTATAAGCTAATTTTTATTGACTAGTGTAGGTAAAAATAGAATTACGTAATGGATGATGTATAGACCTGTGGTCTAGTGTGTATTTGGGTGTATTAGGTGCAAAGTGTGTATCTTACAATTTCGAGGGACAGATTAGCTGATAGGATTGTTCAAGTAACTCAATAAATGCATGAGCAAAAATTTATATATAGTAAGCAAAAATGCGTAGGACTATATAAATAGCATAGTTAGCACTTACACGCTATGAAATAGTTTATTGTGACATCCAATGATTTTAGCATAAGGTTTGTATATATATATATATATATATATATATATATATATAGTGCGCATACATGCGTGTGTATGTGTAGGGATTTGGGAGGTTTTTGAATTAACAAAGTTTAAAAATAATGTATAATAATTTAAGATGGGTTTAGGGTTATAAAATCTTTTGAGTCAATTGTTGTTGTTATTATTATTATTATCATTATTATTATTATAAAATCCTTTAAGTTCAAGGTAGTATTTAAGTATTTAATTAAATCAGTTACACGAATTACGGTAATAAAAAAAAGACGTACTTAGAAGACCTTACGAGTAATGACAGTAACTCTCACGGTTTTAAAATTGAATTTCGACACACAATTAAATTCGACTACTAAAATTCATAACCATATACTGTAGTAGTATGTCAATTTGACTATAATTTTCGTTTGATACCTTGCAAATGGTACAATAACAATTAAAAAAAAAAAAAAAAAAAAACAATTATGCATTACTCAACGAGAACAATAAATACAATTTATAATCAATTATCATCAACGAGCTAAATACAATTTTATAATATTCTAAAAAATAAAAGTAAATCGAGCCATAGATGAGTTTCGGCCAAGAATAAAAAAGTTATTGAAATGGAAGGAAGCATTTCGAACAATCTTTTCTTTTAATAATCTCAGGTAAATTTTACATTAAAAATTATTTTTATATAATAAAAAAAAATATTAAAAAGGTTTAATAATTTTTTGCATGTTAAGTAGAAAAATTATACTCTTTCGTTAAATGTTGATAGAATTTTGAATTATTTGATATTTTAGTCTGAAAACTTGTTTGCATATAGACAAATACATCTGTTTTATTGTGTAGAAGTTTTATTAAAAATTAAATGACTGAAATTTAGGGTATGTGCGGTCATACTGGTAAATTTCCCGATCGTACAGAGCAGGATAAATTAGGTACATGATCGATTAATTGTTACGCTATTTCTGTCATCATATAATCAAAATAATTATAAAACTCGTTAAAAACTTTTGTAAAAACGGTTTTGTTACAAATAATAAATTACATGACTATATATTTATATACGTAACAATGCATGAAAAAGAAAAGACAAATCGGTCAATTTCCTTCTCACAAACAAAAAAAAGTTAAACTAAAGACACAAACGGGTCAATTCAGGTTGAATTTAATTCTCTTTACAACAAAAAAAAAAGGTTGAATTAAATTCTTTTGAACAACAAAAAAGGTTGAATTCAATTGACTGCATTGAAAACTGACTTGGGACTCGAAATAAAAATGACTTGGAATAAATCTCTCTGACTTGGAATAAATCTCTCTGACTTGGAATAAATCTCTCTGACTTGAACTCTGTCAAGTATTCTGAACCTAACTTGAACTCTATCAAGTATTCTGAAATTTAAACTGTCTAACTTGAACGTTTGTCAAGTATTCTGAAACTTAAACTGTCTTGCACTTGAACTGCTATCAAGTGAAGATTAACTGAAAATGGAAAATGACTGCACTTGATCTTTATCAAGTGGAGACGATTAACCTCTGTTTTGGTTGACCCTCTTGGTGCAACCTTCTTACTTCAAAAACTGACTTCAAAAAAATGACTTCAAAAATGACTTCAAAAATGACTTCAAAAAATGACTTCAAAATTACTTCAAGTATCTTTATAAATCTCTGGGGTTTGGTTGTCCCTTTTGGTTACAACCAACTGAAACTGTCTGAAAACTGAAAATGGAACTTGAAACTGCTTCAAGTAACTCTATAACTCTATAAACTCTCTATAAACTCTCTCTCTCTTAATTTGCAAGTCAATTCAATTCAGTAATTGAAAAAAATTTGCAAACAAAAATATAAAATGTAAACAACATTTCACTCGAATGTACACGAAGGTACGATACTATTATGTTTGATACATAAAATAAAATTATTCTATACTGAATATAACAGTGAAAATAACTCTTGAAATTAACTCTCTTGAAATTAACTCTCTTGAAATTAACTCTCTTGAAATTAACTCTCTTTGAAATTAACTCTCTTTGAAATTAACTCTCTTACTTTTAACTTCTCTTACATTTAACTTCTCTTAGTAATTTTCACAGAAGTTAAATGTGTTTCACTAAAAAAAAATGTATCACTGGTGTCTGAAGTGTTCACTGTGTTTCTTGTAAATTCTGACTTGATACTAAATATTAACTGTTAATAGTACTGACTTTTCAAATGTTTACAAATTACTTAAAAAAAAACTCTGTACTTAACAAAAATTTCTGGGGCGAATCCTTAGAGACGTGTCCTGAAGACGTGTCTTGCTGGCTACTTCTTCTTGGATGAAAACTAGGCGTGGAGAACTTGGAGTCGTGACACACCGGTTCAAGGGTGGATGTTACGAACTGGAAGTCGTGACACGCCGGTCAAATGGTTTTATCTTGATGCAGGGTAATTTCTATCCTGGCCAAAGAGTGGCCAATTGTTAAAATAATCTTCTTCTTAAAATAATCTTCTTCTTAAAATAATAATCTTCTAAATAATAATCTTCTTAAAATAATAATCTTCTTAAAATAATAATCTTCTTAAAATAATCTTCTTCTTAAAATCTTCTTAAGATCCTGGTAAAGGGTCTGGAAGACTGGAAGAATCCTGGAGTCGTGAAGATCCTGGTTAAAGGGTCGCCGACTGTTAGACCCCATATCTTCTTCTTATCCTGGCTATAGGTCGCCAAATGTTATCCTCCTTCTTCTATGTCCCTCTGGGGTGCTTCGTATCGACGAGGCGTTCTTGTTGTGAGGCTGCAACGGATATTTCTTCTATAACATTCTAATTCTTTTCGGTCGCCACTCTGTTAAACTCTTGGCTACAGACTCGCCAGACTGTTATGCCAATATCTTCTATGGTGCTTGGGTTGTCTCTTTCTCTCGCTTATTAATTCTTCTCTTTTTATAATACTCTGATACTTTCTCTGATACTAAAATTATCGACTTTTCTGACTAACTTCTGAAGAGAGCACGGCTCGAAGGGAAAAATAAAAAGTTTCTCTTTCGGTAATTTACTTCTTAAAAATATACAGGTACTGCTCTGAATTTACAGGGGTAGAGGTTCGACCTCTTTCGACCATGGCTCAGGCCGGAATCTAAAAATATTAAGGAGGCAAGGGGCCTCTGCCCCCTCCCCGCAGCAAGGCTGCTAACAAGGGAGTCCTAATGAAGTGCTATGATGAAGTGACTTAATCAAGAAGTCTAATGAAGAAGTCTAATGAAGAAGTGCTCTAATTTTACAAGTACATGTATAATATAAACTTAAATGCTTTGGGGGAGGACAGTTGAAGGTTAAATTTCCCCCCTTTTTAAACACATGATCAGATGGTTTGAAAGATTTCAACTAAAAAAAATAAAATAAAAACTAATTTGTATTTTTCGCCGAGTCTACATTTATGAAGGCGATATCATTTCGTAATAGTACACATAAGTACAAATTAAGTACACGACTGAGTACGTATTAATTTTGGTTCATTACAATTACGATTACAATTATGGATTACTTCACATTCGCTTATGATTGTTCATTACAGTTCTATTAAAGTACATTCTTACATTATAAATTAAATCATTACATTTAATTACAGTTTCATTGAAGTACATTACAAGTTATTATTAATTACAGTTTCATTAAAGTACATTACGTTACATTAAATTAAAGTATTACAGTTAATTACAATTAAACAGTTACTATAACTTTGTTTTGTTTTTACAGTGTTTCATATTAATAGACAATTAAGATGTTTAGAAATATAATACAACGTACATGGCACTTACGAGATAATTTATTTACGAAATAATATGCTATAATATGTTATGAATTTGAAATCAGAGCGAACGGAGATATTTTATCTTTGAGGCGCTCGAATCTGTTGTAGTGAGCGGAATTCGATCTTACTAAGCATTTTTTTGAGTTCATCTCGGGAGGTCATATAATTAAAAATAAAAATGAAAAAAATAATACGAGAACGTATTTTCGCGTTCTCGAACGAACGCCCAAAGTTTCGCGCTTCACAAATTGACACGAGTAAAAAATGAATATTTAATAAAATTTATATAGGACAATGATCAAGGGAAATCAATGACGGGAAAACGTGACGTATGGATGAATATGGTTGAATAATAATGCTTATACTACACAACACCACAACATTATTATTAAAGAATTTACCATACATTGCACACGGAAGACGTCCACATACCAAGCGCGCGACTTAGTGTACAAGGCATGGGAAACGCAAAGAGAACAAAGTTATTTAATGACGTCATAGTGTATAAGTCATTATTAGAAAAGATGAATTAGGGAAATACAGTAATGAATAAAGAAGTATAAATCGAAATTCTATCCAAAACTCGCTCAGGCGATTTTGGTTTCTTATGTAAAAATGGACATTCGAACATAAAAACTATACGAACATAAGTACTGTCATGAAGACAATGAATCCATATAATGATGGTGTAGGAATTGTTCATTGTTCACCTTTTACAGTATTTCCCCCCCTAAAATGGTATTAATACAATAATATAATACAATTAATACAATATAATACAATTGAGAAAATAACATCGTAAGTAATTCAAGTTAGATGACGACATTCTTTACAATACAAATTTTATACAGAACGAGTTCGGGTAGTTGAGTACAATGCAGAGTAATCAAATTTTTAACATGACACTCGCTTAGAGGGCTATGATAAAATATAAAAATTCAAAGATTAAAACTTTACTTTTATACAAACAGAATAAAGGATTAATACGTTAATTTAGACAAACAATTAAGTTAGACAAACATTGATATGGTTAAAAAATTTTACCAACATTTTTTTTTTTTTTTCTGTGGGGAAACTTACATTCATAATGAATAGGTAAGATAAAAGGGAAAAATGTAAATCGTACAATCTATAAGCTAATTTTTATTGACTAGTGTAGGTAAAAATAGAATTACGTAATGGATGATGTATAGACCTGTGGTCTAGTGTGTATTTGGGTGTATTAGGTGCAAAGTGTGTATCTTACAATTTCGAGGGACAGATTAGCTGATAGGATTGTTCAAGTAACTCAATAAATGCATGAGCAAAAATTTATATATAGTAAGCAAAAATGCGTAGGACTATATAAATAGCATAGTTAGCACTTACACGCTATGAAATAGTTTATTGTGACATCCAATGATTTTAGCATAAGGTTTGTATATATATATATATATATATATATATATATATATATAGTGCGCATACATGCGTGTGTATGTGTAGGGATTTGGGAGGTTTTTGAATTAACAAAGTTTAAAAATAATGTATAATAATTTAAGATGGGTTTAGGGTTATAAAATCTTTTGAGTCAATTGTTGTTGTTATTATTATTATTATCATTATTATTATTATAAAATCCTTTAAGTTCAAGGTAGTATTTAAGTATTTAATTAAATCAGTTACACGAATTAAGGTAATAAAAAAAAGACGTACTTAGAAGACCTTACGAGTAATGACAGTAACTCTCACGGTTTTAAAATTGAATTTCGACACACAATTAAATTCGACTACTAAAATTCATAACCATATACTGTAGTAGTATGTCAATTTGACTATAATTTTCGTTTGATACCTTGCAAATGGTACAATAACAATTTAAGGACAGTTACTCACGATTAATTGAACAAAAGAAAATAAAAATACAAATTAAAAATATGAATCAATTATGCATTTCAACGAGCTAAATACAATTTTATAATATTCTAAAAAAATAAAAGTAAATCGAGCCATAGATGAGTTTCGGCCAAGAATAAAAAAGTTATTGAAATGGAAGGAAGCATTTCGAACAATCTTTTCTTTTAATAATCTCAGGTAAATTTTACATTAAAAATTATTTTTATATAATAAAAAAAATATTAAAAAGGTTTAATAATTTTTTGCATGTTAAGTAGAAAAATTATACTCTTTCGTTAAATGTTGATAGAATTTTGAATTATTTGATATTTTAGTCTGAAAACTTGTTTGCATATAGACAAATACATCTGTTTTATTGTGTAGAAGTTTTATTAAAAATTAAATGACTGAAATTTAGGGTATGTGCGGTCATACTGGTAAATTTCCCGATCGTACAGAGCAGGATAAATTAGGTACATGATCGATTAATTGTTACGCTATTTCTGTCATCATATAATCAAAATAATTATAAAACTCGTTAAAAACTTTTGTAAAAACGGTTTTGTTACAAATAATAAATTACATGACTATATATTTATATACGTAACAATGCATGAAAAAAAAAGACAAATCGGTCAATTTCCTTCTCACAAACAAAAAAAAGTTAAACTAAAGACACAAACGGGTCAATTCAGGTTGAATTTAATTCTCTTTACAACAAAAAAAAAGGTTGAATTAAATTCTTTTGAACAACAAAAAAGGTTGAATTCAATTGACTGCATTGAAAACTGACTTGGGACTCGAAATAAAAATGACTTGGAATAAATCTCTCTGACTTGGAATAAATCTCTCTGACTTGGAATAAATCTCTCTGACTTGAACTCTGTCAAGTATTCTGAACCTAACTTGAACTCTATCAAGTATTCTGAAATTTAAACTGTCTAACTTGAACGTTTGTCAAGTATTCTGAAACTTAAACTGTCTTGCACTTGAACTGCTATCAAGTGAAGATTAACTGAAAATGGAAAATGACTGCACTTGATCTTTATCAAGTGGAGACGATTAACCTCTGTTTTGGTTGACCCTCTTGGTGCAACCTTCTTACTTCAAAAACTGACTTCAAAAAATGACTTCAAAAATGACTTCAAAAATGACTTCAAAAATGACTTCAAAATTACTTCAAGTATCTTTATAAATCTCTGGGGTTTGGTTGTCCCTTTTGGTTACAACCAACTGAAACTGTCTGAAAACTGAAAATGGAACTTGAAACTGCTTCAAGTAACTCTATAACTCTATAAACTCTCTATAAACTCTCTCTCTCTTAATTTGCAAGTCAATTCAATTCAGTAATTGAAAAAAATTTGCAAACAAAATATAAAATGTAAACAACATTTCACTCGAATGTACACGAAGGTACGATACTATTATGTTTGATACATAAAATAAAATTATTCTATACTGAATATAACAGTGAAAATAACTCTTGAAATTAACTCTCTTGAAATTAACTCTCTTGAAATTAACTCTCTTGAAATTAACTCTCTTTGAAATTAACTCTCTTTGAAATTAACTCTCTTACTTTTAACTTCTCTTACATTTAACTTCTCTTAGTAATTTTCACAGAAGTTAAATGTGTTTCACTAAAAAAAAATGTATCACTGGTGTCTGAAGTGTTCACTGTGTTTCTTGTAAATTCTGACTTGAACTAAATATTAACTGTTAATAGTACTGACTTTTCAAATGTTTACAAATTACTTAAAAAAAACTCTGTACTTAACAAAAATTTCTGGGGCGAATCCTTAGAGACGTGTCCTGAAGACGTGTCTTGCTGGCTACTTCTTCTTGGATGAAAACTAGGCGTGGAGAACTTGGAGTCGTGACACACCGGTTCAAGGGTGGATGTTACGAACTGGAAGTCGTGACACGCCGGTCAAATGGTTTTATCTTGATGCAGGGTAATTTCTATCCTGGCCAAAGAGTGGCCAATTGTTAAAATAATCTTCTTCTTAAAATAATCTTCTTCTAATAATAATCTTCTAAATAATATCTTCTTAAAATAATAATCTTCTTAAAATAATAATCTTCTTAAATAATCTTCTTCCTTAAAATCTTCTTAGATCCTGGTAAAGGGTCTGGAAGACTGGAAGAATCCTGGAGTCGTGAAGATCCTGGTTAAAGGGTCGCCGACTGTTAGACCCCATATCTTCTTCTTATCCTGGCTATAGGTCGCCAAATGTTATCCTCCTTCTTCTATGTCCCTCTGGGGTGCTTCGTATCGACGAGCGTTCTTGTTGTGAGGCTGCAACGGATATTTCTCTATAACATTCTAATCTTTTCGGTCGCCACTCTGTAAACTCTTGGCTACAGACTCGCCAGACTGTTATGCCAATATCTTCTATGGTGCTTGGGTTGTCTCTTTCTCTCGCTTATTAATTCTTCTCTTTTTATAATACTCTGATACTTTCTCTGATACTAAAATTATCGACTTTTCTGACTAACTTCTGAAGAGAGCACGGCTCGAAGGGAAAAATAAAAAGTTTCTCTTTCGGTAATTACTTCTTAAAATATACAGGTACTGCTCTGAATTTACAGGGTAGAGGTTCGACCTCTTTCGACCATGGCTCAGGCCGGAATCTAAAATATTAAGGAGCAAGGGGCCCTGCCCCCTCCCCGCAGCAGGCTGCTAACAAGGAGTCCTAATGAAGTGCTATGATGAAGTGACTTAATCAAGAAGTCTAATGAAGAGTCTAATGAAGAAGTGCTCTAATTTTACAAGTACATGTATAATATAAACTTAAATGCTTTGGGGGAGGACAGTTGAAGGTAAATTTCCCCCTTTTTAAAACACATGATCAGATGGTTTGAAAGATTTCAACTAAAAAAATAAAAATAAAAACTAATTTGTATTTTCGCCGAGTCTACATTTATGAAGGCGATATCATTTCGTAATAGTACACATAAGTACAAATTAAGTACACGACTGAGTACGTATTAATTTGGTTCATTACAATTACGATTACAATTATGGATTACTTCACATTCGCTTATGATTGTCATTACAGTTCTATTAAAGTACATTCTTACATTATAAATTAAATCATTACATTTAATTACAGTTTCATTGAAGTACATTACAAGTTATTATTAATTACAGTTTCATTAAAGTACATTACGTTACATTAAATTAAAGTATTACAGTTAATTACAATTAAACAGTTACTATAACTTTGTTTTGTTTTACAGTGTTCATATTAATAGACAATTAAGATGTTTAGAAATATAATACAACGTACATGGCACTTACGAGATAATTTATTTACGAAATAATATGCTATAATATGTTATGAATTGAATCAGAGCGAACGGAGATATTTTATCTTGAGGCGCTCGAATCTGTTGTAGTGAGCGGAATTCGATCTTACTAAGCATTTTTTGAGTTCATCTCGGAGGTCATATAATTAAAAATAAAAATGAAAAAAATAATACGAGAACGTATTTTCGCGTTCTCGAACGAACGCCCAAAGTTTCGCGCTTCACAAATTGACACGAGTAAAAAATGAATATTTAATAAAATTTATATAGGACAATGATCAAGGAAATCAATGACGGGAAAACGTGACGTATGGATGAATATGGTTGAATAATAATGCTTATACTACACAACACCACAACATTATTATTAAAGAATTTACCATACATTGCACACGGAAGACGTCACATACCAAGCGCGCGACTTAGTGTACAAGGCATGGGAAACGCAAAGAGAACAAAGTTATTTAATGACGTCATAGTGTATAAGTCATTATTAGAAAAGATGAATTAGGGAAATACAGTAATGAATAAGAAGTATAAATCGAAATTCTATCCAAAACTCGCTCAGGCGATTTTGGTTTCTTATGTAAAAAATGGACATTCGAACATAAAAACTATACGAACATAAGTACTGCATGAAGACAATGAATCCTATAATGATGGTGTAGGAATTGTTCATTGTTCACCTTTACAGTATTTCCCCCCTAAAATGGTATTAATACAATAATATAATACAATTAATACAATATAATACAATTGAGAAATAACATCGTAAGTAATTCAAGTTAGATGACGACATTCTTTACAATACAAATTTTATACAGAACGAGTTCGGGTAGTTGAGTACAATGCAGAGTAATCAAATTTTTTAACATGACACTCGCTTAGAGGGCTATGATAAAATAAAAATTCAAAGATTAAAACTTTACTTTTATACAAACAGAATAAAGGATTAATACGTTAATTTAGACAAACAATTAAGTTAGACAAACATTGATATGGTTAAAAAATTTTACAACATTTTTTTTTTTTTCTGTGGGAAACTTACATTCATAATGAGGTAAGATAAAAGGGAAAAATGTAAATCGTACAATCTATAAGCTAATTTTTATTGACTAGTGTAGGTAAAAATAGAATTACGTAATGGATGATGTATAGACCTGTGGTCTAGTGTGTATTTGGGTGTATTAGGTGCAAAGTGTGTATCTTACAATTTCGAGGACAGATTAGCTGATAGGATTGTTCAAGTAACTCAATAAATGCATGAGCAAAATTTATATATAGTAAGCAAAAATGCGTAGGACTATATAAATAGCATAGTTCACTTACACGCTATGAAATAGTTTATTGTGACATCCAATGATTTTAGCATAAGGTTTGTATATATATATATATATTATATATATAATATATATATATATAGTGCGCATACATGCGTGTGTATGTGTAGGGATTTGGGAGGTTTTTGAATTAACAAAGTTTAAAATAATGTATAATAATTTAAGATGGGTTTAGGGTTATAAAATCTTTTGAGTCAATTGTTTTTTTATTATTATTATTATCATTATTATTATTATAAAATCCTTTAAGTTCAAGGTAGTATTTAAGTATTTAATTAAATCAGTTACACGAATTACGGTAATAAAAAAAGACGTACTTAGAAGACCTTACGAGTAATGACAGTAACTCTCACGGTTTTAAAATTGAATTTCGACACACAATTAAATTCGACTACTAAAATTCATAACCATATACTGTAGTAGTATGTCAATTTGACTATAATTTCGTTTGATACCTTGCAAATGGTACAATAACAATTTAAGGACAGTTACTCACGATTAATTGAACAAAAGAAAATAAAAATACAAATTAAAAATATGAATCAATTATGCATTTCAACGAGCTAAATACAATTTATAATATTCTAAAAAAATAAAAGTAAATCGAGCCATAGATGAGTTTCGGCCAAGAATAAAAAAAGTTATTGAAATGGAAGGAAGCATTTCGAACAATCTTTTCTTTTAATAATCTCAGGTAAATTTTACATTAAAAATTATTTTTATATAATAAAAAAAAATATTAAAAGGTTTAATAATTTTTTGCATGTTAAGTAGAAAAATTATACTCTTTCGTTAAATGTTGATAGAATTTGAATTATTTGATATTTTAGTCTGAAAACTTGTTGCATATAGACAAATACATCTGTTTTATTGTGTAGAAGTTTTATTAAAAATTAAATGACTGAAATTTAGGTATGTGCGGTCATACTGGTAAATTTCCCGATCGTACAGAGCAGGATAAATTAGGTACATGATCGATTAATGTTACGCTATTTCTGTCATCATATAATCAAAATAATTATAAAACTCGTTAAAAACTTTTGTAAAAACGGTTTTGTTACAAATAATAAATTACATGACTATATATTTATATACGTAACAATGCATGAAAAGAAAAGACAAATCGGTCAATTTCCTTCTCACAAACAAAAAAAAGTTAAACTAAAGACACAAACGGTCAATTCAGGTTGAATTTAATTCTCTTTACAACAAAAAAAAAGGTTGAATTAAATTCTTTTGAACAACAAAAAAAGGTTGAATTCAATTGACTGCATTGAAAACTGACTTGGGACTCGAAATAAAAATGACTTGGAATAAATCTCTCTGACTTGGAATAAATCTCTCTGACTTGGAATAAATCTCTCTGACTTGAACTCTGTCAAGTATTCTGAACCTAACTTGAACTCTATCAAGTATTCTGAAATTTAAATGTCTAACTTGAACGTTTGTCAAGTATTCTGAAACTTAAACTGTCTTGCACTTGAACTGCTATCAAGTGAAGATTAACTGAAAATGGAAAATGACTGCACTTGATCTTATCAAGTGGAGACGATTAACCTCTGTTTTGGTTGACCCTCTTGGTGCAACCTTCTTACTTCAAAACTGACTTCAAAAAAATGACTTCAAAAATGACTTCAATGACTTCAAAAAATGACTTCAAATTACTTCAAGTATCTTTATAAATCTCTGGGGTTTGTTGTCCCTTTTGGTTACAACCAACTGAAACTGTCTGAAAACTGAAAATGGAACTTGAAACTGCTTCAAGTACTCTATAACTCTATAAACTCCTCTATAAACTCTCTCTCTCTTAATTTGCAAGTCAATTCAATTCAGTAATTGAAAAAAATTTGCAAACAAAAGTATAAAATGTAAACAACATTTCACTCGAATGTACACGAAGGTACGATACTATTATGTTTGATACATAAAATAAAATTATTCTATACTGAATATAACAGTGAAAATAACTCTTGAAATTAACTCTCTTGAATAACTCTCTTGAAATTACTCTCTGAAATTAACTCTCTTTGAAATTAACTCTCTTTGAATTAACTCTCTTACTTTTAACTTCTTACATTTAACTTCTCTTAGTAATTTTCACAGAAGTTAAATGTGTTTCACTAAAAAAAATGTATCACTGGTGTCTGAAGTGTTCACTGTGTTTCTTGTAAATTCTGACTTGATACTAAATATAACTGTTAATAGTACTGACTTTTCAAATGTTTACAAATTACTTAAAAAAAAAACTTGTACTTAACAAAATTTCTGGGCGAATTCCTTAGAGACGTGTCCTGAAGACGTGTCTTGCTGGTACTTCTTCTTGGATGAAAACTAGGCGTGGAGAACTGGAGTCGTGACACACCGGTTCAAGGGTGGATGTTACGAACTGGAAGTCGTGACACGCCGGTCAAATGGTTTTATCTTGATGCAGGGTAATTTCTATCCTGGCCAAAAGTGGCCATTGTTAAAATAATCTTCTTCTTAAATAATCTTCTTCTTAAAATAATAATCTTCTTAAAATAATCTTCTTAAAATAATCTTCTAAAAATAATCTTCTTAAATATCTTCTTCTTAAAATCTTCTTAAGATCCTGGTAAAGGGTCTGGAAGACTGGAAGAATCCTGGAGTCGTGAAGATCCTGGTTAAAGGGTCGCCGACTGTTAGACCCCATATCTTCTTCTTATCCTGGCTATAGGTCGCCAAATGTTATCCTCCTTCTTCTATGTCCCTCTGGGTGCTTCGTATCGACGAGGCGTTCTTGTTGTGAGGCTGCAACGGATATTTCTTCTATAACATTCTAATTCTTTTCGGTCGCCACTCTGTTAAACTCTTGGCTACAGACTCGCCAGACTGTTATGCCAATATCTTCTATGGTGCTTGGGTTGTCTCTTTCTCTCGCTTATTAATTCTTCTCTTTTTATAATACTCTGATACTTCTCTGATACTAAAATTATCGACTTTTCTGACTAACTTCTGAAGAGAGCACGGCTCGAAGGGAAAAATAAAAAGTTTCTCTTTCGGTAATTTACTTCTTAAAAATATACAGGTACTGCTCTGAATTTACAGGGGTAGAGGTTCGACCTCTTTCGACCATGGCTCAGGCCGGAATCTAAAAATATTAAGGAGGCAAGGGGCCTCTGCCCCCTCCCCGCAGCAAGGCTGCTAACAAGGGAGTCCTAATGAAGTGCTATGATGAAGTGACTTAATCAAGAAGTCTAATGAAGAAGTCTAATGAAGAAGTGCTCTAATTTTACAAGTACATGTATAATATAAACTTAAATGCTTTGGGGGAGGACAGTTGAAGGTTAAATTTCCCCCTTTTTAAACACATGATCAGATGGTTTGAAAGATTTCAACTAAAAAAAATAATAAAAACTAATTTGTATTTTTCGCCGAGTCTACATTTATGAAGGCGATATCATTTCGTAATAGTACACATAAGTACAAATTAAGTACACGACTGAGTACGTATTAATTTTGGTTCATTACAATTACGATTACAATTATGGATTACTTCACATTCGCTTATGATTGTTCATTACAGTTCTATTAAAGTACATTCTTACATTATAAATTAAATCATTACATTTAATTACAGTTTCATTGAAGTACATTACAAGTTTTATTAATTACAGTTTCATTAAAGTACATTACGTTACATTAAATTAAAGTATTACAGTTAATTACAATTAAACAGTTACTATAACTTTGTTTTGTTTTTACAGTGTTTCATATTAATAGACAATTAAGATGTTTAGAAATATAATACAACGTACATGGCACTTACGAGATAATTTTTTACGAAATAATATGCTATAATATGTTATGAATTTGAAATCAGAGCGAACGGAGATATTTTATCTTTGAGGCGCTCGAATCTGTTGTAGTGAGCGGAATTCGATCTTACTAAGCATTTTTTTGAGTTCATCTCGGGAGGTCATATAATTAAAAATAAAAATGAAAAAATAATACGAGAACGTATTTTCGCGTTCTCGAACGAACGCCCAAAGTTTCGCGCTTCACAAATTGACACGAGTAAAAAATGAATATTTAATAAAATTTATATAGGACAATGATCAAGGGAAATCAATGACGGGAAAACGTGACGTATGGATGAATATGGTTGAATAATAATGCTTATACTACACAACACCACAACATTATTATTAAAGAATTTACCATACATTGCACACGGAAGACGTCCACATACCAAGCGCGCGACTTAGTGTACAAGGCATGGGAAACGCAAAGAGAACAAAGTTATTTAATGACGTCATAGTGTATAAGTCATTATTAGAAAAGATGAATTAGGGAAATACAGTAATGAATAAAGAAGTATAAATCGAAATTCTATCCAAAACTCGCTCAGGCGATTTTGGTTTCTTATGTAAAAATGGACATTCGAACATAAAAACTATACGAACATAAGTACTGCATGAAGACAATGAATCCATATAATGATGGTGTAGGAATTGTTCATTGTTCACCTTTTACAGTATTTCCCCCCCTAAAATGGTATTAATACAATAATATAATACAATTAATACAATATAATACAATTGAGAAAATAACATCGTAAGTAATTCAAGTTAGATGACGACATTCTTTACAATACAAATTTTATACAGAACGAGTTCGGGTAGTTGAGTACAATGCAGAGTAATCAAATTTTTAACATGACACTCGCTTAGAGGGCTATGATAAAATATAAAAATTCAAAGATTAAAACTTTACTTTTATACAAACAGAATAAAGGATTAATACGTTAATTTAGACAAACAATTAAGTTAGACAAACATTGATATGGTTAAAAAATTTTACCAACATTTTTTTTTTTTTTTCTGTGGGGAAACTTACATTCATAATGAATAGGTAAGATAAAGGGAAAAATGTAAATCGTACAATCTATAAGCTAATTTTTATTGACTAGTGTAGGTAAAAATAGAATTACGTAATGGATGATGTATAGACCTGTGGTCTAGTGTGTATTTGGGTGTATTAGGTGCAAAGTGTGTATCTTACAATTTCGAGGGACAGATTAGCTGATAGGATTGTTCAAGTAACTCAATAAATGCATGAGCAAAAATTTATATATAGTAAGCAAAAATGCGTAGGACTATATAAATAGCATAGTTAGCACTTACACGCTATGAAATAGTTTATTGTGACATCCAATGATTTTAGCATAAGGTTTGTATATATATATATATATATATATATATAGTGCGCATACATGCGTGTGTATGTGTAGGGATTTGGGAGGTTTTTGAATTAACAAAGTTTAAAAATAATGTATAATAATTTAAGATGGGTTTAGGGTTATAAAATCTTTTGAGTCAATTGTTGTTGTTATTATTATTATTATCATTATTATTATAAAATCCTTTAAGTTCAAGGTAGTATTTAAGTATTTAATTAAATCAGTTACACGAATTACGGTAATAAAAAAAAGACGTACTTAGAAGACCTTACGAGTAATGACAGTAACTCTCACGGTTTTAAAATTGAATTTCGACACACAATTAAATTCGACTACTAAAATTCATAACCATATACTGTAGTAGTATGTCAATTTGACTATAATTTTCGTTTGATACCTTGCAAATGGTACAATAACAATTTAAGGACAGTTACTCACGATTAATTGAACAAAAGAAAATAAAAATACAAATTAAAAATATGAATCAATTATGCATTTCAACGAGCTAAATACAATTTTATAATATTCTAAAAAATAAAAGTAAATCGAGCCATAGATGAGTTTCGGCCAAGAATAAAAAAGTTATTGAAATGGAAGGAAGCATTTCGAACAATCTTTTCTTTTAATAATCTCAGGTAAATTTTACATTAAAAATTATTTTTATATAATAAAAAAATATTAAAAAGGTTTAATAATTTTTTGCATGTTAAGTAGAAAAATTATACTCTTTCGTTAAATGTTGATAGAATTTTGAATTATTTGATATTTTAGTCTGAAAACTTGTTTGCATATAGACAAATACATCTGTTTTATTGTGTAGAAGTTTTATTAAAATTAAATGACTGAAATTTAGGGTATGTGCGGTCATACTGGTAAATTTCCCGATCGTACAGAGCAGGATAAATTAGGTACATGATCGATTAATTGTTACGCTATTTCTGTCATCATATAATCAAAATAATTATAAAACTCGTTAAAAACTTTTGTAAAAACGGTTTTGTTACAAATAATAAATTACATGACTATATATTTATATACGTAACAATGCATGAAAAAGAAAGACAAATCGGTCAATTTCCTTCTCACAAACAAAAAAAAAAGTTAAACTAAAGACACAAACGGGTCAATTCAGGTTGAATTTAATTCTCTGTTACAACAAAAAAAAGGTTGAATTAAATTCTTTTGAACAACAAAAAAAGGTTGAATTCAATTGACTGCATTGAAAACTGACTTGGGACTCGAAATAAAAATGACTTGGAATAAATCTCTCTGACTTGGAATAAATCTCTCTGACTTGGAATAAATCTCTCTGACTTGAACTCTGTCAAGTATTCTGAACCTAACTTGAACTCTATCAAGTATTCTGAAATTTAAACTGTCTAACTTGAACGTTTGTCAAGTATTCTGAAACTTAAACTGTCTTGCACTTGAACTGCTATCAAGTGAAGATTAACTGAAAATGGAAAATGACTGCACTTGATCTTTATCAAGTGGAGACGATTAACCTCTGTTTTGGTTGACCCTCTTGGTGCAACCTTCTTACTTCAAAAACTGACTTCAAAAAATGACTTCAAAATGACTTCAAAATGACTTCAAAAAATGACTTCAAAATTACTTCAAGTATCTTTATAAATCTCTGGGGTTTGGTTGTCCCTTTTGGTTACAACCAACTGAAACTGTCTGAAAACTGAAAATGGAACTTGAAACTGCTTCAAGTAACTCTATAACTCTATAAACTCTCTATAAACTCTCTCTCTCTTAATTTGCAAGTCAATTCAATTCAGTAATTGAAAAAAATTTGCAAACAAAAATATAAAATGTAAACAACATTTCACTCGAATGTACACGAAGGTACGATACTATTATGTTTGATACATAAAATAAAATTATTCTATACAGAATATAACAGTGAAAATAACTCTTGAAATTAACTCTCTTGAAATTACTCTCTTGAAATTAACTCTCTTGAAATTAACTCTCTTTGAAATTAACTCTCTTAAATTAACTCTCTTACTTTTAACTTCTCTTACATTTAACTTCTCTTAGTAATTTTCACAGAAGTTAAATGTGTTTCACTAAAAAAAAATGTATCACTGGTGTCTGAAGTGTTCACTGTGTTTCTTGTAAATTCTGACTTGATACTAAATATTAACTGTTATAGTACTGACTTTTCAAATGTTACAAATTACTTAAAAAAAAACTCTGTACTTAACAAAAATTTCTGGGGCGAATT
This sequence comes from Bathynomus jamesi, assembly GCA_023014485.1. Lineage (NCBI taxonomy): Eukaryota > Metazoa > Arthropoda > Malacostraca > Isopoda > Cirolanidae > Bathynomus > Bathynomus jamesi. The sequence continues at coordinate 445,261 of JAJOZX010003008.1, read as the reverse complement.
CCTTAGAGACGTGTCCTGAAGACGTGTCTTGCTGGCTACTTCTTCTTGGATGAAAACTAGGCGTGGAGAACTTGGAGTCGTGACACACCGGTTCAAGGTGGATGTTACGAACTGGAAGTCGTGACACGCCGGTCAAATGGTTTTATCTTGATGCAGGGTAATTTCTATCCTGGCCAAAGAGTGGCCAATTGTTAAAATATCTTCTTCTTAAATAATCTTCTTAAAATAATAATCTTCTTAATAATCTTCTTCTTCTTAAACTTAAAATCTTCTTAAGATCCTGGTAAAGGGTCTGGAAGACTGGAAGAATCCTGGAGTCGTGAAGATCCTGGTTAAAGGGTCGCCGACTGTTAGACCCCATATCTTCTTCTTATCCTGGCTATAGGTCGCCAAATGTTATCCTCCTTCTTCTATGTCCCTCTGGGGTGCTTCGTATCGACGAGGCGTTCTTGTTGTGAGGCTGCAACGGATATTTCTTCTATAACATTCTAATTCTTTTCGGTCGCCACTCTGTTAAACTCTTGGCTACAGACTCGCCAGACTGTTATGCCAATATCTTCTATGGTGCTTGGGTTGTCTCTTTCTCTCGCTTATTAATTCTTCTCTTTTTATAATACTCTGATACTTTCTCTGATACTAAAATTATCGACTTTTCTGACTAACTTCTGAAGAGAGCACGGCTCGAAGGGAAAAATAAAAAGTTTCTCTTTCGGTAATTTACTTCTTAAAAATATACAGGTACTGCTCTGAATTTACAGGGGTAGAGGTTCGACCTCTTTCGACCATGGCTCAGGCCGGAATCTAAAAATATTAAGGAGGCAAGGGGCCTCTGCCCCCTCCCCGCAGCAAGGCTGCTAACAAGGGAGTCCTAATGAAGTGCTATGATGAAGTGACTTAATCAAGAAGTCTAATGAAGAAGTCTAATGAAGAAGTGCTCTAATTTTACAAGTACATGTATAATATAAACTTAAATGCTTTGGGGGAGGACAGTTGAAGGTTAAATTTCCCCCCTTTTTAAACACATGATCAGATGGTTTGAAAGATTTCAACTAAAAAAAATAAAATAAAAACTAATTTGTATTTTTCGCCGAGTCTACATTTATGAAGGCGATATCATTTCGTAATAGTACACATAAGTACAAATTAAGTACACGACTGAGTACGTATTAATTTTGGTTCATTACAATTACGATTACAATTATGGATTACTTCACATTCGCTTATGATTGTTCATTACAGTTCTATTAAAGTACATTCTTACATTATAAATTAAATCATTACATTTAATTACAGTTTCATTGAAGTACATTACAAGTTATTATTAATTACAGTTTCATTAAAGTACATTACGTTACATTAAATTAAAGTATTACAGTTAATTACAATTAAACAGTTACTATAACTTTGTTTTGTTTTTACAGTGTTTCATATTAATAGACAATTAAGATGTTTAGAAATATAATACAACGTACATGGCACTTACGAGATAATTTATTTACGAAATAATATGCTAATATGTTATGAATTTGAAATCAGAGCGAACGGAGATATTTTATCTTTGAGGCGCTCGAATCTGTTGTAGTGAGCGGAATTCGATCTTACTAAGCATTTTTTTGAGTTCATCTCGGGAGGTCATATAATTAAAAATAAAAATGAAAAAATAATACGAGAACGTATTTTCGCGTTCTCGAACGAACGCCCAAAGTTTCGCGCTTCACAAATTGACACGAGTAAAAAATGAATATTTAATAAAATTTATATAGGACAATGATCAAGGGAAATCAATGACGGGAAAACGTGACGTATGGATGAATATGGTTGAATAATAATGCTTATACTACACAACACCACAACATTATTATTAAAGAATTTACCATACATTGCACACGGAAGACGTCCACATACCAAGCGCGCGACTTAGTGTACAAGGCATGGGAAACGCAAAGAGAACAAAGTTATTTAATGACGTCATAGTGTATAAGTCATTATTAGAAAAGATGAATTAGGGAAATACAGTAATGAATAAAGAAGTATAAATCGAAATTCTATCCAAAACTCGCTCAGGCGATTTTGGTTTCTTATGTAAAAATGGACATTCGAACATAAAAACTATACGAACATAAGTACTGCATGAAGACAATGAATCCATATAATGATGGTGTAGGAATTGTTCATTGTTCACCTTTTACAGTATTTCCCCCCCTAAAATGGTATTAATACAATAATATAATACAATTAATACAATATAATACAATTGAGAAAATAACATCGTAAGTAATTCAAGTTAGATGACGACATTCTTTACAATACAAATTTTATACAGAACGAGTTCGGGTAGTTGAGTACAATGCAGAGTAATCAAATTTTTAACATGACACTCGCTTAGAGGGCTATGATAAAATATAAAAATTCAAAGATTAAAACTTTACTTTTATACAAACAGAATAAAGGATTAATACGTTAATTTAGACAAACAATTAAGTTAGACAAACATTGATATGGTTAAAAAATTTTACCAACATTTTTTTTTTTTTTTCTGTGGGGAAACTTACATTCATAATGAATAGGTAAGATAAAAGGGAAAAATGTAAATCGTACAATCTATAAGCTAATTTTTATTGACTAGTGTAGGTAAAAATAGAATTACGTAATGGATGATGTATAGACCTGTGGTCTAGTGTGTATTTGGGTGTATTAGGTGCAAAGTGTGTATCTTACAATTTCGAGGGACAGATTAGCTGATAGGATTGTTCAAGTAACTCAATAAATGCATGAGCAAAAATTTATATATAGTAAGCAAAAATGCGTAGGACTATATAAATAGCATAGTTAGCACTTACACGCTATGAAATAGTTTATTGTGACATCCAATGATTTTAGCATAAGGTTTGTTTATATATATATATATATATATATATATATATATATATATAGTGCGCATACATGCGTGTGTATGTGTAGGGATTTGGGAGGTTTTTGAATTAACAAAGTTTAAAAATAATGTATAATAATTTAAGATGGGTTTAGGGTTATAAAATCTTTTGAGTCAATTGTTGTTGTTATTATTATATTATCATTATTATTATTATAAAATCCTTTAAGTTCAAGGTAGTATTTAAGTATTTAATTAAATCAGTTACACGAATTAAGGTAATAAAAAAAAGACGTACTTAGAAGACCTTACGAGTAATGACAGTAACTCTCACGGTTTTAAAATTGAATTTCGACACACAATTAAATTCGACTACTAAAATTCATAACCATATACTGTAGTAGTATGTCAATTTGACTATAATTTTCGTTTGATACCTTGCAAATGGTACAATAACAATTTAAGGACAGTTACTCACGATTAATTGAACAAAAGAAAATAAAAATACAAATTAAAAATATGAATCAATTATGCATTTCAACGAGCTAAATACAATTTTATAATATTCTAAAAAAATAAAAGTAAATCGAGCCATAGATGAGTTTCGGCCAAGAATAAAAAAGTTATTGAAATGGAAGGAAGCATTTCGAACAATCTTTTCTTTTAATAATCTCAGGTAAATTTTACATTAAAAATTATTTTTATATAATAAAAAAATATTAAAAAGGTTTAATAATTTTTTGCATGTTAAGTAGAAAAATTATACTCTTTCGTTAAATGTTGATAGAATTTTGAATTATTTGATATTTTAGTCTGAAAACTTGTTTGCATATAGACAAATACATCTGTTTTATTGTGTAGAAGTTTTATTAAAAATTAAATGACTGAAATTTAGGGTATGTGCGGTCATACTGGTAAATTTCCCGATCGTACAGAGCAGGATAAATTAGGTACATGATCGATTAATTGTTACGCTATTTCTGTCATCATATAATCAAAATAATTATAAAACTCGTTAAAAACTTTTGTAAAAACGGTTTTGTTACAAATAATAAATTACATGACTATATATTTATATACGTAACAATGCATGAAAAAGAAAAGACAAATCGGTCAATTTCCTTCTCACAAACAAAAAAAAGTTAAACTAAAGACACAAACGGGTCAATTCAGGTTGAATTTAATTCTCTGTTACAACAAAAAAAAAGGTTGAATTAAATTCTTTTGAACAACAAAAAAAGGTTGAATTCAATTGACTGCATTGAAAACTGACTTGGGACTCGAAATAAAAATGACTTGGAATAAATCTCTCTGACTTGGAATAAATCTCTCTGACTTGGAATAAATCTCTCTGACTTGAACTCTGTCAAGTATTCTGAACCTAACTTGAACTCTATCAAGTATTCTGAAATTTAAACTGTCTAACTTGAACGTTTGTCAAGTATTCTGAAACTTAAACTGTCTTGCACTTGAACTGCTATCAAGTGAAGATTAACTGAAAATGGAAAATGACTGCACTTGATCTTTATCAAGTGGAGACGATTAACCTCTGTTTTGGTTGACCCTCTTGGTGCAACCTTCTTACTTCAAAAACTGACTTCAAAAAATGACTTCAAAATGACTTCAAAAATGACTTCAAAAAATGACTTCAAAATTACTTCAAGTATCTTTATAAATCTCTGGGGTTTGGTTGTCCCTTTTGGTTACAACCAACTGAAACTGTCTGAAAACTGAAAATGGAACTTGAAACTGCTTCAAGTAACTCTATAACTCTATAAACTCTCTATAAACTCTCTCTCTCTTAATTTGCAAGTCAATTCAATTCAGTAATTGAAAAAAATTTGCAAACAAAAATATAAAATGTAAACAACATTTCACTCGAATGTACACGAAGGTACGATACTATTATGTTTGATACATAAAATAAAATTATTCTATACTGAATATAACAGTGAAAATAACTCTTGAAATTAACTCTCTTGAAATTAACTCTCTTGAAATTAACTCTCTTGAAATTAACTCTCTTTGAAATTAACTCTCTTTGAAATTAACTCTCTTACTTTTAACTTCTCTTACATTTAACTTCTCTTAGTAATTTTCACAGCAGTTAAATGTGTTTCACTAAAAAAAAATGTATCACTGGTGTCTGAAGTGTTCACTGTGTTTCTTGTAAATTCTGACTTGAACTAAATATTAACTGTTAATAGTACTGACTTTTCAAATGTTTACAAATTACTTAAAAAAAAACTCTGTACTTAACAAAAATTTCTGGGGCGAAGTCCTTAGAGACGTGTCCTGAAGACGTGTCTTGCTGGCTACTTCTTCTTGGATGAAAACTAGGCGTGGAGAACTTGGAGTCGTGACACACCGGTTCAAGGGTGGATGTTACGAACTGGAAGTCGTGACACGCCGGTCAAATGGTTTTATCTTGATGCAGGGTAATTTCTATCCTGGCCAAAGAGTGGCCAATTGTTAAAATAATCTTCTTCTTAAAATAATCTTCTTCTTAAAATAATAATCTTCTAAATAATAATCTTCTTAAAATAATAATCTTCTTAAAATAATAATCTTCTTAAAATAATCTTCTTCTTAAAATCTTCTTAAGATCCTGGTAAAGGGTCTGGAAGACTGGAAGAATCCTGGAGTCGTGAAGATCCTGGTTAAAGGGTCGCCGACTGTTAGACCCCATATCTTCTTCTTATCCTGGCTATAGGTCGCCAAATGTTATCCTCCTTCTTCTATGTCCCTCTGGGGTGCTTCGTATCGACGAGGCGTTCTTGTTGTGAGGCTGCAACGGATATTTCTTCTATAACATTCTAATTCTTTTCGGTCGCCACTCTGTTAAACTCTTGGCTACAGACTCGCCAGACTGTTATGCCAATATCTTCTATGGTGCTTGGGTTGTCTCTTTCTCTCGCTTATTAATTCTTCTCTTTTTATAATACTCTGATACTTTCTCTGATACTAAAATTATCGACTTTTCTGACTAACTTCTGAAGAGAGCACGGCTCGAAGGGAAAAATAAAAAGTTTCTCTTTCGGTAATTTACTTCTTAAAAATATACAGGTACTGCTCTGAATTTACAGGGGTAGAGGTTCGACCTCTTTCGACCATGGCTCAGGCCGGAATCTAAAAATATTAAGGAGGCAAGGGGCCTCTGCCCCCTCCCCGCAGCAAGGCTGCTAACAAGGGAGTCCTAATGAAGTGCTATGATGAAGTGACTTAATCAAGAAGTCTAATGAAGAAGTCTAATGAAGAAGTGCTCTAATTTTACAAGTACATGTATAATATAAACTTAAATGCTTTGGGGGAGGACAGTTGAAGGTTAAATTTCCCCCCTTTTTAAACACATGATCAGATGGTTTGAAAGATTTCAACTAAAAAAATAAAATAAAAACTAATTTGTATTTTTCGCCGAGTCTACATTTATGAAGGCGATATCATTTCGTAATAGTACACATAAGTACAAATTAAGTACACGACTGAGTACGTATTAATTTTGGTTCATTACAATTACGATTACAATTATGGATTACTTCACATTCGCTTATGATTGTTCATTACAGTTCTATTAAAGTACATTCTTACATTATAAATTAAATCATTACATTTAATTACAGTTTCATTGAAGTACATTACAAGTTATTATTAATTACAGTTTCATTAAAGTACATTACGTTACATTAAATTAAAGTATTACAGTTAATTACAATTAAACAGTTACTATAACTTTGTTTTGTTTTTACAGTGTTTCATATTAATAGACAATTAAGATGTTTAGAAATATAATACAACGTACATGGCACTTACGAGATAATTTATTTACGAAATAATATGCTATAATATGTTATGAATTTGAAATCAGAGCGAACGGAGATATTTTATCTTTGAGGCGCTCGAATCTGTTGTAGTGAGCGGAATTCGATCTTACTAAGCATTTTTTTGAGTTCATCTCGGGAGGTCATATAATTAAAAATAAAAATGAAAAAAATAATACGAGAACGTATTTTCGCGTTCTCGAACGAACGCCCAAAGTTTCGCGCTTCACAAATTGACACGAGTAAAAAATGAATATTTAATAAAATTTATATAGGACAATGATCAAGGGAAATCAATGACGGGAAAACGTGACGTATGGATGAATATGGTTGAATAATAATGCTTATACTACACAACACCACAACATTATTATTAAAGAATTTACCATACATTGCACACGGAAGACGTCCACATACCAAGCGCGCGACTTAGTGTACAAGGCATGGGAAACGCAAAGAGAACAAAGTTATTTAATGACGTCATAGTGTATAAGTCATTATTAGAAAAGATGAATTAGGGAAATACAGTAATGAATAAAGAAGTATAAATCGAAATTCTATCCAAAACTCGCTCAGGCGATTTTGGTTTCTTATGTAAAAATGGACATTCGAACATAAAAACTATACGAACATAAGTACTGCATGAAGACAATGAATCCATATAATGATGGTGTAGGAATTGTTCATTGTTCACCTTTTACAGTATTTCCCCCCCTAAAATGGTATTAATACAATAATATAATACAATTAATACAATATAATACAATTGAGAAAATAACATCGTAAGTAATTCAAGTTAGATGACGACATTCTTTACAATACAAATTTTATACAGAACGAGTTCGGGTAGTTGAGTACAATGCAGAGTAATCAAATTTTTAACATGACACTCGCTTAGAGGGCTATGATAAAATATAAAAATTCAAAGATTAAAACTTTACTTTTATACAAACAGAATAAAGGATTAATACGTTAATTTAGACAAACAATTAAGTTAGACAAACATTGATATGGTTAAAAAATTTTACCAACATTTTTTTTTTTTTTTCTGTGGGGAAACTTACATTCATAATGAATAGGTAAGATAAAAGGGAAAAATGTAAATCGTACAATCTATAAGCTAATTTTTATTGACTAGTGTAGGTAAAAATAGAATTACGTAATGGATGATGTATAGACCTGTGGTCTAGTGTGTATTTGGGTGTATTAGGTGCAAAGTGTGTATCTTACAATTTCGAGGGACAGATTAGCTGATAGGATTGTTCAAGTAACTCAATAAATGCATGAGCAAAAATTTATATATAGTAAGCAAAAATGCGTAGGACTATATAAATAGCATAGTTAGCACTTACACGCTATGAAATAGTTTATTGTGACATCCAATGATTTTAGCATAAGGTTTGTATATATATATATATATATATATATATATATATATATATAGTGCGCATACATGCGTGTGTATGTGTAGGGATTTGGGAGGTTTTTGAATTAACAAAGTTTAAAAATAATGTATAATAATTTAAGATGGGTTTAGGGTTATAAAATCTTTTGAGTCAATTGTTGTTGTTATTATTATTATTATCATTATTATTATTAAAATCCTTTAAGTTCAAGGTAGTATTTAAGTATTTAATTAAATCAGTTACACGAATTACGGTAATAAAAAAAAGACGTACTTAGAAGACCTTACGAGTAATGACAGTAACTCTCACGGTTTTAAAATTGAATTTCGACACACAATTAAATTCGACTACTAAAATTCATAACCATATACTGTAGTAGTATGTCAATTTGACTATAATTTTCGTTTGATACCTTGCAAATGGTACAATAACAATTTAAGGACAGTTACTCACGATTAATTGAACAAAAGAAAATAAAAATACAAATTAAAAATATGAATCAATTATGCATTTCAACGAGCTAAATACAATTTTATAATATTCTAAAAAAATAAAAGTAAATCGAGCCATAGATGAGTTTCGGCCAAGAATAAAAAAGTTATTGAAATGGAAGGAAGCATTTCGAACAATCTTTTCTTTTAATAATCTCAGGTAAATTTTACATTAAAAATTATTTTTATATAATAAAAAAAAATATTAAAAAGGTTTAATAATTTTTTGCATGTTAAGTAGAAAAATTATACTCTTTCGTTAAATGTTGATAGAATTTTGAATTATTTGATATTTTAGTCTGAAAACTTGTTTGCATATAGACAAATACATCTGTTTTATTGTGTAGAAGTTTTATTAAAAATTAAATGACTGAAATTTAGGGTATGTGCGGTCATACTGGTAAATTTCCCGATCGTACAGAGCAGGATAAATTAGGTACATGATCGATTAATTGTTACGCTATTTCTGTCATCATATAATCAAAATAATTATAAAACTCGTTAAAAACTTTTGTAAAAACGGTTTTGTTACAAATAATAAATTACATGACTATATATTTATATACGTAACAATGCATGAAAAAGAAAAGACAAATCGGTCAATTTCCTTCTCACAAACAAAAAAAAGTTAAACTAAAGACACAAACGGGTCAATTCAGGTTGAATTTAATTCTCTTTACAACAAAAAAAGGTTGAATTAAATTCTTTTGAACAACAAAAAAAGGTTGAATTCAATTGACTGCATTGAAAACTGACTTGGGACTCGAAATAAAAATGACTTGGAATAAATCTCTCTGACTTGGAATAAATCTCTCTGACTTGGAATAAATCTCTCTGACTTGAACTCTGTCAAGTATTCTGAACCTAACTTGAACTCTATCAAGTATTCTGAAATTTAAACTGTCTAACTTGAACGTTTGTCAAGTATTCTGAAACTTAAACTGTCTTGCACTTGAACTGCTATCAAGTGAAGATTAACTGAAAATGGAAAATGACTGCACTTGATCTTTATCAAGTGGAGACGATTAACCTCTGTTTTGGTTGACCCTCTTGGTGCAACCTTCTTACTTCAAAAACTGACTTCAAAAAAATGACTTCAAAATGACTTCAAAAATGACTTCAAAAAATGACTTCAAAATTACTTCAAGTATCTTTATAAATCTCTGGGGTTTGGTTGTCCCTTTTGGTTACAACCAACTGAAACTGTCTGAAAACTGAAAATGGAACTTGAAACTGCTTCAAGTAACTCTATAACTCTATAAACTCTCTATAAACTCTCTCTCTCTTAATTTGCAAGTCAATTCAATTCAGTAATTGAAAAAAATTTGCAAACAAAAATATAAAATGTAAACAACATTTCACTCGAATGTACACGAAGGTACGATACTATTATGTTTGATACATAAAATAAAATTATTCTATACTGAATATAACAGTGAAAATAACTCTTGAAATTAACTCTCTTGAAATTAACTCTCTTGAAATTAACTCTCTTGAAATTAACTCTCTTTGAAATTAACTCTCTTTGAAATTAACTCTCTTACTTTTAACTTCTCTTACATTTAACTTCTCTTAGTAATTTTCACAGAAGTTAAATGTGTTTCACTAAAAAAAAATGTATCACTGGTGTCTGAAGTGTTCACTGTGTTTCTTGTAAATTCTGACTTGATACTAAATATTAACTGTTAATAGTACTGACTTTTCAAATGTTTACAAATTACTTAAAAAAAAACTCTGTACTTAACAAAAATTTCTGGGGCGAATTCCTTAGAGACGTGTCCTGAAGACGTGTCTTGCTGGCTACTTCTTCTTGGATGAAAACTAGGCGTGGAGAACTTGGAGTCGTGACACACCGGTTCAAGGGTGGATGTTACGAACTGGAAGTCGTGACACGCCGGTCAAATGGTTTTATCTTGATGCAGGGTAATTTCTATCCTGGCCAAAGAGTGGCCAATTGTTAAAATAATCTTCTTCTTAAAATAATCTTCTTCTTAAAATAATAATCTTCTTAAAATAATAATCTTCTTAAAATAATAATCTTCTTAAAATAATAATCTTCTTAAAATAATCTTCTTCTTAAAATCTTCTTAAGATCCTGGTAAAGGGTCTGGAAGACTGGAAGAATCCTGGAGTCGTGAAGATCCTGGTTAAAGGGTCGCCGACTGTTAGACCCCATATCTTCTTCTTATCCTGGCTATAGGTCGCCAAATGTTATCCTCCTTCTTCTATGTCCCTCTGGGGTGCTTCGTATCGACGAGGCGTTCTTGTTGTGAGGCTGCAACGGATATTTCTTCTATAACATTCTAATTCTTTTCGGTCGCCACTCTGTTAAACTCTTGGCTACAGACTCGCCAGACTGTTATGCCAATATCTTCTATGGTGCTTGGGTTGTCTCTTTCTCTCGCTTATTAATTCTTCTCTTTTTATAATACTCTGATACTTTCTCTGATACTAAAATTATCGACTTTTCTGACTAACTTCTGAAGAGAGCACGGCTCGAAGGGAAAAATAAAAAGTTTCTCTTTCGGTAATTTACTTCTTAAAAATATACAGGTACTGCTCTGAATTTACAGGGGTAGAGGTTCGACCTCTTTCGACCATGGCTCAGGCCGGAATCTAAAAATATTAAGGAGGCAAGGGGCCTCTGCCCCCTCCCCGCAGCAAGGCTGCTAACAAGGGAGTCCTAATGAAGTGCTATGATGAAGTGACTTAATCAAGAAGTCTAATGAAGAAGTCTAATGAAGAAGTGCTCTAATTTTACAAGTACATGTATAATATAAACTTAAATGCTTTGGGGGAGGACAGTTGAAGGTTAAATTTCCCCCCTTTTTAAACACATGATCAGATGGTTTGAAAGATTTCAACTAAAAAAAATAAAATAAAAACTAATTTGTACGTATTAATTTTGGTTCATTACAATTACGATTACAATTATGGATTACTTCACATTCGCTTATGATTGTTCATTACAGTTCTATTAAAGTACATTCTTACATTATAAATTAAATCATTACATTTAATTACAGTTTCATTGAAGTACATTACAAGTTATTATTAATTACAGTTTCATTAAAGTACATTACGTTACATTAAATTAAAGTATTACAGTTAATTACAATTAAACAGTTACTATAACTTTGTTTTGTTTTTACAGTGTTTCATATTAATAGACAATTAAGATGTTTAGAAATATAATACAACGTACATGGCACTTACGAGATAATTTATTTACGAAATAATATGCTATAATATGTTATGAATTTGAAATCAGAGCGAACGGAGATATTTTATCTTTGAGGCGCTCGAATCTGTTGTAGTGAGCGGAATTCGATCTTACTAAGCATTTTTTTGAGTTCATCTCGGGAGGTCATATAATTAAAAATAAAAATGAAAAAAATAATACGAGAACGTATTTTCGCGTTCTCGAACGAACGCCCAAAGTTTCGCGCTTCACAAATTGACACGAGTAAAAAATGAATATTTAATAAAATTTATATAGGACAATGATCAAGGGAAATCAATGACGGGAAAACGTGACGTATGGATGAATATGGTTGAATAATAATGCTTATACTACACAACACCACAACATTATTATTAAAGAATTTACCATACATTGCACACGGAAGACGTCCACATACCAAGCGCGCGACTTAGTGTACAAGGCATGGGAAACGCAAAGAGAACAAAGTTATTTAATGACGTCATAGTGTATAAGTCATTATTAGAAAAGATGAATTAGGGAAATACAGTAATGAATAAAGAAGTATAAATCGAAATTCTATCCAAAACTCGCTCAGGCGATTTTGGTTTCTTATGTAAAAATGGACATTCGAACATAAAAACTATACGAACATAAGTACTGCATGAAGACAATGAATCCATATAATGATGGTGTAGGAATTGTTCATTGTTCACCTTTTACAGTATTTCCCCCCCTAAAATGGTATTAATACAATAATATAATACAATTAATACAATATAATACAATTGAGAAAATAACATCGTAAGTAATTCAAGTTAGATGACGACATTCTTTACAATACAAATTTTATACAGAACGAGTTCGGGTAGTTGAGTACAATGCAGAGTAATCAAATTTTTAACATGACACTCGCTTAGAGGGCTATGATAAAATATAAAAATTCAAAGATTAAAACTTTACTTTTATACAAACAGAATAAAGGATTAATACGTTAATTTAGACAAACAATTAAGTTAGACAAACATTGATATGGTTAAAAAATTTTACCAACATTTTTTTTTTTTTTTCTGTGGGGAAACTTACATTCATAATGAATAGGTAAGATAAAAGGGAAAAATGTAAATCGTACAATCTATAAGCTAATTTTTATTGACTAGTGTAGGTAAAAATAGAATTACGTAATGGATGATGTATAGACCTGTGGTCTAGTGTGTATTTGGGTGTATTAGGTGCAAAGTGTGTATCTTACAATTTCGAGGGACAGATTAGCTGATAGGATTGTTCAAGTAACTCAATAAATGCATGAGCAAAAATTTATATATAGTAAGCAAAAATGCGTAGGACTATATAAATAGCATAGTTAGCACTTACACGCTATGAAATAGTTTATTGTGACATCCAATGATTTTAGCATAAGGTTTGTATATATATATATATATATATATATATATATAGTGCGCATACATGCGTGTGTATGTGTAGGGATTTGGGAGGTTTTTGAATTAACAAAGTTTAAAAATAATGTATAATAATTTAAGATGGGTTTAGGGTTATAAAATCTTTTGAGTCAATTGTTGTTGTTATTATTATTATTATCATTATTATTATTATAAAATCCTTTAAGTTCAAGGTAGTATTTAAGTATTTAATTAAATCAGTTACACGAATTAAGGTAATAAAAAAAAGACGTACTTAGAAGACCTTACGAGTAATGACAGTAACTCTCACGGTTTTAAAATTGAATTTCGACACACAATTAAATTCGACTACTAAAATTCATAACCATATACTGTAGTAGTATGTCAATTTGACTATAATTTTCGTTTGATACCTTGCAAATGGTACAATAACAATTTAAGGACAGTTACTCACGATTAATTGAACAAAAGGAAAATAAAAATACAAATTAAAAATATGAATCAATTATGCATTTCAACGAGCTAAATACAATTTTATAATATTCTAAAAAAATAAAAGTAAATCGAGCCATAGATGAGTTTCGGCCAAGAATAAAAAAGTTATTGAAATGGAAGGAAGCATTTCGAACAATCTTTTCTTTTAATAATCTCAGGTAAATTTTACATTAAAAATTATTTTATATAATAAAAAAAAATATTAAAAAGGTTTAATAATTTTTTGCATGTTAAGTAGAAAAATTATACTCTTTCGTTAAATGTTGATAGAATTTTGAATTATTTGATATTTTAGTCTGAAAACTTGTTTGCATATAGACAAATACATCTGTTTTATTGTGTAGAAGTTTTATTAAAAATTAAATGACTGAAATTTAGGGTATGTGCGGTCATACTGGTAAATTTCCCGATCGTACAGAGCAGGATAAATTAGGTACATGATCGATTAATTGTTACGCTATTTCTGTCATCATATAATCAAAATAATTATAAAACTCGTTAAAAACTTTTGTAAAAACGGTTTTGTTACAAATAATAAATTACATGACTATATATTTATATACGTAACAATGCATGAAAAAGAAAAGACAAATCGGTCAATTTCCTTCTCACAAACAAAAAAAAAGTTAAACTAAAGACACAAACGGGTCAATTCAGGTTGAATTTAATTCTCTTTTACAACAAAAAAAAAGGTTGAATTAAATTCTTTTGAACAACAAAAAAAGGTTGAATTCAATTGACTGCATTGAAAACTGACTTGGGACTCGAAATAAAAATGACTTGGAATAAATCTCTCTGACTTGGAATAAATCTCTCTGACTTGGAATAAATCTCTCTGACTTGAACTCTGTCAAGTATTCTGAACCTAACTTGAACTCTATCAAGTATTCTGAAATTTAAACTGTCTAACTTGAACGTTTGTCAAGTATTCTGAAACTTAAACTGTCTTGCACTTGAACTGCTATCAAGTGAAGATTAACTGAAAATGGAAAATGACTGCACTTGATCTTTATCAAGTGGAGACGATTAACCTCTGTTTTGGTTGACCCTCTTGGTGCAACCTTCTTACTTCAAAAACTGACTTCAAAAAAATGACTTCAAAAATGACTTCAAAAATGACTTCAAAAAATGACTTCAAAATTACTTCAAGTATCTTTATAAATCTCTGGGGTTTGGTTGTCCCTTTTGGTTACAACCAACTGAAACTGTCTGAAAACTGAAAATGGAACTTGAAACTGCTTCAAGTAACTCTATAACTCTATAAACTCTCTATAAACTCTCTCTCTCTTAATTTGCAAGTCAATTCAATTCAGTAATTGAAAAAAATTTGCAAACAAAAGTATAAAATGTAAACAACATTTCACTCGAATGTACACGAAGGTACGATACTATTATGTTTGATACATAAAATAAAATTATTCTATACTGAATATAACAGTGAAAATAACTCTTGAAATTAACTCTCTTGAAATTAACTCTCTTGAAATTAACTCTCTTGAAATTAACTCTCTTTGAAATTAACTCTCTTTGAAATTAACTCTCTTACTTTTAACTTCTCTTACATTTAACTTCTCTTAGTAATTTTCACAGAAGTTAAATGTGTTTCACTAAAAAAAAATGTATCACTGGTGTCTGAAGTGTTCACTGTGTTTCTTGTAAATTCTGACTTGATACTAAATATTAACTGTTAATAGTACTGACTTTTCAAATGTTTACAAATTACTTAAAAAAAAACTCTGTACTTAACAAAAATTTCTGGGGCGAATTCCTTAGAGACGTGTCCTGAAGACGTGTCTTGCTGGCTACTTCTTCTTGGATGAAAACTAGGCGTGGAGAACTTGGAGTCGTGACACACCGGTTCAAGGGTGGATGTTACGAACTGGAAGTCGTGACACGCCGGTCAAATGGTTTTATCTTGATGCAGGGTAATTTCTATCCTGGCCAAAGAGTGGCCAATTGTTAAAATAATCTTCTTCTTAAAATAATCTTCTTCTTAAAATAATAATCTTCTTAAAATAATCTTCTTAAAATAATAATCTTCTTAAAATAATAATCTTCTTAAAATAATCTTCTTCTTAAAATCTTCTTAAGATCCTGGTAAAGGGTCTGGAAGACTGGAAGAATCCTGGAGTCGTGAAGATCCTGGTTAAAGGGTCGCCGACTGTTAGACCCCATATCTTCTTCTTATCCTGGCTATAGGTCGCCAAATGTTATCCTCCTTCTTCTATGTCCCTCTGGGGTGCTTCGTATCGACGAGGCGTTCTTGTTGTGAGGCTGCAACGGATATTTCTTCTATAACATTCTAATTCTTTTCGGTCGCCACTCTGTTAAACTCTTGGCTACAGACTCGCCAGACTGTTATGCCAATATCTTCTATGGTGCTTGGGTTGTCTCTTTCTCTCGCTTATTAATTCTTCTCTTTTATAATACTCTGATACTTTCTCTGATACTAAAATTATCGACTTTTCTGACTAACTTCTGAAGAGAGCACGGCTCGAAGGGAAAAATAAAAAGTTTCTCTTTCGGTAATTTACTTCTTAAAAATATACAGGTACTGCTCTGAATTTACAGGGGTAGAGGTTCGACCTCTTTCGACCATGGCTCAGGCCGGAATCTAAAAATATTAAGGAGGCAAGGGGCCTCTGCCCCCTCCCCGCAGCAAGGCTGCTAACAAGGGAGTCCTAATGAAGTGCTATGATGAAGTGACTTAATCAAGAAGTCTAATGAAGAAGTCTAATGAAGAAGTGCTCTAATTTTACAAGTACATGTATAATATAAACTTAAATGTTTTGGGGGAGGACAGTTGAAGGTTAAATTTCCCCCCTTTTTAAACACATGATCAGATGGTTTGAAAGATTTCAACTAAAAAAAATAAAATAAAAACTAATTTGTATTTTTCGCCGAGTCTACATTTATGAAGGCGATATCATTTCGTAATAGTACACATAAGTACAAATTAAGTACACGACTGAGTACGTATTAATTTTGGTTCATTACAATTACGATTACAATTATGGATTACTTCACATTCGCTTATGATTGTTCATTACAGTTCTATTAAAGTACATTCTTACATTATAAATTAAATCATTACATTTAATTACAGTTTCATTGAAGTACATTACAAGTTATTATTAATTACAGTTTCATTAAAGTACATTACGTTACATTAAATTAAAGTATTACAGTTAATTACAATTAAACAGTTACTATAACTTTGTTTTGTTTTTACAGTGTTCATATTAATAGACAATTAAGATGTTTAGAAATATAATACAACGTACATGGCACTTACGAGATAATTTATTTACGAAATAATATGCTATAATATGTTATGAATTTGAAATCAGAGCGAACGGAGATATTTTATCTTTGAGGCGCTGCGAATCTGTTGTAGTGAGCGGAATTCGATCTTACTAAGCATTTTTTTGAGTTCATCTCGGGAGGTCATATAATTAAAAATAAAAAATGAAAACAATAATACGAGAACGTATTTTCGCGTTCTCGAACGAACGCCCAAAGTTTCGCGCTTCACAAATTGACACGAGTAAAAAATGAATATTTAATAAAATTTATATAGGACAATGATCAAGGGAAATCAATGACGGGAAACGTGACGTATGGATGAATATGGTTGAATAATAATGCTTATACTACACAACACCACAACATTATTATTAAAGAATTTACCATACATTGCACACGGAAGACGTCCACATACTAAGCGCGCGACTTAGTGTACAAGGCATGGGAAACGCAAAGAGAACAAAGTTATTTTATGACGTCATAGTGTATAAGTCATTATTAGAAAAGATGAATTAGGGAAATACAGTAATGAATAAAGAAGTATAAATCGAAATTCTATCCAAAACTCGCTCAGGCGATTTTGGTTTCTTATGTAAAAATGGACATTCGAACATAAAAAACTATACAAACATAAGTACTGCATGAAGACAATGAATCCATATAATGATGGTGTAGGAATTGTTCATTGTTCACTTTTTACATATATATTATATATATAATGTTAATTGTTTATGTGAATATTTATTTGATAAAATACAAAAATTATATCGCTGATTATTTTAAAAGGTATAGACACCTCGAAGTTAATATAAATCGATTTTAAGTTTTAGCTGGCTTACCCCAATAAATATCGTTTTCTATGGATATTTATAAAAAATTGGAATTTTTTTTAAGGGTTTCTTATTTGCTCATCGAATTACTGTACTGTGGAAAATTTGGGAGTACCAAAATGGAAGACCCACCTAATCTTGGATAAGTCACATTGATATTCACAAATAATAACAATAAAAGTAAATCAGAAGGAGAACTTGCTGAGAAAACTTAAAAAGACACCAACCAAGAAACAAATATGGGATGAAAAGAAAAAAGACCCCATAGCTAGAAATGGCAACATGTGTTTTTGGAAGAAAGAAAAAATCTAGCAAATTTTAATGGTTAATATTGACCAGAAGGTAGGCCTAACATTTTGCCATCTGAACAGAATTTATTCCATGTTTGGCTTTTTCAGATATTTACTACATATAAATAATAATAAATTACGAAGCTCTAACTAAAAATAAAAATAAGAAATAATTCAAATACTTCAAAACTTAAAATTTGGCCATAAATGTGGTAAAATTCTAGAATAAGGGTAATCTGAAGCCTAGCCTATTTAACCAAGCTTAAAGCTTAAGTATTGTATACATAATGTAAAGCTTATTTATAAAGTTGAAAGGGTTTTTAGGATTTTGGGGTCTTAATTTTGGGGAAAAAAAAAAAACAAAATATGGCTGAAGGTGAAGCAATTGAGGCAAAGATTAAATAATTAAAAAGGAAGAGATCAGCAAGGAAGGGAGTCATTACCAGGCTTTTAACTAGCTTTAATAGCAAAGAAAAACCAAATAAAAGGGATTATGATACTATTTTGGGTGGTTTAAATAGAATTAAACAGCAAATAATAATTACAGACGAGGAATTTGTTACAGAAACTGACGGATTAGATGATGGCGAAGAGACATTATACAGCACTTTTGTGTGAACAAGAACAGAATATTTTTTAAATAGATTCTCATACAAATGAATTATACGCTGCTTTAGATAATCTACCAAGTAATTTAGAAGATGCAAATCGAAGTTTGATTGATGCCTTAAGAAATGCATCCATTTCTAATGATGACAATAAACAACTAAAAGCCAAGTTACCAATATTTGAGGGTGATCGAGCAAAATTTCAGTCTTTTCTGGAAAAGTTTGATAGTTTAATTGGCAACAAAGATTATATATCTGATGTTGACAAATTCAGTTATCTGCTTAATTATTTAAAGGGCCCAGCCTAAAACTGGTTGACACCTTACCAGCAATAGGCAGCTCATATAAAATAGCTCTCAAATTACTAGAAAGAAATTTCTTAAATAAAAAAGAAATAGTAAATGATTTAACAATAAAATTAAAAAATATCATCTTTGCAAGAAAAAGACACAGTTGTATCATCTGCAAACATTATGAAGTTCAGTTTACAATATGAGTAGAAGGCGTAATTGGATTGGTGTATATATATATATATATATATGTGTATATATATATATATATATATATATATAATATATATATGTATATATATATATATATATATAGGGGTGCTCATATGTATCATAGCCGGTTTTGGGGCATGGGTCGGCCACGTCTGAACCACCCCTCTTCAATTTCTTGCAAATGACCTTTTTCAAGTGTGAGTGCCTATTTAAATGATGTGTCTCTGAAAACAAATTTTGTTTTTAAATAGATCATGGTTATTTTATTTTATTTTATAAGAAGATTCTATATCTGTAACTGGATTGACTAGACCAGGAGTCCCCAACCTTTTTGTGCCGAAGAGCACATTCAAGACTACCGGTAGTGCGGCGGGCACCATTTACTTTTTCAAGGCAAATTTATAGTTGGACTTAATAATGAACATAATACACAAAAAAAAACATTTAATTCTTATGTAAAATAATGAACATAATACACAGAAAAAACATTTAATTCCTATGTAAAATAATGAACATAATACACAGAAAAAAACATTTAATTCTTATGTAAACTAATGAACATAATACACAAAAAAAAACAAGGCTGGGCTAAGAATCTTAGAAAAATTATCAAAACAATAACTTAATTTATTTATAAAGAAATAATTATTTTCAAATAAATGAGCATCTGTTTCTGTAATTAACTACTAAAATTTAATAAAATGTTAAGTATGTTACATATTTTTAAATATTTAGTAACTAACTATTTAAAATATGTAACATACTTAACATTTTATTAAAAATTTAAATAAAAACTTATCAATCGTAGTCAGTCAGTGGCGGGCACACGCAAAAGGGTCGGCGGGCACCATGGTGCTCGTGGGCACAGGGTTGGGAACTCCTGGACTCGACCATACTTTTTGCATCACCACCAAATTTAGACAGTTTACAGCCTACTCCTTACTCTAAACCAGTGGTGTCCAACCATGAAGGGTCATATTTCAATTAACGACCAACACCGAGGGCCGGTGTACAAATTTTAGATAACTTTTATTTTTAAATTAAATTTATTGAAATAAAATATGACAATAGATATTGAATTTTCAGTATCCACCAGCTTGGCCTGATACAAGTCTTTGGCGGTCCGTATGTTGGACAAGCTTGCTCTAAGTCATTTAGCTATAAAGTAAAAAGTATTGAAGCTAAACGATGACTCCGGTGACGTCCAACTTTATACATTTTGTCATCCAGACTTATGGGCATCTGAAATTATTCTCCGCCTTGTTACCATTTCTAGCTAATTCATATCCGACACCAATAGCTTTTAACTTTATTTATCATCTTAGTACCTATGTGGACAATCAATAGATCACGTAAATAGTTAGTGTCCCAGCTAATAAATAATTAAATTATTCTTTGGAGCCCTATAGCTATTTCTAACTAGACTTATTTCATTATACCTTTTTCCCATCCTATTCAGGCCGGTTAACGTGTTTCTTAACCGTCTATATTCAGATAAAGTCGCTAGGCTCTATTACTACTTTTATACTCCATAATGTCCTCTTTTTATTTTTTCATCATCTTAGATATTTTCCTGTACCAAAGCAAAGGTTTCCTTCAAGCATCTTGTTAATTACTGAAATATTTAAATTAACAGAGTAACTGTCAAATGACTTTTTTCCTTATACGTACTCATACAGAAAACGTTAACATGTTCAATGGGAAAGGAAACTAAAATATTTAACATCCCCAACATCGTTTGGTTTATTAATCATAACTTTACGTTTCGAGATTAACTCGGTTCATCATCAGAATCTGTAATTTTTAAAAACATACATTAGCTGATCAGAAGGACTAAAGCAAAATTACATACAACATTTTACATCACATAAAACACTCCACTTACAATGATACAGAGCATTTTTTAACATTATAATTGGAACGACATAAATGCCCCCAGCCGAAATTTTTTGTCGCCTAATCAATCAAATTTCTCATTACTGGGCGACACACTAGTTTTTTTGGTAATTATTCGTTCTAGTGCTTTTTCTCCTTTCTGAACCAAAACACATTTTTCTGGTGTTTTTTGGTGTGATTTGTTCAAATCTGAACTTTGTTTCTTTGGGAAATGAGCCGTTTTTGAGAAATTTTAAAATTGAAAATTTCTCAAAAACGGCTCATTTCCCAAAGAAACGAAGTTCAGATTTGAACAAATCACACCAAAAAACACCAGAAAAATGTGTTTTGGTTCAGACCTAACCTAACCTAACTTAACCTAACCTAACCACCTAACCTAACAACCTAACTTAACCTAACCTAACCCGCGTTTTTTCGCAATTTCTAACCTTCAATAGCAGCGTTGGGGTGTTTATACAAATGAGCGGCGACCAACAGGAATAAATAGACGATTTCGCCAGGCCCACAAATTTGAACTTGTTGGCCTAGGCCGCCCTAGCCAATGCTCACAGACGTCGAAGCAAAAACTCCTCCAATTAACTGCACTTTCGGAAGCCAACGCTAAATAGAGCTGTGCATCTAGCTTTGTCAAGAATAACCCAACGTACAATAAGTTTTGCCACAGTTTGAGGTGGGATTTTTCAACCCACGTGCCTTTTCGACGGGAAACAGAGAAGGAACACTTTTTTTTTCTGCCGCGCTCGTCCCTAGTCAATCTTGTGCAATAATAATAATGTACGTCTCTGATTGGTCGGATAAGGTCACGTGAAACAAAAACCAGATTTAATTGGTTTTTTTTACCTATGTTTCCTAATTTTGCCACGAGATGTCTCCCCATAAAACTGGAGAGGGCGACGTTCGTTAAAATTTTAACAGCGTTAAGAGCTAAATACTCGGTCAATGGCCTATAATGGCTGCTTTTTACGTCTAAATTTTTTTTTTTTCCATAAAAAATAATTATTACATTTCCTTGATTTTTATCAGTTTCCCTGAGGTTTCAAGGTGTCCTGAATACGAATTTATATGTTAAATTGTCATAGAATGTATCCTTCTATCGAAAACGAACAAAGCATTAAAACGAATATTAACCGTTTTTTTTCATATAAAATTGTGGGGGTGTAAGATGGTGATCATACAAAGGTTTCCTTCAAGTATGTTGTTAATTACTGAAATATTTAAATTAACAGAGTAACCGTCAAATGACTTTTTTCCTTATACGTACTCATACAGAAAACGTTAACATGTTCAATGGGAAAGGAAACTAAAATATTTAACATCCCAACATCGTTTGGTTTATTAATCATAACTTTACGTTTCGAGATTAACTCGGTTCATCATCAGAATCTGTAATTTCTAAAAACATACATTAGCTGATCAGAAGGACTAAAGCAAAATTACATACAACATTTTACATCACATAAAACACTCCACTTACAATGATACAGAGCATTTTTTAACATTATAACTGGAACGACATAAATGTCCCCCAGCCGAAATTTTTTGTCGCCTAATCAATCAAATTTCTCATTACTGGGCGACACATTAGTTTTTTTTCCATATAAAATTGTGGGGGTGTAAGATGGTGATCATACAGACGAAAATCAATTAATGGTTGAAAATTTTGAAAATACCATCATGTATGAAAATGGCCATTATTCAATTGAACTACCTTGGAAGATCAATAGTCCAAAATTAATGATATGAAAATGGCCATTATTCAATTGAACTACCTTGGAAGATCAATAGTCCAAAATTAAATGATAATCTAAAGGTAGCTAAAGGTCATCTCTATAATTTGATGAAAAGATTAAAAAATGACAATAGAATTAAAATGTATGATGATGTTTTCAAGGACCAGTTAGAAAAAGGCTTCATTGAAGAAGTTAAAGATCACCCCTTTAAAAAAGACAACTGCCATTATCTTACTCACACAGGAGTCTATAGAAAGGATGCACCCACAACAAAACTTAGATTTGTGTATAACTGTCGTCTTAAAGATGGCAATAAGCATAGCTTGAATGACTGTCTCATAGAAGGACCTAATCTTATTTCAGACCTTGTAAAAATCCTTCTAAGATTTAGATTAAATGACTATGCAGTTCAAAGTGATATAAGCAAAGCTTTTTTGAGAATTCATCTGAAAAATGACTATGACAAAGATCAACTAAGATTCTTGTGGTTTAATGATCCATATGACTTAAATAAAGGGTTTAAAACATTTAAGTTTAATGTGGTTTTGTTTGGGGCAATGCAAGTCCTAGTTTACTGGCTTTAACCATCAAACATCACTAAATTTGTAGGACGAAAATAATTTAACTGTTCAGTTCTTGAAAGATCACTTCTACGTAGATAAACTTGTAGGATCAACCAAAACAGAGTCAGAATTAAATGAAGTTTACATAAAAGCAGATAAAATAATGAAAGAAGGTAATTTTGAAGTGGATCACAAATAATGAGAGACTAAATCAAAGAATAAAATCAGAAGACAAAGGATTGACAGAACCAACAAACAGGGTGAAAACATTAGGTATGATCTGGAGTTGTTTACTGCTGTATGTGATTTGTGATTTTTTTAATCTACCCTTACATCTTAATAAGCCATCTTTGTCAATGTAGATATTTAAGTTTATTACCACAGAGTGTACTTTGTTCATTTGTTTACCAATTGTTAGAAAATCTATTTCATTTTTATATTCTGTTTGTTGTATGTGGTTAATCCAATATTTGGTAGCTAGACTTGTATACATTTCATTATCATTATTTCTTTGTTTATTTATTTTCTTTAAACAGTTGTGAATATATCTGAGACAGTAAGATGTTACCCTTACAAGTTTGCCAAAGTCAGAATAATTGTTATAATCTAATAGTGGCTCGACTTTATTTGTGGTTATCATGTTAAACTTTACATTGATTTGTTCTGCTGGCCACATTGTTTCATCCTGAATCAATTCAGTTCTATGAAATCAATTTTTGTTGGATTTTAGTAATTTACAGGATAATCCTCTTGTAAGAAAGTCTGCAGGATTTTGTTTTGTTGGAATGTATCTGAAAGTTATGTCCAAATTTTGTCTAGCTTCTTTAATGTCTCTTAATCTGCTACGGACAAAGATGTTTTTTGAGTTTAACTCATCAGAGTTAATCCATGCCAAGCAGATTTGACTGTCAAGACAAATATATGTATTTGTGATATTTACATCATGGTAGACTTCATGGAGAAATCCTGTTATTTTTACAACTAGATAACCTGCAAGTAGTTCAAGCTGAGGAATAGTTTTCTTTTGTTTTAAGGGTGTTACTTTTCCCTTGGCATAGATCAAATGACTGTCGTCCTCACCTACAAGGTAAGCGCGACAGCCATACACCTTTTCACGGGCGTCGCCAAATACATGCAAGGTTTGAGGTGTATCTCTGTGTCCACAAACTCTGGGAATATTTATGTTTTGTAGTTTATTGAGATCTTTAGCTAACCTTTTCCAGCTATCTTGTTGTTTATTGGTTATAGGATCATCCCAGTCTACTTTCTGTTTCCAAAATTCTTGTAAAAGAGTCCTGGATCTGATAGTAGAAGGAAGGAGTAAACCCATAGGATCAAATATTTTTGAACTTTCGGATAAGATCTTTCTTTTTGTGTTAGCTGTTGTATCTAAGGTGTAGCCTTTTGTGCAGAGTGAGTCATGAACTTTAGAATCTGAGTTCAAACCCCAGATCATACCTAATGTTTTACCCTGTTTGTTGATTCTGTCAATCCTTTGTCTTCTGATTTTATTCTTTGATTTAGTCTCTCATTATTTGTGATCCACTCTCTTAATTCAAAATTACCTTCTTTCATTATTTTATCTGCTTTTATGTAAACTTCATTTAATTCTGACTCTGTTTTGGTTGATCCTACAAGTTTATCTACATAGAAGTGATCTTTCAAGAACTGAACAGTTAAATCATTTTCGTCCTACAAATTTAAGTGATGGTTGATGGTTAAAGCCAGTAAACTAGGATTTGCATTGCCCCAAACAAAACCACATTAAATTTAAATGTTTTAAACCCTTTATTTAAGTCATATGGATCATTAACCCACAAGAATCTTAGTTGACCTTTGTCATAGTCATTTTTCAGATGAATTCTCAAAAAAGCTTTGCTTATATCACTTTGAACTGCATAGTCATCTAATCTAAATCTCAGAAGGATTTTTACAAGGTCTGAAATAAGATTAGGCCCCTCTATGAGACAGTCATTCAAGCTATGCTTATTGCCATCTTTAAGACTACAGTTGTACACAACTCTAAGTTTTGTTGTGGGTGCATCCCAGTGGCGTAACTAGGGTGGGGCAGGTGGGGCGCGTGCCCTGGGCGCCAAATTTGGGTGGGCGCCATTTTTATGATTTAAAAAAAAAAAATTTAAGAGTAAAAACATGCTCTTTTGGAAATGTACTGGTACCATATCTCTAGCCATCGAATTTCCATGAATTTCAGATTTTTAACTTCATTTAACTTTATTAATTCATTCTATTTTTATTAGAATTTTATTATGAATTATTAATTTATTCTATTTTTTTGTTTCTTTCTCTAGAAAATTTTACCATGAAGCGAACATTGCCGATACCGAAAAGTCTGAAAAAGAAGCTGAGTGGAGCAGAAGGCAGGAAGAAAAGAAAAATGCAAGAAGCAGAAGCTAAAAAGTCAAGTGGCTTTATGATGTCATTTCTTGAACAGCAACAAGCTGGTCCTTCATCAGCATTAACTGCGTCAGATATGAGTGTTGACCAACCCGCCAGTGTATCAGAAGGAGAATTAAGTGTCTTTCAAGAACCAGAAGTGTCTTTCAAGAAGTCAGAAGATACTAAAACTTTGAGTAGCGAAAAGCAGGAAAAAACAGCACAGCCTATACCAGATGCGATTCAACATCACGATGTAGGCTTCTTGGAGTTTGATAAAATATCAAAAAAAGTAATTTTATCAGATGCCCTGAGGACAGAAATGGTCACATTGGGTTCGAAGTATTTTCAAAATAGTGAAGGGCCATTTGTTCCCACACAAAGCCGATCAATGAATGAAAGATGGTTTAAAAGAAAGTTGGGAAATGGATGTAGAGAAGAAGTTTGGCGCTCATGGCTTGTTTATTCTCCAGGGAATAAAGCAGCTTTTTGCTTTTGTTGTTTGCTATTTTCTCAAATTGACAATCAGTCTTCATTGGAGCAAGAAAATGGGTTCAATCATTGGAAAGAACCAGAAAGGCTTAGCACCCATGAAAATGCAAAAAATCATTGATACTGCTTCACCCAATGGAAGGAAATGGAAAGAAATCTTTTAGAAAACAGAGGAATCATTGACGTAGAGCTTCAAGCTCAAATTGCAACAGAAAAACAAAAATGGCGAGATGTTCTCCACAGAATTCTCCATTGCATAAAATTTTTAGCAACTCAGAACCTTGCATTGCGTGGTCACAAGGAATCCCTTAGACAGGAAGAGGAAAGCAATATTGGAAATTTTCTTGGGTTATTAAAATTGTTGGCAAGGTTTGATCCTGTCATGAAAGAACATCTCAGTATTGTGAAAAAGCACCCTGGAAGAACATCATATTTATCTCCGTTAGTGCAGAATGAATTTATTCAGCTGATGGCTTCTACTGTTTGCCAGAAATTGTTACAGAGCATTCATAAGGCCAAAAATTTTGGCCTCATGTTTGATTCTACTCCAGATCAAGCACATCGAGAGCAAATGGCAGAAACAGTTGAGAGCTTCAATGGGCCAAGAAAGACTTTCTGCTTTAGCCTTGCTCAGCATTGAATGTGAGGAAACTGAAATAACAAATTTTGATGACATTATTGATAAGTTTGCATCAGCAAAAGTAAGAAAAATACATGTTTAGTGTGAAGTTCCAAATTATTCATTAAAAGAGCCAAAAATAATAGGTGCAAACAAGGCATTTCTTTTAAAGTACCATATAATTGGAATGATTTTTGTCAGTATCTAATATTCTAATTGCTAATTCTGCTATCGGTAATTCAGTAAAATTCAAGAAAACATCAAAGTGTATTCTTATGAAAAGTTATGCCTCTCCTTGTACATATATTAATTGTTTCTGTTGTAATTCGGCAAATAATTAACCATACTTTGGTTCTATAAAATTAAATTGTATTAATAGAAATTTAATATCAACCTTAATAGTAAATATACGCGGTTATGTATATGGATAGAAAAACATTAAAGTATAAACTGTAAAAATAATTTTTATGAATTGTATTTTCATTTCATTTCAATTTATTTTTACATATTTTTGTACACTTTTATATGTATATAACTGTTTTTCATTTTCATTTGTCATTGTTAGAAAATCTAGAAGAGGAAGAACCATTGTTGTCCCAAGGCGATATGATGACTAAGCTGATTGATGCAGCATTGCTTGTATATATTAAGTTAAGGTGTATATATATCCATCTCATAATTGTAAGGTTGCCGAAAAATAGTCACTGACTCAGTCTTGGGGTAGAATCCGGTTCTGAAGGACCATGTTATTTTAATTTAGCTTAACTTGGGCTTCAGATAGAACTGGCCCTTTAGAATTTGGCCGTTCACGGCTCAGCTGGGATTTTGAACCCAACAAATAAATAAAATAACATGGTCCTTCAGAACCGGATTCTACCCCAAGACTGAGTCAGTGACTATTTTTCGGCAAAGTTCTGATTGTGCAAATTGTAGCCCAAGTTAGGCCTAGACAGGTTGAGTATTATTGAATTAAGGTCCCAGGGTAAAAAGTTTGGTTGCCCAATTGCGAAACTTGGCCAGTCGTCTGTCGTTGTTTTGGCCTACATTTTACCGGTTTGGTTAATTTTGGGTTATTATTGAATTAAGGTCCCAGGGTAAAAAGTTTGGTCGCCCAATTGCGAAACTTGGCCAGTCGTCTGTCGTTGTTTTGGCCTACATTTTACCGGTTTGGTTAATTTTGGGTTATTATTGAATTAAGGTCCCAGGGTAGAAAGTTTGGTTGCCCAATTGCGAAACTTGGCCAGTCGTCTGTCGTTGTTTTGGCCTACATTTTACCGGTTTGGTTAAATTTGGGTTATTATTGAATTAAGGTCCCAGGGTAGAAAGTTTGGTTGCCCAATTGCGAAACTTGGCCACTTGTCTGTCGTTGTTTTTGGCCTACATTTACCAGTTTGGTTAATTTGGTTTATTATTCGTAGGCGAAGGTTGCAGACCAGTGCGCCAGTTACTTGGGTGGAAAAATTGGTATTCCATACTGGTGTTGGTTAGTACCCCACCTAGCAATTCAGTTTATTTGAAAGTAAAATTTGCGTTTGATCAGTTCGGTTAAGTATTTCTGCCAATTCAGCTTATTTGGCATTGAGCCCAATTGTTGTTTGCATTGAAGATGAGTGCATCTGAATTGAACAAATTTATAAAAAGGAGAAGCGCCTACAAAGGTCTAATTACAAAGGTCATTGCCACTATAGATTCTGCCATAGAGCAAGAGGATTTACGCTTAGTGACTGCGCAGCTTTCCATATTAGAAACTAAAAAGGTTGCTCTAAGTGAGGTAAATGTTAAAATTGAGGCTCTTATAGAAGAGGATGAAATAGAAAATAACATAATTTACTTTGAAGAGATTATTGATGATATAATTAACGTAGGCCTCCGAGCAAAAGAGTTTAGTAGCTCAGTACAGTTAGAGACCAGGTCTGATAAAATAATGAAACACAACACTCAACAAATGATGTTTGTGAAGTTAAGGTTAACAGATCTGTAGTTCAATTACCGAGGCTTGTACTCAAAACATTTTCTGGGAGTATTCAGGAATGGCAAGGATGGGCAGACAGTTTTCAATCAGCAGTTCATTCTAGTCAAGTGTTAAGTGCCGTGGAGAAGTTTAATTATTTGCGGTCCCTCTTGGAAGGGGAGGCAGCAAAGACTATAGCAGGATTAGCATTAACAGAGGCTAATTATAATGTGGCTTGGGATATATTAAAGAAACGGTTTGGTAAGCCAGAGATCTTAATTAAAAGCCACCTCCGTGCACTTTTAGCTATACCTCCTGTTAATAATCCTAATAGTGTCAAGGAGTTACGGCAGTTATATGATGAATTTGAAATTAGAACTAGGTCCCTGGACAACTTGGGTGTAGGAATGGAAAAGTATGGTATAATGTTGGTTCCTACACTGGAGTCTAAATTGCCTAGCTCAATTTTGCTTGAATTAAGTAGGGGGACACTCTGCAGAACATGCGTACATCCCCCTTCAGCAGATGTTAAGCCTTTTAGGCACAGAATTAGCAAGACGAGAGGGAGTTGAGTTTGCACAGTGGGATGGTAAACAAGGGGACAAAGGCAGGCACAGCACCAAAGTTTCCACAAAAAGGAATAGCCCAGGTACAGTGTCAGCTCTACATGCCTCCTCTGAGAATAAATTAAAGGGAATCAAGGAATGCATATTTTGCGAAGGCAACCACAAGTCATATAAATGTGAGGTGGCTGAGGCCTTACCCTTTGAGGAGAGAAAGGACAGGGTAACTAAGTCTACAGCATGTTTTAAATGTTTTTTGAAAGGTCATAGAGCAAGGTTTTGTAAGTTTAAAATTTTGTGCAAAAAATGTCATGGTAGGCATCAGCCATTATTGTGTGAAAACACTCTTAGTAGGCCTACCCCAGAAGTAGAGACATCAGTGGCACATGCCACTGCTATGCAAGGGAGTAAAAGTAAAGGGGGATTATTGCAAACAACTGCAGCCTTATTAATTGGGAATGAGGGAGAAGCTACTGTAAGAGTGTTGTTTGATAGTGGTAGCCAGTGTAGTTTTATTAAGACCAGAATTTCCAGAAAATTGAAGTTTAAAGAACTTAAGAGGGAAAATTTAAGAATTTCTGGGTTTGGGGGTTCCGTTCAAAACCGAACCAAATTTAAGAAGGTAGAAGTTCTGGTTAAAGGGTTGTTACCGCAAAGTCCCACTATCAAGGTCTAAGCTGTAGAGATTAAGGAACTTTGTACTCCAGTCACTACTTGTTTAGATATGGCATGTGTCCAAGAATTGCAAGTTAAAGGAATTAATTTGGGCAATAATAAGTTTGAGGGAACAGAAGATATTAGTCTTTTGATTGGAGCTGACTATTATTGGGACTTCATCACTGGTAATATTGTCCGTACTTCTCAAGGCCCAGTAGCTATTGAAAGTAAGCTAGGCTGGATGCTACATGGTAGCTATTGCAATGAAATGGAAATTAAGGCTCTTTTTGTTAAGATTGAGGAGAATAGCCATGGTTTGGAAAGGCATTTGAAAGCGTTTTGGGAACTTGAATCCATTGGCATAAAGGACAAACAGTCAAGTACAGTGAACAATGATGTTTTAGAGCAATTTGAAAAAGGGATTGGGTTTAGAGATGGTTGCTATGAAGTTGGCCTACCATGGAAGGATTCTTGCAAACCCGGTTCAAACCTTCAGCTAGCTAATCGGAGGTTGGAGACTTCATTGTACAGGCTAAGAAAAAATGAGGAGTTGTTAATTGAATACGATGAGGCCATCCTAAGTTTGTAAGGGAGGGCTATGCTGAAAGGGTGCAAGGTGAGCTGGTGAGCCAGGAGGCACATTATCTGCCACACCATGCAGTGGTACGGCGAGACAAAACTACCACCAAACTGAGGGTAGTTTTTGATGGCTCAGCCAAGGACAAAGGTGGTGTGTCCTTGAATGACTGTTTGGATGCTGGGCCAAATTTAAATGCAGATTTATTTTCTTTGTTACTAAGATTCAGGTTTGGTAGAGTAGCATTGACTGCAGATGTGAAGCAAGCCTTTTTGCGGATAAAGTTAAAACCAGAGGACAGAGATGCAGTAAGGTATCTGTGGGTGGATACGAAAGACTTGTTGGAAAATGAACCTAAGGTTCAAGCATATACAGGGTGGGCCGTAAGTTTCCATACATAGAAAAAATAAACATTTTGTTATGGACAACCATTTTTATTTATATAATATGCTCTACATGGTTGCCATTGTTTTGAAAACACATTTCAATACGTGTTCCCCACTGTTGATGAACACGCATTAGCACAGTTGACGTTATGCTTGTAATGGCGTTGGTGATACGTTCCTTTAGATGATTTATATCTCGTATCTTTTCCTGATACACCATGGCCTTCAAGTGCCCCCAAAGATAGAAATCAAGGGGGGTGAGATCTGGGGATCTGGAAGGCCACTCCACAGGACCACGCCGACCAATCCAAGCATCCGGAAACTGCTGATCCAAATACCGACGCACGTGAAGACCATAATGAGGTGGAGCTCCATCTTGCTGGAAGTAAACTGGGAAGTTACCTTCCTCGTTTAGCAGGGATGGGAAAATCTCTTCTTGCAACATGTTAAGATACCTTTCGGCATTAAGATTTCCACTGACAAAAATTGGTCCAATAATTCTGTCACCCCATATCCCGGCCCACACCATCACTTTACCGGCACCTTGCATCTTCGTCGGACTCAGCCAGTTAGGGTTAGCATTACTCCAATAACGTATGTTTTGCCGATTAACCTCTCCATTGACGTAAAAATTTGCTTCATCAGTAAACAAGATCTTACGTCAAACGTATATTCTTAGGGTATCTGAAACATAAAAACAAACGTTTAATTTTTCCTATGTATGGAAACTTACGGCCCACCCTGTAGAATGAAGTCAGTGTTGTTTGGCCTCAGCTCTAGTCCATTTCTGTTGGCAGCTACTATGCAGTACCATTTTAAGAAATATTCTGAAGTCTATCCTAACACTATTGAACACATAAGGAAAAATTTTTATGTTGATGATTTGCTGTGTTCCGTGGATAATACAGAAATGGCTAAACAGATATTCATGGAGGCTAGAGCTATAATGAGGGAGGCTGGCATGGAGCTTAGAAAATGGCAGACCAATCATTCGCAATTACAAGAGTTTATGAGTCATTCCTGTGCAGTACCTGATGCAGCAGAAAGTATTGAGGATTCTGGTATTAAGGAGTTGTGGGCAATAGGGCGGATCGAAAATGAGGTTTTTAAACTTTTTTTCGAAATTCAAATATGGCTAGTGCGAAAAATATGTGGGTGCTATAGATAATGACTGTGCATAAATATTAGTCCTGCGAAATTATATCTTCAGGTGCCACAAAGCCGTCGAAAAAAGTGAAATATAATGATTTTCTTATATTCTGCATTAGTACAATAACTGAAACTTACTTGTTATTATTATATATTAAGTGTTCCAATTACCAAAATAGTTACTGAATTACGCAGCTCTTAGTTTATTTAGATCAATGTTCTTTTGATTAATGATCTAAATAATCCAGAACTCACCACGAGGAGGTGGCTGCGTGTCGAGCTCCACTCATGCCCTCCCAACCACCCATCCTTGCGCATGTTTTTTTCTATTAACGTTTTATTTAAACTTTATATTCAGCTTTACTTTCGAATGATGGCATTTTTTTTACGTGACTGAAGTGTTGATCTTATGAAGCCATCTCGCGCGTTCAATCCAAATACTTTTGATGATGCTTCAGTCACTAATTTTACCATTCTTTCTACTACTTGTGTATGACAAGGGAATTTCTCGAATGGAGGGGTACTCTTGTTTTCTACGAATTCTTCAATCTCATTTTCTGTCAGGTGTCTTGTCACAGGTGGTTCAGTGACAATGCATTTTTGCCAATTAATTAAATCAGTATAATCAGTAGCTTCAAATTGAATAACAGGTACTGTGAAACGCCTCACAACTTTTTCCTTGTTTGTTTGCCTTGCTTTCTTTATTCGCCTCCACGCTAATTCTCTTATGGCGCTGCGGTCATCATGAATCATTGATGCTAGAATATTTTCTGGATTTGCAAAAAATGCATTTCTTTGTATGACAGGGTTTACAATATCCTTTACTTCGTCATTCAGTGTTCTTGTTAGTTCAATAGTTTTGAAAACATGTTTTGAGCCATTGACAAAAGACGTACTTTGCTTAATAGAAAACCACATTGGGATGTAGACCCTCATTATAAAAGAAGCAATGTTCATGAGGTTCTCAGATGGACTTACAGTTGAAACGTATAGACGAAGCAAACGATTTGCTGTAGTCAGCCATCGTGAATGTACCATTTTGCCTGGACTACGATGAGCAAGATCTGGAGAGCAATATCCCTTTGTTATGGCCTGATGAATATCAATTAGATATTTTTGGTCGGTGCTAAGATCTTCACAGTCTACAGTTGGTTTCTCAGCATCAATCCTTTCAAACTCGACAATAGGAAGACTCTCACAGTTCTCTAATTCCCTGCCAATAGGACCGGTGAATCCGCGGGGGCCAGATGTTTTTCCATCCAGCTTGCAACTAAATGGCGTAATGGCAATTCATTGGCATGGAGCTGGCACACTAAATGTTGAACTGGCTTCTTCAGCTTCAATTCTATAAGCCTTATAACGCCTCCCTTTTCTCCAGTGTTGACTGCTGCACCATCGCATCCAATGGCAACAAGGTTTTCCAGGTTCATGTCATTATTTCTAATATACTCAAACATTCCTTTACATATTTCTTCAGCTGATCCAGAATTCACAGAATAATGGCCCAAATAATCTGAACCAGGTTCTCTCACTAAAGTGATATGTTCTTCTGTTACCTTCTTCTGATATACTTTGGACTTTTTTTTTTCTTGGAAGAGTGTAGAATCTTTTCGACCATCAAAATAGATTCCTCTGATTGGGACCTGATTTTGATCTTTCATAATTTCTGATCTCTTCTTTTGTCTTTCTCTTCTGATTTTACTCCTATCCACTACTTCAGATGTATTGTCAATAGAAACTTCTCCAATATCTTGCAATACTGCACTAACAATGAATGCTGCAGCTCGATCTGAAACTGCAGTCCTGTCACAAGCAGTAGCCACTGAAGGTAGATTTGTAGTTTTCCTTTTCTTGAATAATTGTTCTTCAGGTTGTTCGAGCTAACTGGCTCTGGAAATGTATCGTCTGATATTTCGCCAGATTCACTTTCACTATTTGATGTCGATGATGATAATTCAACATTTGTATCCTGCAATTTCTCCTGTGAAGATTCTTTGGTGAGCCTCACAGCTTCTTTTTGCTTTCTTAGCAACGTAGATGCTTTTTTCTTTGAGAGTGTAATATCTACTCTATCAATAAACAGTTTTCTTTCACTCCTTTGATCTAAGAGGAACGTCACTTCTTCCTTTGGAACCGTTTTTTCTTTGGGACAAGAACATTGTGTTAGTACTTTGCACTTGCACGCTGCAATGTTAAAAAGTTTCGTGTGTGCTTCTTTTTTGAACATATCAATCTTTGCTTTGTAAGCTTCAGAATTTTTTCTGCTTTGGTATGGCTTCATAATGACACGATACTTTTCGTGGTAGCTTCTGAACATTGTTTCAATTCGCCTGTCTGACAGAATTGGGACGGAAGCACTTTCCCAAATTGTTTTCAATTTATCAACAACTTGTTCTAATATTTGAGATATTGAAGGATCTTTATTAGTATTCTGTTTCAAATCGTTTCTTACAAACAAGTAATATTTAAAAACTCCTTCGTATGTAGGAAGATTCCTGTGCCACAAATCTTTCCCCATACCAAACATGGGGCACTCAGTTGAGGCCCTGGTTGATTTTGCACAAACTCGAGACATTTTGAAAGTATACAAATCTGAAAAAGAAAGAGCTAATATCAATTATACGTTAATTTCAGTTAATAGTACATGGCAAACTTAGGGCAACACAATACAGAAATGCAAAATATATAAGAAATATAGTTTAGACTATCTGAGTAACGCCAACAACAGAACACCCACCTGCTACGAGAGCGACAGCTACACTGAACCGAGGTACTCACGTGACAGCTGAGTGGGCTGACTATAGAAAACTTTTTAGAGAATAGAAACTTTTTTAAAGGTTGACTGAGCTATTTTTATACAAGTGTGAATAAATTCTTGTCTATTGTGCATCGTGGACTCTTCTGTAATTATTGGTTAAAATCTGCTTTTTTCAATTTTTTTCAATATTGAAGGTCATTGTGGCACCTGAAGATATTAATGTTATGATTGTAAATTTATACCAGCTTATGTCCTCACTACTCCACACATTTTCCACACTAGCCAATTTCAAAATTCGAAAAATGAGTTTTTCACTCCGCCCTAGTTGGCAATAGATGCAAAGGTGCTAGGCATTGTTTGGCAGCAAGATGATGATTTGTTTACCTTCAATGGGAAATCTTTAGTAGAGCTGGCTGAGAATGAGACAAGGTGGACAAAACGTACAGCTCTTAGTTTGGCTTCAAAGGTCTTTGATCCTCTTGGATTCCTGGCTCCATTTGTGATAAAGTCAAAAATTTGGTTTCAGAGCCTCTGGGAAATTGGACTTGGTTGGAATCAAGAGTTACCTGATCATATGGTGGTAAGGTGGAAATATTGGTTCAAAGAATTGGCACATCTTGGAGACATTGAAATCCCAAGATGGTACTTTGGAGAGTTGAACAATAGTCCAGACAATTTGGAGCTGCACATCTTTTGTGATGCAAGTGAGGAAGCCTATGCAACTTGTATTTATATAAAAGGCGCATTGCAAGAGGAAGTAAGTTGCAGGTTGGTTGCTGCAAAGAGTAGAGTAGCACCTTTGAAAAGGCTTTCTGTTCCAAGGTTGGAATTGATGGGTGCCGTTATTGCTAGTCGGCTTGCAATTACAGTGCGAAAGTCTTTGGCCCTCTATGAAATTCCAAGCTATTATTGGACAGACTCCACTATAGTTTGGCACTGGTTAAGAAGTCAGGCAAGGAAATGGAAACCATTTGTTGCCAATAGGGTGGAGGAAATTCAAGCGCACACAGATCCCAAGCAATGGAAGCATTGTCCAGGCATCCAAAACTCCGCTGATTTACCAACACGAGGAATTTCAGTGAAAGATCTTTCACAGTCAAGTTTGTGGTGGAATGGGCCAGAGTGGCTAAAACTTGGAAGTGAAAACTGGCCTTCTAATCAGCCTATTGTAGGAGAATGCCAGGCTGAAGAAGCATGGGTGAGTGAGGTGAGAAAATGCGCTGTGAACAGTTGTCAAGTTATGCAGCAGGACCCCATATTGAGGCTTGAGGACATTAGCAGTCTGAAAAGATTGTTAAGAGTGACAGCATGGGTATATAGATTTACCAACAACATTAAGGGAGAAACAAGAAGGGAAGGAATTCTGAACAGTAATGAGATTCAGCAAGCCAGGAAATACTGGGTGGTATATATGCAGAAGGAAAAATTTGGTGAAGAGAGAGAATTGCTCACCAGCCATCCATTACAGGTTCTACCAACACATTCTGCGCTCAAGGGTTTGGATGTGTTTTTGGATCAGGATTTATTGAGAGTAGGAGGTAGACTACAGTTTTCTGGGCTTCCAGAGGAGAAAAGACATCCAATTTTGCTACCTTCTGGGGGCACTTTGTGGACCTTTTGATCCTGGATACTCATCATAAGCTGTTACATGCTGGAGTTAGAGAAGTGATAATAGAGATCAGACAACAGTTTTGGATTCCCAAAATTAGACAAGTAGTAAAAAAGGTCGTGCATAAATGTGTGGTTTGCAAGCGTTGGAGTGCAAAGCCTTATTATGAAAAGGTGGCTCCACTTCCAAGAGAACGGTGTGTCTATACTTCCCCATTTGATGTAGTGGGAGTAGACTTTGCAGGGCCAGTCTATGTGTATGAGCAAGGGGAGTCTAACAAAGGTTATATATGTCTTTTCACCTGTGCTACCACCAGAGCAATCCATTTGGAGTTGGTAAGCAACTTAAGTAGTGATGTATTTCTTTTGACCTTTAAAAGGTTTGTGAACAGAAGGGGTGGGGGGGATTTTGGGAAAGGCTAGTGAGAAGTGTAAAGTGTCCATTAAAGAAACTTTTAGCTAATGCTCATTTGAGCAAAGAAGAATTCTGCACTGTTTTATGTGAAGTAGAAGCAATGGTGAACAGTAGGCCTATCACTTTTGTTTACAACAGTATGCAGGATGCAGAGCCATTGACACCAAATCATTTTCTTTGTGGTAAACGATTAACATCAAGCCCGAGTGTGCCAGAACTTGCAGCCTATCCAGAGCACTCAAGGAGAGTTAACCAGACGGTTCAGGTACCTTGAAGAGCTACAAGATCAGTTATGGAAGAGGTGGCAGATGGAATACTTGCCAGAACTCAATTATTACCCATCAGGCAAGGTAAAGGGCTCCAATGCAAATTGTATCAAGGTGGGAGACGTGGTAATGATTGGGGATGAAAGACCAAGGCAATGCTGGAAGCTTGGCATAATTGAAGAGTTGTTTGTTGGCAAAGACAATTTAGTTAGGTCTGCACTGGTAAAGACTTCAGGAGGAAAGTTAAAGAGACCTATACAAAAACTCTATGCTTTAGAAATCAGCAAAAACACAGATAGTCAAGATGAAACATTTGAGTTACAGCCTCATGGAGAAGGCTTGGCTAACCTTGCGGAAGGTAACGACAACAATGCCTCTTCGGTGGGGAGTGTTAAAAAATCTAGAAGAGGAAGAACCATTGTTGTCCCAAGGCGATATGATGACTAAGCTGATTGATGCAGCATTGCTTGTATATATTAAGTTAAGGTGTATATATATCCATCTGATAATTGTAAGGTTAGTGAAAAATTCACTTAATAAGAGCTAGCATTTTTGGGCTCTTGTGGCATCAGTGTTTGGGACGCTGGTGGCATCATTTTAGGGCGCTGCGCGTCTTTTCTACTCGTTTGTGGGATGTCGTACGTACAGGGTGTGGTCTTGTAGAGAGCTCTCTTGCAATTCAGTTTGGTTGTGTAGATACAAGATTGTTGCATCGTGCAATAGTCCAGGTTGCGTTGTTGTTGCAAGGTTGAGAAAGAAGACCATAAATAGTACCCCTTTTGTTTATATTAAATTCATGTAACAAAGGTCTAAGGTAGGCCCGCATCGAGTCAGCAACCCTGAGGTTACCCTGAGGTAGGACCTAATAGGATCTCAAATCCGTAAGTTTTAATTTAGCTTAACTTGGGCTTCAGATAGAACTGGCCCTTTAGAATTTGGCCGTTCACGGCTCAGCTGGGATTTTGAACCCAACAAATAAATAAAATAACAGTCATAAAATAAACTTCTTCTTAAAAGTATATTTTGTTAGCGGTATTATTACGAGTAACCAGTTTGAGTACCATTATGAAAATTCAGCCAGAATTTTAAAGAACTGGTTTTAAGGGCGCCATTTATTGATTTGCCCTGGGCGCGATCAACCCTATTACGCCTCTGGTGCATCCTTTCTATAGACTCCTGAGTGAGTAAGATAATGGCAGTTGTCTTTTTTAAAGGGGTGATCTTTAACTTCCTCAATGAAGCCTTTTTCCAACTAGTCCTTGAAAGCATCATCATACATTTTAATTCTATTGTAATTTTTTAATCTTTTCATCAAATTATAGAGATGACCTTTAGCTACCTTTAGATTATCATTTAATTTTGGACTATTGATCTTCCAAGGTAGTTCAATTGAATAATGGCCATTTTCATACATGATGGTATTTTCAAAATTTTTAACCAGTAATTGATTTTCGTCTGTATGATCACCATCTTGCACCCCCAATGACTCTAATAGCCAGAACTGTTATACACCTTTATCAAATTCAAGTTCTAAACGCTATGAATCATACACAATTTTATATGGAAAAAAACTAATGTGTCGCCCAGTAATGAGAAATTTGATTGATTAGGCGACAAAAAATTTCGGCTGGGGGACATTTTTGTCGTTCCAGTTATAATGTTAAAAAATGCTCTGTGTCATTGTAAGTGGAGTGTTTTATGTGATGTAAAATGTTGTATGTAATTTGCTTTAGTCCTTCTGATCAGCTAATGTATGTTTTTAAAAATTACAGATTCTGATGATGAACCGAGTTAATCTCGAAACGTAAAGTTATGAATTTTTATGATTAATAAACCAAACGATGTTGGGGATGTTAAATATTTTAGTTTCCTTTCCCATTGAACATGTTAACGTTTTCTGTATGAGTACGTATAAAGAAAAAAGTTATTTGACGGTTACTCTGTTAATTTAAATATTTCAGTAATTAACAAGATGCTTGAAGGAAACCTTTGCTTTGGTACAGGAAAATATCTAAGGTGATGAAAAAATAAAAAGAGGACATTATGGAGTATAAAAGTAGTAAGAGCTTAGCGACTTTATCTGAATATAGACGGTTAAGAAACACGTTAACCGGCCTGAATAGAATGGGAAAAAGGTATAATGAAATAAGTCTAGTTAGAAATAGCTATAGGGCTCCAAAGAATAATTCAATTATTTATTAGCTGAGACACTAACTATTTACGTGATCTATTGATTGTCCACATAGGTTCTAAGATGATAAATAAAGTTAAAAGCTATTGGTGTTGGTTATAAATTAGCTAGAAATGGTTACAAGACGGAGAATAATTTCAGATGCCCATAAGTCTGGGTGACAAAATGTATAAAGTTGGGCGTCACCGGAGTCATCGTTTAGCTTCAATACTTTTTACTTTATAGCTAAATGACTTAGAGCAAGCTTGTCCAACATACGGACCGCCAAAGACTTGTATCAGGCCAAGCTGGTGGATACTAAAAATTCAATATCTATTGTCATATTTTATTTCAATAAATTTAATTTAAAAATAAAAGTTATCTAAAATTTGCACACCGGCCCTCGGTGTTGGTCGTTAATTGAAATATGACCCTTCATGGTTGGACACCACTGGTTTAGAGTAAGGAGTAGGCTGTAAACTGCCTAAATTTGGTGGTGATGCA
The DNA here is from genome assembly GCA_023014485.1 of Bathynomus jamesi. Classification (NCBI taxonomy): domain Eukaryota; kingdom Metazoa; phylum Arthropoda; class Malacostraca; order Isopoda; family Cirolanidae; genus Bathynomus; species Bathynomus jamesi. Next base: position 405,321 of record JAJOZX010003008.1, on the reverse strand, counting down.
AAACGTATGGTATAGTCAATCCAGTTACAGATATAGAACCTTCTTATAAAATAAAATAAAATAACCATGATCTATTTAAAAACAAAATTTGTTTTCAGAGACACACATCATTTAAATAGGCACTCACACTTGAAAAAGGTCATTTGCAAGAAATTGAAGAGGGGTGGTTCAGACGTGGCCGACCCATGCCCCAAAACCGGCTATGATACATATGAGCACCCCTATATATATATATATATATATATATATATATATACACACAATCCAATTACGCCTTCTACTCATATTGTAAACTGAACTTCATAATGTTTGCAGATGATACAATTGTGTCTTTTTCTTGCAAAGATGATATTTTTTAATTTTATTGCTAAATCATTTACTATTTCTTTTTTATTTAGGAAATTTCTTTCTAGTAATTTGAGAGCTATTTTATATGAGCTGCCTATTGCTGGTAAGGCATCAACCAGTTTTAGGGTTGGGCCCTTTAAATAATTAAGCAGATAACTGAATTTGTCAACATCAGATATATAATCTTTGTTGCCAATTAAACTATCAAACTTTTCCAGAAAAGACTGAAATTTTGCTCGATCACCCTCAAATATTGGTAACTTGGCTTTTAGTTGTTTATTGTCATCATTAGAAATGGATGCATTTCTTAAGGCATCAATCAAACTTCGATTTGCATCTTCTAAATTACTTGGTAGATTATCTAAAGCAGCGTATAATTCATTTGTATGAGAATCTATTTTAAAAATATTCTGTTCTTGTTCACACAAAAGTGCTGTATATGGTCTCTTCGCCATCATCTAATCCGTCAGTTTCTGTACCAATTTTCTCGTCTATAATTATTATTTGCTGTTTAATTCTATTTAAACCACCCAAAATAGTATCATAATCCCTTTTATTTGGATTTACTTTGCTATTAAAGCTAGTTAAAAGCCTGGTAATGACTCCCTTCCTTGCTGATCTCTTCCTTTTAAATGATTTAATATTTGCCTCAATTGTTTCACCTTCAGCAGTGGTGGGCACCGTTAACCAAAAAGTTAACTTCGATAACGATAATCCGTAAACCCCAATTTTTAACTCCGATAACGATAATCCGATATTTACTACAAAGTTAACGGAAGTTAACGATAATCAGTTAACGATAACTATTTCTTTACTAACATTTAAAAAAATCAAGGAAAAAAGCTTTAAAACCCATAGAAAATGTTTATTTATGCAAAATCCAACAATAAATAGGTATTTAACTGTATTTTTATCAAGTTTTGCAACTTTTTTGCTTAATAACTTTTTTTTTATTTTTAATAAAAAATGTACTGATTACATGTTTTGAAACCCTTGTAACCGCTAACCATTAACTAAATTTTAATTTACCAGAGAATTATTATGGCGGGAACTGAAAGGTAAAATTAAATTTTAGGCACATTTATTAAAGACTATGACACAATGTGCTGGGTGCCCTTCAGAAAGACCAACTTCTCAAAGTTAGGCCCAACTGCCAGTCTTGACCTCTTGGGCCTCAGGATGTCCTTGCCGAGAGAGAAGAGCCGTTCCACTGCGGCAGAGGACGGAATTGGCAGACTGAAGTTATGGCGGTTTGAATTCATTCGCGGAGCGGTGATCTTCCGTGAATGACTCCTCGCAGTTAACGTGTTAACGGACTTTAACAGACTAAATATCGAGTTATCGGAAGTTAACTGGTCCGATAACGATAAATGGAAATTAACTTCCGTTAATAGTCCGTTAAAAAAAGTTAACTTCGTTAATTAACTGTTATCGGATTAACGCTTTCGTGCCCAACACTGACCTTCAGCCATATTTTGTTTATTTTTTTTTCCAAAAATAAGACCCCAAAATCCTAAAAACCCTTTCAACTTTATGAATAAGCTTTATATTATGTATACAATACTTAAGCTTTAAGCTTGATTAAATAGGCTAGGCTTCAGATTACCCTTATTCTAGAATTTTACCACATTTATGGCCAAATGATAAGTTTTGAAGTATTTGAATTATTTCTTAATTTTATTTTTAGTTAGGGCTTCGTAATTTATTATTATTTATATGTAGTAAATATCTGTAAAAGCCAAACATGGAATAAATTCTGTTCAGATGGCAAAATGTTAGGCCTACCTTCTGGTCAATATTTACCATCAAAGTTTGCTAGATTTTTTTCTTTCTTCCAAAAAAACATGTTGCCATTTTTAGCTATGGGATCTTTTTTCTTTTCATCCCATATTTTCTCAGCAAGTTCTCCTTCTGATTTACTTTTATTGTTCTTATTTTTGAATGTCAATGTGACTTATCCAAGATTAGGTGGGTCTTCCATTTTGGTACTCCCAGATTTTCCACAATACAGTAATTCGATGAGCAAATAAGAAACCCTTAAAAATATTCCATTTTCTTTATAAATATCCATAGAAAACGATATTTATTGGGGTAAGCCAGCTAAAACTTAAAATCGATTTATATTAACTTCGAGGTGTCTATACCTTTTAAAATAATCAGCGATATAATTTTTGTATTTTGTCAAATAAATATTCACATAAACATACACTCATAAAACATATACCATTTGAAAGCTCACATTTTTCTGAGTCTAAAAATGTAGTAATCCAAAAGTATCAATAGGAAATAAAAAGTAACTAGGTTTAATTGTTTGACGCGTGACGTCATTAACTACATTATGAAGATTTGAATATTATGACATTTTTTTTCCAGATTGGGCTCTTTTTTCGCTACTCTGCGACTTAATTAGTTGGTTGGGTTTTGTTCTGGCTATTTTTTTTTTTTCAAATTGGATTCAGTTCAGTGGTGTTTGTGATAGAATTATGACGTGCCATTCGTGTGATTTTGACTTTGAGAACTTGATTCGTCATGTGCCCTAGATAAAGACAAAGGATTGGATGATTTATCAATTTCGGCGTTATTCTCTTATTTTAACGCCCATTCAAACTTAATATTTTTTGTCAGATATACCTGTAAAGCAGTTCAAATGCTTTACAATGACGGTATTTTTATGTTCGGGAACTTAATAATAAAGGAACTTAATAATAATCATTTGTATAATTTAGGTCTCGGGGTACGGGGGCGTAAAGATCAAGCATCACAAATTGATCGGTCCTAATGTTTTGCGTTAAAGTTAGGTTAGGTTGGGTTTTAGGTTAGGTAAGGTTAGGTTAATTAATACCAAAATATGTTAGTTTAGGTTAGGTTTGGTTGGTTAGGTTTTCTTATTTGCTATTGATACTTTTAAAATGTGAGTATTTGTGAGCTTGTGAGCTTTCAAATGGTATATGTTTTATGAGTGTATGTTTAATATTGAAAAATGCAGCGCTCCTAGAGATTTACCTTAACATTATATATATATATAACTTAAAATCGATTTATATTATCTCGAGGTATCTATACTTTTTAAAATAATCAGCGATATAATTTTTGTATTTTATCAAATAAATATTCACATAAACAATTCACATTTTTTATTAATATATATATATATATATATATATATATATATATATCCTGGGGGATGGCAAACCGGCTGCTTTATTTTGCCAAGAAACCCTCTGATGATGGCGCATACCGCGTACGGGCGAACCGACGCACCTTCCTTCCTGGTTTACAGGAGGGAGGTGCAAACGAGAAGAACCTGGAGCGAAGACGCCATCTGGGGGACCCGACCCGGCTTCAGCCGAATGGGATATAAGTCAAGTCATATATATATATATATATATATATATATATATATATATATATATATATATATATATGGTATTATTATAGTATTACACCCGTTTAACATCCAGCAATTATTATATATTCATTAGGTAGATTTTTTAATTCTAAGACACTTTTCTTCTATAGCGTTTCCGTCGCAAATGCTTCGTTTTCGAGATATAAACGTTTTTTTGGTGTGTATCTAGTGTGTGTTTGTACGTTCGTTTGTGTGTTCGTGTGTGTTGACGTCACATGTCTGCCCAATCAGAGCGCTCCATCCATTTCGAATTTGAATTAGTTTGCTACTGGAATGGCTTCGTGTGACATGTGTTCGTTCGATTATTACCGCTGTATTGTCGCTTTCTATGAAAATTTAGAAAAAAGTGTTGTTTCTGCGTGCTCACGGTGTTCTACCGACAGTAGTGAAGTGTCCACATTGTAAAACGGAGTGTACATATCGTCAAGACCAGAAACTGTGGCGGTGTAGAAAAAGTTACGTTGTGCTTAAAACGAAGAAAAGACGGTACTGTGATTATTCTGTCTTAGATTTTAAAGGTAATTCCTGTTTTTCTTTTAGGATAGGTTAGGTTTAGTTAAGTTAGGATAGGTTAGGCTAGGTTGTTAGGTTAGGTTTGGTCAGGATAGGTTAGGTTAGGTCAATTTTGAAGGTGAAATTTGTTTTTCCTATGGTTTTTGATGTGTTTTGAACGAATCTGACCTTCAAAACCGTCGGAAATGACTCGTTTTCTGTGATTTCCTCCACATTGCCGGCTGGGGGGGGGGGTATCTCAAAAACGAGTCATTTCCGACGGTTTTGAAGGTCAGATTCGTTCAAAACACATCAAAAAACCATAGGAAAAACATAAATTTCACCTTCAAAGGGAGACGGGTGTAATACTATAAATTTACCATATATATATATATATATATATATATATATATATATATTTGATAGGTTAAAGTTACTCGTATGAGGTTATATTTAATTGATATCTGCAATTTTATATTGCTTTTTAAGTTGTCGTATTACTTGTTTTAAATTTGGTATTTTAAATTTTTGTTGACCAACTTGTTTAAAGACTACTGTTTCTATGTTTGTTGTTTTATTCTCTGTGGGTATATCCAGATCTAAATTGACTGTACTATATTTTTCTTTCTGTTCATTTTCTTTGACAAATGATGTTATACACAATTCTTGTTCATTTTTATGAGTTTGTAGGCCTAAATAAATAACTAATGATTGTGAATTGTAGAAAGTGCCATTATATGAGTTATGCCGTAAATTCCGTTTTTGATAAATATCCATAGAAAACGCTATTTATTGGGGTAAGCCGGCTAAAACTTAAAATCGATTTATATTATCTTCGAGGTATCTATACGTTTTAAAATAATGAGCGATATAATTTTTGTATTTTATCAAATAAATATTCACATAAACAATTAACATGTTATATATATATATATATATATATATATATATATATATATATATAAATAAATCGACTTATATTATCTTTGAGGTGTCTATACATTTTAAAATAATTTTGCCTTTCAGGATATCTTGAACAGTAAGATTTAATATGATCGTGAATGCTGGTTTTAATTATATTAAAAAATAATGCCGCAGTGTTGCCGCAAGTAAATGAGGAAAAATGATTAAGTTACCCGAAATAGAATCTATTTTGTTTTAAAAATCGCATTAATGCTTTTTGTTATAGTTTAAGGATAAAATTGTGTCAAAGATAAATTTATATTGAAACAAAATAATTGGATAAAAGAGAAAAAATTAATAAGTTACCCCTAATTTAATTTCTATTTTGTTTTAAAAATAATATTAATATATTTTATGTTATAGTTTAAGGATAAAATTGCGTATTATGATGAAAATTTGTATTTGTATTAAACTTGGTTTATCTTATTCAATTTTGGTTTAAAAGATTGCCCCACCAAATGTCACATAGGCCTCGTTACACAAATGGTGTCAATAATCCAGCAGGGTTGAAGCACCTTAAACAGAAAAAACAAACAAAATCGTTACACCGCAAGAAGCTTAATAAGGAAAACTATTGGTGTTTTCTTTTTTAGGCTTGTATCCACAAACGTTTACATTTAATAGATCTGTTTATTGGGTCGTATTTGGAGATCTTGTTGGTTTACTTGGTGTTGGTGGGTTGTTGGGGGTGGTTGTTGGTTTCACCACCAATCGTTTGGACGCTTGGTTGTAGTTCTCATATCGGAAAGGTGGTGTTAATGGGGTGAGCTAAAAGTCGTAGCTGTCATTTCACTATGTGCTGTTGATGGGACGAGACGAGCTCCTAAAAATCTATACGATTGTTGGTGATGCTTTTTGTGTGGTGGTTGGCTCGTATATATTTTGCTATTGGGGCTTTGCGTGCATCAATTTGTGTGTGTGATAATTAGGGGGTTTATGAGCATATATATAGTCGGGGTGTGCATATTTGTGTGTGCTTTGGGACGACGTATTTAGAGACCTTGTCGGTCTATCAGGAGCTGGTAAGTAAGGCGTTGGTGGAGGTGGTTGGTGGGTTGTTGTGTATCACCCTGGCTATCTCAGCCGCGCCGGGTCTGTGTATGTACGCTTTTAATTCGTTCAGAGGTTATTAGACCTACTTCTAAACGGTGCTTTACCCCCACCTTAGACCTACTTTTTTTCCGTACGAATTTTTCGGCGTTTTACGCCCCACATTAGACCTACTTTTAAACCGATCATTAGGGCACCCTGCAACCGCAGAAGGACGCACAGGGTTCGAACCCGGCTCCTTTTAACGCACATAAACAGTGTGTACACTGTGCCAACGCGTGACGCACGTATAGATGTACACAGTGTCAACTGATGCCCGGAGGCACTGGCTGATTAAGCCACCTGTTGCCCGGAGGCACTGGCTGATGATACCAACTGGTTGATTAAGCCAGAATATGTGCTTTAATTAAATAAATAAACGCAATCTGGCAACTCAGCCTTCTAAGCCAACTGGCTGATTAAACCTTAATACATGCTTTAATTAAATAAATAAACGCAAACTGGCAACTCAGCCTTCTAAGCCACCTGGCTGATGATGCCCGGAGGCACTGGCTGATAATGCCAACTGGCTGAATAGGGGGACCTATAAAACAGCGGCCGCTCGGCTAAAGTCCTCATATGCGTCTGACAGCTGTCGGGTGAACACCTCTCCTCTTCCTTTCTCTCCTTCTCTTGGGGGATAACTCCGCCTCCAAGTTGCATAACCCCTTGTTGCTCTTGCAACATTCCCCCCTCCCCCATTTTGGGGGTGCCTTGCAACAAATGGGGTTGGCACTATGGGGTGCCTTGCAACAAGGGGTGGGATTGCACTCTTGCAACATTTGCAATTGCATTGCAGTCGTCCATTTTGCGCCCATACTACTAGGTTGACAGTGTTCCGAGTTTGCTGGCTCTAGCTCCGGAGTGCTCCAGTGACTCAGCTCCTGCTCCAGAGTTGAGAGTGATCCCCAGCTCTAGCTCCGGAGCTGCTCCACTAACTCATTTCCAGCTCCAAAGCTGTTCCACTAACCCTAGCTTTATATCCTAAAAAATTAAATACTCTTTGCACATTCGTACACTCAACATGAGCGGTCCAGTTTGTTTACGACTAGTGTTTTACATGCTCAAAGAAAACCGTTCAACGTCAAACCATCCAAAACACCAATCGCTCATGATTGGCTCCCATCCCCTAAACTTGCTGACATTCACTTTACTATAAGTGGAGCAGCTCCAGGCTTCAGCTCCAGCTCCAAGTTCAGGAGCGCTCCGATAAACCTGGCTCCAGCTCTGCTTCGGCTCCACAATCCCAGCTCCAGATCCGTTCCGGCTTCGAAGCAGAATTTAAACAATTGCTCTGCTCCTGCTCCGAATCTTGGAATTGGCTCCTGACTCCGGAGCCGGAACACTGCCAACCCTACTCCGGAGAATGAGGGTACTAATTGGTGCCCGGGAGTGTGGCCTCCCATCCAACTAAAGCGACCCAGCGTCGCTTAACTTCGTTGGTCCAACGAGATGCGGTGTAGCAACGTGGCCATAACCTAGCCCACAACAATGATATTATATTATCACTGATATCCAGTATATCATATTTAATTATTTTGCAACTTTTTTCTCAGAATGACAGGTTGTGTTAGTTTTTACTTCGCTGTGGTGTGGTGGTATCGCTGATGATTGGGTGCAATAAAAATCCCTCAAATGCGGCAGGATGCTGCAGATGGGTCGAACACAGTTCGATCCTGAACATTTGTTCAAAACTCGACCAAAGAAAGAAAGAAGGAAAGACTGTTTTGTCATTTGAAGTGTGATAATCCCGTTAGGTTAGGTTAGATATAATCACGTCAGATTGTATTAATTCCATTTCCAGTGTCCTCGCGATTTGTCGGTTGCGGTTTATAATATGCAAGCTCGCCAAGCGTCGTGGATACCCCATGGAGTGTCGCTGATTTCCAAATGGCCACTGAAAATTTCACACGGCGCCAGACGTACGTGGATTGAATTTCAGCAACGCGATCTGACTCCGTACAGGCGTTAGTTATTATATTTTTAATATTTTTGTGTTTAATACATATTTAATTTAGTGGATTTTGGGTTTGGGTATTATGATTAACTTGATGTCTGACAGGACTGGCATTTATAACATGGATGTATAACAGCGTCGCGGTAGTTTACCACCCCACGACCGCGATGCTCCGCGAGGTTACTGTATTACAGTTATGTAGTCGAAACCACTATGGCCGAGACTGAGACCGAGACTTAACCCTTTACTGGCCAAATATTTTGTAGGGTTAAGTTATGAATGCGTGTATTTGAAAGGTTAAAAATTTGTCCTTTTGGGCAGTAAAGGGTTAAGCACCCGAAATCGAAACCGAGATCATATGCAGTTTTTGCATGTATTCAATATTGTGTAATGCCTAATTCATAAGCTCTGTATTTCACATTCAAGAATAAAGATTCTAAAGAGGTTACCAAATGACAATTGCAAAATTTACTCATAATTTATTCACAAATTCATAGTTTGTAACATTTTTCAGCAGTTAACTGCCTACTTAAAACAAGATAAGTGTTCGTTGCATTTGAGGAACATCACAGTGATGTAGTCAGGGCCGTTTCTAGCCATTAGGGGGCCCTAAGCAGTATACCCATTTGAGGCCCCACCCCTCCATCCACCAACTCACGCCTTGCTACATCACCTCAGCACACATACAAAAAATGGCTGTGTTAATAAAAAACAATTATGAAACAATTTTAATGAAACATTTATGTCCAAAACAACAAATATGTACTTCAGAAGACAAACAGAAAAAATACTCTTCATGAAATTCCTGAAAATTAGCTCATACATTATTTAGAATAAATGACAGAACTATGTATAAAAAAAGAATGCAATTATCAACTACCAAACAATTACTAACTCTACGATACAATCGTGTAATAGCTAACAGTTATACAGAACAGTTTGTATCTTCAAAATTTTTGCCTCCTAGATTTTTTCTTGGCGAAATCATCAATAACATCATCATATGAAATTTCCCTGCCAACGTCCTGGTTGATGCTTATGATGCCAAGGCCACTGAGGCGATTCTCCCCCATTGATGATCTGAGGTAGTTCTTGATTAGCTTCATCTTAGAGAAGCTCCTCTCGGCTGACGCTACTGTCACAGGTAGAGTGCAGGCAATTCTTAGTGCAACCCAGAGATTGGGGTATAGTTCCTCCAGTTGCTTCTGATGAATGAAGGAGAGAAGCTCCAATGCTGGAGAGAAGCTCCAGGAAAGTATAAGCATATAGTAAGAATAAAGTTAAATAATAGAGAAATAAGATCTCACAATAGTTATTTACACATAACGACCAAAACGTTTCGTTTGTTTCCGTTTTATCACATTTGTCTCATACAAAAACTTTAATTAATACGAAAATAATAATAATAATAATAATAATAAGGATAATAATAATAATAACAATAATATTAATAATAACTTCAGCTATATTCTTATTCTTGCCCACTGAGGGTATGACCTGGGAGCCTGTCTAGCGGGCCCCCTAGTAGCAGCGGGGCCCTAAGCGGCCGCTTAATCTGCTTATGCCAGGAAACGGCCCTGGATGTAGTCGAGACCATCAAGGCCGAGACCGAGACCAGAAAAAAAGGTCTCGAGACAGCTCTCGAGTCCTACATCACTGCTATATTACAATCACTAGCGGATTTCCTGTGGAGGCGGTGGGGGCGGCCCCCCCTTGGTCAACTTGGCGCCCCTTTTGGTCAGTCTTGGCACCCTTTCCAAAATGCTTTATTTTTTATAATAAATTGTTTAATTTCTAAAAGCAAAAACGTACATACTTTTTTAAATTATAAAAATATCAACACCACCCTTGGAAACACTTGGTAACTTACCTTTCAATTTTATTTTTAGAAATTGTGTATAAAAATAATATTTCCCTTCCTATACTCATTTAAATTATGCTTTCCAGCTTTACATATTCATTTATTAATGGTTGTAAGCATTTGTAGACACAAGGTTAATGTGCTTACAGCTCACAGCGCTCTCCTAAACCTCCTAACTCTATGCTCAGTGCTCGCTCCGCTCCCACTTCGTGGTATTTCCTGTAGTAATAAGATGATGGTATACGTGACGCCTCTGTAAAGGTCCGCCCCCCCCCCCCCCCACTTTCGAAAATCCTAGATCCGCTACTGATTACAATACATATATACAGTGCTTTTTTTGTGACGGTACGCGCCGGTATGACGTACCAGCACCTTTTTTTTCAGAGTGACGTTGACACACGGTCCGCTCAAATAAATTAACGTTCCCATCTCGACTGGCTCATTTGGCGGGAACAACAAATTCATGAAAACTTGATGAAAATTTGGAATTTTCTTGAAACTATGAAACTCTAATTTTGGAGGTTTTCATTTTTTTAATTCTTTAAAACTCAAAGTAATAAACGGCGTCTATAAATGTTAAACATTCTGATTTTTATTTTTTATTTTTTATTTTTATTATCAACTTTTTTATTATAAGTTCATCACAAATTTAATAGAGAAGGGGGAAGGGGCTCAGGAAGAGGGGAGGGGTGGGAGAGGAATTTTACAATTTATCAAGATATGAGTACTGGTACCTCTTTTTTTTACAAAAAAAGCACTGCATAACATGTACTTAGACCACGTGGAGTAAATATGAACTGTCCAATCAGGGACCATGTTTCATTTCTTCAAAAGTCTTGAGCAATCGGAGGACTCAAAATATTTTTACACTAAAATCCAATACTATTTCGTTTGAGTATACATATAATGGTAAAACCGTATACCAACAAGCGTTTTTATCGATGTCTACCTTAAGGATCGGGCGAGTCAGGTAAGATTAATTATACTGTAGGTTAAGTGAGGTCATATTGTACAGTTTGGTGATGGCTAACCACAAAAAATAAAGCTATTAATTAAGCATTTGTATAAGGTAGTTGTACTGTAGGTACCCATAGAGTAATTTCGTTCAATGGCGTACGCTAGAAATCATGCAGCCAATAGGTAGATTAATAGATAAACACGCACACCCAGGGGCGGATTTAGGTTTCCTGGCGCCAAGGGCCATACTGATTTAGCCGCCCTTCGGACACTTACGAAGTTTCCATTTAGCAATAAATAGTTATTTCATATCAGGGTTTTCAGTAAAATGCAGTCAAATGGTTTAGGCATTTACTCTAGCAAAATATATCTTAATCTATAAGATATTTTTACATCAATCATAATATATTATATATAGTATGATATTGATATATATAATATATTATTTATATATATATATATATATATATATATATATATATATATATATTATATATATATATATATATATTATAATATATATATATATATTATATATATATATATTATATATATATATATATATATATATATGTGTGTGTGTGTGTGTGTGTGTGTGTGTGTAAAAATGAACAATGAATAATTCCTATATAATCTTTATATTCAAATATTCATTTTTACATAAGGACCAAACTCGCATAATGCAAGTTTGGGTGACTTTAGTACTCATTGTATGGTAAATTCTTTAACCTATTATTATTTATATGTTGTTCATTCATACGTCCATTTCCTTTCTTGACCTTTATTTTTTGTTAATTTTATTAATTTTCATTCAACTACCTATTGTCTACCTATTGTCAACCTATTGTGTCACTATCAATATGTGTACAAAACTTTATGCATTCATACATGTTCGCAAATGATCATGATCACGTACGTAGTTACCTTACATGTAAGTACGTTCACATGTATTCTTTTTATTTCTTTTCTTTAAATTAATTAATTTCTTGCAATACTCATAAATGCTTATGCAAGTGTTCGAATTCCGGTGACCAGGCAAAAACGAGAGCTTCTGAGGTGAAAATCTCCTCTCGCTTGCTTCTAATTTATAAAACATTATATATATATATATATATATATATATATAATTTAGGGTGATTCAAAAAAAAAAAATCGATTGGTAAATTTTTTCCAGGTCACCCTCTAATTATGTTTAATTTGGTATAAACGTAATGTATACAAAATTTCAGGTGTTCTATGTATTTTAAGGGTCGCTGCCGTAATCTAAATTATTACTTTTCTGTTTACTTTCAGGAAATTGAGTTTTAAACTGTGACGTTTTTCTTATAATATCTGTTCCGTGTGATAAGTGCGTTAATGCACATAAAGCTAACAGTGCTGAGTAAACACAACACTCTTGTAACCATTTACACTCTGTTGTGACCGAATATTGAGGGCAACCGACACTTGTACACTGTACTGTCTGTACAGCTATAATTCAGTAGTCGTCTGACTGTCGTGAGTGTAAGAGGTTCTGCTGTCGACTCTCGTCATGGAACCCCCGCCATCTTCTAGCAGGGGTACTGCTATGCACACAAGAAAAGATACTAATGTTTGGCTTATTGGACAACCATCAGATACACTTAAAACAACAGTTCTTCCATCAAAGCGAGAAACTATGGCTTTGTTTATGGCTTACAGAAACAAACAACAAACAATTCGAGAAGCCTGCTTGTCCACTGCAAATGATGTGTTGGCAGTATAGGGAGAAGCACGAATTCCAACTAGAAAGAAGTCGCACGTTGTTGACAAAATTGAGAAACTGTTCAAAGAATGGCAAGGATTAAAGAAAAATAAAGAGAATAAGGCGAAACAATAAAAAATCTATTAGATAAGCAAACCAAATGGAACCCAGAATTAGATAGCCTGTTTGATATAGCACATGCAGATGCTATGAAGCTAATTGATATTGAAGAAGATAAGCTATTTCTAAAACTCCAGCGAGAACAGGGGCGAAAAGGAAAAATGGATGGGATTGATAAAGAGTTTGCAAAGAAAGAAAAGTATGCTAAGAAAAAGGAAGAACAATTAAACATAAGAAAAGCAAGAGAAATGTCGAGATTTGAAGAAACTGTAGTTCTCAGTGACTCAACTAGCAGTTCTGGTGCTGAAAGACAAAATACAACATCTGATGAAGAGTTTACGATTGATCCTAGTTGTTATTTTATTTATTTGTCGGGTTCAAAATCCCAGCTGAGCCGTGAACGGCCAAATTCTAAAGGGCCAGTTCTACCTAAAGCCCAAGTTAAGCTAAATTAAAACTTACGGATTTGAGATCCTATTAGGTCCTACCTCAGGGTAACCTCAGGGTTGCTGACTCGATGCGGGCCTACCTTAGACCTTAGTTACATGAATTTTAATGTAAACAAAAAGGGTACTATTTATGGTCTTCTTTCTCAACCTTGCAACAACAACGCAACCTGGACTATTGCACGGTGCAACAATCTTGTATCTAAACAACCAAACTGAATTGCAAGAGAGCTCTCTACAAGACCACACCCTGTACGTACGACATCCCACAAACGAGTAGAAAAGACGCGCAGCGCCCCAAAATGATGCCACCAGCGTCCCAAACACTGATGCCACAAGAGCCCAAAAATGCTAGCTCTTATTAAGTGAATTTTTCACTAACCTTACAATTATGAGATGGATATATAATTATATATACACCTTAACTTAATATATACAAGCAATGCTGCATCAATCAGCTTAGTCATCATATCGCCTTGGGACAACAATGGTTCTTCCTCTTCTAGATTTTCTAACACTAGTGAACCATCCACCTCAAAACAGACTGTACGAAAGAAACAAAAATTGCTTGATGATACATTACTTGCAGCCCTTGATGTAACAAAAATGAGCAATAGAAGTGCATCATTAGTGATGATACCAACGATTGAAGGTCTTGGAAAAAATGCAGAAGAATTCAATGTCAGTTATTCATCTATAAGAAGAGCAAGAGAAAAATTTCGGAAAAAATTTGGAGAAAATTTAAAGAAAGTTTAAAGCTGATGTTCCTTTAACCATTCATTGGGACGGAAAACTAATAGAAGACATAACAGGACGAGAAGTTGTTGAACGACTCCCTATACTGATTTCAGGAGATGGCATTGATCAACTTCTTGGTGCTCCAAAAATCACTGCAAGCACAGGAGAATTAACTGCAAATGCCGTCCACCAAGCTTGTTTGGATTGAGATATCTCAGACAAAATAAAATGCATGTGTTTTGACACCACAACATTGAATACAGGTCGTAGAAATGGTGCCTGTGTTCTTCTAGAACAGAAAATGAAGAAACGTATGCTGTGGCTGGCCTGCAGACATCACATACTAGAAATAGTGTTAGAAGCTGCTGTTTCGCATTCATTGCCTGCATCATCAGGACCTGATATTGCAATTTTCAAACGATTTAGAATGAAATGGTCAAAATTAGACACAAAAAAATACAGAACAGCATTAGATGATCCAAATACCATACCCAGTATTACTGATATAAAAGCAGAAGTGATTGAGTTTGCTACCACTCAACTTGAAGAACATCAACCTCGTGATGATTACAAAGAATTGCTGGAACTGACAATCATTTTCCTTGGTGGAGTACCAAAGAGGAGTTTCATTCAGAAGACCAGCTGGCGTTCACCGAGCAAGATGGATGGCAAAAGTCATTTATGCCATGAAAATTTGGTTGTTTAAAACACAATTTAAATTAACACCCAGAGAAGAAAAAGGCCTTAGAGATATCTGCCTCTCTGCTGTACACATATATGTTAAATCCTGGTTTACAGCGTCAGTTTCAGTTCTCGCTCCTCGTCTCGATTTAGAGATGTTGAAGAAACCGCAACTGTACAAACTAAAAGATGAACGCATTGCAACTGTTGCCCTGAAGAAAATGATGAATCATTTATGGTATCTTTCAGAGGAGTTAATAGCATTTGCTTTCTTTGATGATGGCGTGCTACACCAAACTAAAAACCGAATGAAGCAAGCATTGCAAAACGGCGCCGAACCAAATCCAGAGAAAAAAGCGGTTATTGACCCTGAAGTTATTGAAAACAGAGAACTGGAAGACTTTGTTAGTGCAAATACAAAATAATTTTTTAATAGACTTGGTTTACCATCAACGTTTCTTAATAAGAACTCTGAAGAGTGGAATGAAAATGACTGCTACAACAACGTAAAACAAGTCATAAGAAAAATTCAAGTTGTTAATGACAATGCAGAAAGAGGAGTTAGATTAGTCGATGAATACAACAAACTAATCACAAATGATGAAGAACAGAAACAGTATCTCCTCCAAGTGGTAAAGAAATATGGAGCTGCTCTTCCAAATAAAAACAAGAAGACAATATCATCATTAAGAAATTAACAGTGAAATATAATGAACAAAAGGTTATTATTACTACGGAAGTCTTATTATTATTACAGAAGAACTGTCAATTTGAAAATGTAGAGTGGTTATGATAGGCCTACCGGGGAACTTCCACTTAAAAAAAAAAAGGTAACGCGCCGTATGCTTTACCTCAAGGGTGGTGTAGAAACAGCATATATTTCTTTTGTCTGATTTTCAACTTATGGTAGCGATCCCTAAAAATTTACTTTTTTAATTCAAAATATGCATGCATTACTTTTTTACTAAATTAAACATAATCAGAGGGTGGCCCGAAAAAAAAATTCCAAAAAGACTTTTTCGGTCAATTTTTGAATCACCCTAATATATATATATACACAAAAAATGAACACTGCAAAAGTTACTCAGGATTCATTATTAAGCTAAATCTGAAAATGATTAAGAAATTTCAAAAAGAACAAGTCACCAATTATTTGACAAAGTAGAAAGCACATCAAAAATTTATCCCAACGAAAAAAAAAAATAATAAAAAAATAATAATAATATCGCCGAGTGTACATTCCTAAATGGCGACATAATGTCGGGTCGTACATTGAGTACAATCCTAAGTACCTCACTGAGTACATTGTAATTTTGGTTTATTACAGCTTTGATTATAATTAACAGTTAATTCACATTCGCTTATTACACTGGTATGCATATGAAATTTTTTTGTCTGCTGTGAGGGTTTTTTCAACTCATATTATATAATTCGACCATGCTGAATTCGAAAATGACATTGGTTTTCCTCAATCACGTCAGGTTTTTTCTCTATTGGCCATTTATTATAAGTTCAATTTTATCCCCAAATTTATTGATTTTTTTAGCTTAAACACTGTAGATACGAGTAATATTATAAGAACACTCGTGAAAAATGAAAACATTGTGTGAATAAATACTTTTATTCATACAATGAATATGGAAAAAAGTTTATTGAGGAAGGAATGAAGTTTTTTTGGCTTTCCGTCTGTGTTTTTCTTCGGGCACGTCTCGCTTCAAACACCAGCAATAGTCCGCCAGCATATTGATATCCCATTTTCCCTGGTACCTCTCTTCCATTATTTTGATATCTTGGTGAAATCGTTCACCCTGTTCCTCACTATAATCCCCGCAATTTTCAGGAAAATAGTCCAAGTGGGACCACAAAAAGTGCATTTTTATGGACATGCGCGACTCATGAGCTTTGAAAGCTTCCATCAAGTTTTCGACAAAGGACTCGTATTCTGGACTTCTACGCTTGCCAAGAAAATCAGTGACAACTGATTTGAATGCCTGCCAGGCATTCTTCTCAGTTGGAGTCATTGCGTTTTCGAACTGAGTATCCTTGATCAAAGTTCGAATTTGAGGACCATCAAAAACCCCAGCATTTAGTTTAGCATCAGATATATGAGGAAATTTACTCTCGAGATATCGGAATGCTGAACCCTCCTTATTCATTGATTTGATGAAATTTTTCATCAAGCCCAGCTTAATATGAAGTGGTGGGAGCAAAATTTTTGTTGGTGGTACAAGGGGCACTGAAACGACATTATGCGACCCAGGTTTAAAATTCTCTCTGGATGCCCATTCACGCTGTGCATAGTGCTTCTCATCCGCTCGGCTATCCCATTTGCAGAGGAAACATGGGTATTTCGTGTATCCCCCTTGCATTCCCAATACAAATGCCACAATCTGAAAAAAAATGAAAATATTTAAAGAATTTAGAGAATTTGTTCTATCAGATAAAAAAATCTATGCATTGGACTGTATCACTTCTGTGGGAAGTTAAGTGTTCTTATACGCTCTCAAATAACCTTTGGAAAAACAACATAGTTAATAGCAATAGTTTACTTATGATATTAGTATTACCTTCAAATCTCCACAGATCCTCCAGTTATGTTGGTCGTATACGAGAGCATCCAGTAAAATTTTCATGTTATCGTAGCTCTCAGTAAGTTGTACGGAATGTGCTACAGGGACTGATGCAACCCTATTCCCAATGTTGAGAAGTACTGCTTTCAAACTTCGTTTAGACGAGTCTATAAATAGCCTCCATTCTGATGCGTTATATGGCAGGCCCAAGGATTCGATTAGCCCCTCAACATTGCAGCAGTACACTAAGGAAGAGGTATTTTCGTGCACTGCAAAAACTTGCGGAATTCTTCCTCTCGTTTCCTATACCAGGAGAATGTTGTTCCCGGAGCCAGCAAGTTGTCCTCTCGAAGTCGTGAGCCCAAGATCTCGGCAGCTAATTTGGAAAGTCCTAAATCCCTGGTAAGATCATTAAGTTTGGCCTGGTTGAGAGGCCTCGGCTCATTTGAAGCGGTATTTTGAGGTGTATATACGACTGGGACTGGTCATTGGCATTGGTCATTGATTCATCATCAGAATCATCGAAGTCCAAGGTTTGAGGTGGGTCGGGTATTGGAATTCCAGGACCATGGGGTACAGGTCTCATAGCAGAAGGAATGTCAGGGTATACAACAATGTGTTTATCCTTCTTGTTAACTCCTGAAAATAGAAACACAGAACATGGATATAAAACTTGCATATGAAATAGAAGAAGCATTCAGACAGTGGCGGCTCGTGAGGGAAGGCTGCGGTCTGTAAGATATGAAATAGGTCGATGGAGTCTGTATATTTTCTTTCTTTTTCATTCATATTGTCCCTTCGGGGACAATATGAATGAAAAAGAAAGAAAATATACAATCATTGTATATGTAAATGTAACTTGTATAACAATATGTATGTGTAAATGTATTTTCTATAACAATATGTATATGTAAATGTATGATTACCATTATGGTGAATATTATGCTATATATGGTGAATATTACATTATGGTGAATATTATGTCAAGTTTCATACGAGGATTTCAAAATATTTAAGAAAAATAAATTTATAAGCCCACCTTGGAGGTTTGTCATGCAGAAATAGCAATCTGTCACGTGATCCTTTCCTTCTCTCCAAATCATGGGAATTCCAAAAGGCAAAGATTTCGCTCTGCCTTTGCTCCATCTTCTCAAATTTTCAATGCACGTCTTGCAGCACATATGAGGGGCGAAATTTTTGTCCTGGTCCCCTAGCTTAATTCCAAAGTATGCTCTATACATTGTCTTCACAAATTTAGTGATTTGGGACTGGTTATTTGGCATGGTAACCGTCCCACATATGTAGCAGAATCTATTGGGATCATTTTTACACGCTCTATTCATTATGAAATATTTTATCTATATGCCTGAAAAGTAAAAAAAGATATTATACAAGTGAAACAAGTGATGATAGTCTTTAAACAGAGCTGGGCACTTGCGTTTTTTTTTGCGGTACTGCGGTACTGCGGTACTACCGTGTTGGTCGGTACCGCGGAAAGTACCGCGGGAAATTTGAATGCGGTAGCGGTACTGCTGTACTTTCAGCGATCCTTTGCGGTACTGCGTTATGCGGTACCGGTTTGGTAGTGCGGTAGTAGTACCGCAGTACCGCAGTACCGCAAAAAAACGCGCAAAAAAACGCAAGTGCCCAGCTCTGAATTTATTTAATTTATTTAATTTATTGATAGATGTTACTGTTCCAATTCCGCTTTGACAAAATCACGAAAAATTCTATTTTACTTATGAGGCCATAGCCGGATAACCTGAGCTGATTGAGAAAAACGGATTGCAGATTCGAAATCAGCAGGAAAAACTCTATAAGAATCACTTACAAAACCCTTGACAGCAAAATTGATGCATACCAGTGTTATCGTTAATTACAGTTTCATTAAAGTACATTAATTACATTATATTAAATTATTATCATTAATTATAGTTTCATTAAAGTACATTAATTACGTTATATTAAATTATTATCGTTAATTATAGTTTAATTGAAGTACATCAATTACATTATATTAAAGTATTACAGTTAATTACAATTAAACAGTTAATTATAGTTTTTTTACAGTGTTTCATATTTATAGACAATTAGGATGTTAGAATATAACAAGGTACATGGGCACATACGGTATACATATATATAATATATATATATATATATATGTGCGTATGTGTATAAATATATATATATATATATATATATATATATATATATATATATGTGCGTATATATATATATATATATATATATATATATATATATATTATAACTGCAAACACGCAGTATAATTAACGTAAAGAA
Organism: Bathynomus jamesi; assembly: GCA_023014485.1. Classification (NCBI taxonomy): domain Eukaryota; kingdom Metazoa; phylum Arthropoda; class Malacostraca; order Isopoda; family Cirolanidae; genus Bathynomus; species Bathynomus jamesi. The sequence continues at coordinate 385,663 of JAJOZX010003008.1, read as the reverse complement.
CGACGCTTTGTATAGGAGAATTAACCGCGCAAGATGAGAGCGAAAGAACGAAACAAATGAAAAAATGAGGTACCCACCCGGGAATCGAACCCGGGATCTTCCGATTGCCGGTCAGATATGATAACCACTACACCACAGGCCTCACCCAAACAAATGTCGTAATTCCTCTACATACGCGCAGAAACCAATGCCCCAAAGGGGCACCTCCCGCATGCCGTAACATTATATACATTATAACTGCAAACACGCAGTATAATTAACGTAAAGAACGACGCTTTGTATAGGAGAATTATCCGCGCAAGATGAGAGCGAAAGAACGAAACAAATGAAAAAATGAGGTACCCACCCGGGAATCGAACCCGGGAACCTCATTTTTTCATTTGTTTCGTTCTTTCGCTCTCATCTTGCGCGGATAATTCTTCTATACAAAGCGTCGTTCTTTACGTTAATTATACTGCGTGTTTGCAGTTATAATGTATATAATGTTACGGCATGCGGGAGGTGCCCCTTTGGGGCATTGGTTTCTGCGCTTATGTAGAGGAATTACGACATTTGTTTGGGTGAGGCCTGTGGTGTAGTGGTTATCATATCTGACCGGCAATCGGAAGATCCCGGGTTCGATTCCCGGGTGGGTACCTCATTTTTTCATTTGTTTCGTTCTTTCGCTCTCATCATGCGCGGATAATTCTCCTATACAAAGCGTCGTTCTTTACGTTGATATATATATATATATTATATATATATATATATATATCGTATGTGCCCATGTACTTTGTTATATTCCTAACATCCTAATTTTTTATAAATATGGAACACTAAAAAACTATAATTAACTGTTTAATTGTAATTAACTGTAATACTTTAATATAATGTAATTGATGTACTTCAATGAAACTATAATTAACGATAATAACACTAGGCAACAAATTTCAACTTTTTTTTTGTTACAGACACGTGAACTACTGATTCCTACTAAAGCGGTGATGCTGATTTCAGATCTGATATCAAAATTTCTCTATCACGTCCAGATTTTGTGTAACCGAAAACCCCTATTTTTCATTTTTTTCTCACCCGCTTCTATTACGAAAGCCGTCTAAGCTACTTTTCCGTGCCACGTTTTATGTTAAGCATACTTAAATAATTAGTGAACAGGGATGTCTTTCCTCCTTTATTCTGGCTTAAGACAGACAGCGGAATTCCGCTGGCGGAGTTACCACCCCTGCGCCCAACCATCCACCCAAAGCGCGTTAGTATTTTGTTGTTACTACTGAAAGGCAAATTCCTGTTCTTAAGTGAAACTTTGGTGTGTGTCCTCTTCCTTTGTCGCTTGTAGGATGACGAGCTCTCCTTCTGCAGGAACCAACAATAATCTCCCATCATATTTGGGTTGAAATTACCTTGGTATCTGTTTTCCATAACTGAGATCTGTTGGGGAAGCGCTCACCATGCTCGTCACTTACAGCCCCAAGGTTGGCCGGGAAGAAGTCAAGATGAGAATGTAAAAAATGAATTTTCAAAGACATTCTGCATCCCATTATTTCATAAGATTTAAGCATGTTTTCTACGAGTTTACGGTGGTTTTCAGCTTTGTGGTTTCCAAGAAAATTTTTGACAACTTCAACGAAAGATGTCCATGCTCCTAGTTCATTCTCATTTAGGTTAGATGGAAACGATGAGTCGTGGATGACACTGCGGATCTGTGGTCCAGTGAAAACTCCAGCTTCTAGCTTAGCATCTGTCAATATTCCTTTGAATTTATCCTTTAAATATTGGAAACCACTACCTTGATGATCCATACCCTTCACGAAATTTTTCATAAGGCCAAGTTTAATGTGAAGTGGTGGAAGATGTACTTTCTGAGGGTCAATAAGTGCTGGGTGTTTCACATTGTATTTACCAACAACATGTTCAGTTCTAGATGGCCAATCATGTTTTTTGTAGTGGTTCTTGTCATCTCTGCTGTTCCATAGACACAAAAAGCACATATGCTTTGTGTAGCCCAACTTTAACCCAAGAAGTAATGATACAACTTTAAGGTCGCCACAAATATTCCATGTGTGGTCCTTATATTTGATGAGTCTTAGCAGCAGTTTCATCGATTCATAAGTCTCATTAAGGCCAGTGGCATGTGCTACAGGTATTGAAGGTTTTTCATTGCCGTTGTGCAGTAATACAGCTTTAAGGCTAGCTTTACTAGAGTCAATGAACAGTCTCCATTCTTTTGGATCATAGCGACAGCCAATCCCTTGCATCAGACCACTGATATCGTGGCAGAAACAAACGTTTTCTTCCTGTAAGTAAAATGATGAAAACTGCAAATGGCGATGGCGGAAATGGGAAACTTTGGTGTTTGGTTGGAGAAGATTAAATTCTTGAAGTCTTGAACCAAGCAACTCTGCCTTTTCTTTTGGTAATTCCAAATCGCGCACTAAGTCATTTAACTCCGCTTGACTTAACAAATGTGGGGAAATATTTGCATCTGGAACATATATGCCATCTTTCCCTGTTTCTATATCACTAGCAGAATCTTCAGATGAACTGCTGTCTGTTATCGTTGCTGGTGGAACTGGTGGTGGATTTGTTTCATCATGTGGTACTGGTTTCATTGCTGATTCGCAGTTTGGGTACGTGATCTTTGATTTGTTTTTCTTTGTGAAACCAGCAATCTTTTTCAAACAAAAATAACAATCATTGAAGTGATTTTTCGGCTCACGCCAAACCATGGGGACTGAGAACGGCATAGCTTTTCTTTTACCATTCATCCAAGCTATTAACATTGCATTGCACTGTGCACAGCAAATATGTGGTGCCCAGTCCCTCTGTTGGTCTCCTAACTTACAGTCAAAATAACACTTGTAGGCAAGTTTAATCTTTGTTGTTATGTTTCTACGTTGTGGCTTAGGTGTATATTGTCCACAGACAAAGCAGAAGTTGTCTGGGTGATTTACACAAGCACGTCTATTTGATGCCATTTTGAATTACCATACAATATCTGAAAAAACGTAGAAAGTAATTATTACGATGTGCAAAATAAAAAGAAATACACACCGTAGTACAAAGCAAATGCTATAAAAACACAAGTCACCACAACCTGTCACTTGCTCATCAGCAGAGAGCTTCAACAACCGTTCTGCTTGACTGTCACGTAGCGACTGACCGTTGTGCCGTTGCCCGTTACTATGCTCTTGACTCAGTGTTGCCAACTCGGGATAAATTTTATTTATCAAAATTGTTCGAATTTGTATATAGTTGGCAAAAAAAATTGCTTTAACCTTGAAAAGCAAGTTTCATATTACTGGCATTAAGCCGATTAAAACCAAAATCTGGACGTGGTAGAAAATTTTACTAAAAGTGATTTGCATTTTACACAAAATCTAGACGTGATAGAAAAAATCTAATTATAGATTTGAAATCAGCATACCGAAATTAGCTAGGAGCACCTATTTGGTCTTCTGTAACAAAATCTTTGTTGCCTAGTGTAATTTAATATAATGTAATTAATGTACTTTAATGAAACTATAATTAACGATAATAATTTAATATAATGTAATTAATGTACTTTAATGAAACTGTAATTAACGATAATAAGCGAATGTGAATTAACTGTTAATTATAATCATAGTTGTAATAAACCAAAATTACAATGTACTCAGTGAGGTACTTGGGATTGTACTCAATGTACGACCCGACATTATGTCGCCATTTAGGAATGTACACTCGGCGATATTATTATTATTATTTTTTTATTATTATTTTTTTTCGTTGGGATAAATTTTTTATGTGCTTTCGACTTTGCCAAATAATTGGTGACTTGTTCTTTTTAAAATTTCTTAATCATTTTCAGATTTAGCTTAATGAATCCTGAGTAACTTTTGCAATGTTCATGTTTTGTATAAGTTTTCTCTTCGTTACAAAAGATGAAGTCATGTCTTGCGTAAGCATTTAATTGTAAATCTTAAACCTTTAATTTTTACTCGTATGCATATTTTAGTGTAAAGATGCATAGTTCATTTTCCACTTTTAGTTAACTTGCAGATCATGATAACATCACATCTGAAAATACGCGGTTTAAGATAAAAATAATGCTTCATCTTCAAATATCTTGTTTATTCGTTTAAACATTACCACAGCTAAAATATTTACTTTATTTTCAAATATTGTGCAAAAATAATGCAGCCTTTTCAAAATTTCATAATAATGATGTTAGCTATTTATGGGTATATAAACCCACAAAAATTCTTCCATGTTCATTCTGAATTAGACTACGAGGCTAAGCACTACCTATACATTTTAGCAGTAAATTACAGTAAGAAAAGGTCTTTATCTTCTCCTTCGAGCCGTGCTCTCTTCAGAGAACTTAGTCATTAAAATCTCCCGATACGTTACAAGAAGAATCGGGGGAACCCTCAGAGAATTAATAAGCCTCTCAGAATCCTCCGAGCCACTATAGAAGAACTCGGAGAGTAGGATAGAAGAAACTACTGCAAGTAACAAATTCGTTGCTACCTCCTAACCAGAACCCCCGTCGACTTCGAACCAACCCAGGCCATAGACGGAGGGGTTAACATAGTTATATATATATATATATATATATATATATATATGGGATGAATTTCACAATAAAACACGTGAAATGAATGAATGCTGCAAACCCACAAGGAAAAAGAAAAACGATTCCAAGGCCTTTCGTGTATTCAAAGCTAAACCTCGTCAGGGAATGAAGATAAAAGGCGAGATGCCCATAAATATATACAACGTACAGGAAAAACAAAACAATTAGCACATACTTAACAACGGTTAATGAGAGGCAAAAGAAATTTTAACATGATATCGTCAATTTTATACGTCCCCGCACTGTTATTGAAATTGTTTTTAAAATGAATAAATGCACATTCTAGAATATTTCTTTCTATATATCTCTGTTTTTAACAAGCGCTTTAGAAACTATCCCACTTGATGCTATGGTTACATCTATACATATGGTTAAATAAAGCATTGGAAGTATTAGCTGTTCTACAAGCATATTTATGCTGTTTTACCCTAATATCTAACGTTTTACCGGTTTGGCCTATATATACTGAGTTACATTGTGTACATCCGATCGAATACACACAACCAAGAACATTATCAGGGCTATTCTTTATTAGGCGTGATTTAAACAGTATTATTATACTTAAAGATTACATTAATGCCAATTGCTTTAAGTACAGTTGGAAGGTATTGAAAATTAACATGGTAAGGTAGGCTAAGGATATTTTTACGCTGAAATTCCTTTACAATTACATTATTATAATACCTATTCTTGGCTTTCTTAAGACAGTTATCTAAAAATGAAATAGGATAACATAATTTAGTACCAATATTCATGATATTGCATAACTCGGAATCTAAAAATTCAGGACTGACAACTCTCAATGCTCGAAGAAACATAGCAGAGAAAATAGAGGATTTAATCGAAGGATGATGGTCAGAATAAAAATGCACATAAGAGTTATTATTAGTAGCATCAAGTGGGATAGTTCTAAAGCGCTTGTTAAAAACAGAGATATAATAGAAATAAATATTCTAGAATGTGCATTTATTCATTTTAAAAACAATTTCAATAACAGTGCGGGGACGTATAAAATTGACGATATCATGTTAAAATTTCTTTTGCCTCTCATTAACCCTTGTTAAGTATGTGCTAATTGTTTTGTTTTTCCTGTACGTTGTATATATTTATGGGCATCTCGCCTTTTATCTTCATTCCCTGACGAGGTGTAGCTATGAATACACGAAAGGCCTTGGAATCGTTTTTCTTTTTCCTTGTGGGTTTGCAGCATATATATATATATATATATATATATATATATATATATATATATATATATATATATATGATGTACTATATACAGACTTTGCTAAAGCGTTCGACAAGTGTGACCATGGAATCGAAAACAGGAAAAGAAGGGAAATGGATATATAATTTCTTTAGTGAGCGGCGGCAAGTCGTTACAGTACAAGGAGTATCTTCATCAGAATAGAATCAGAGGTCCTCAGCTCGGTACCACAAGGAACAGTATTAGCTCCACCAGGGGCGGATCCAGGAATTTAAGCAGAGGGGGGTCCAGTCTTGGTGGGGCTCGTTACTGATATGTCCTCGGCCTGTCCCCCCCTCTGTAGGAAATTTTCATATTTGAAGATAGCTTTTGATGGATTTGAAGTATATTCCCGTTATCAAAATCCTGCTTGTTCACACACCCAGGCCAGGTCTGAAATGTCTCAGGATCGGACATAAACTTTTTTTCTTTATTCTTTTTAAGGAAATTAATTTTGTGGCAACCGGGATACATGTACCTTAAGCCATTTTAAGTCTTCAGGTCTTATTTTTCATATATAGGAGCAAACAAACGCAATCGAAAAATCGTTGGTCACCGTGAGCAGGGGGGGGGGTCCGGACCCCCTCGACCCCCCTCCCCCTGGATCCGCGCCTGAGCTCCACTACTCTTCATAATCATGCTAACTGACATAGATGAGGACGTTACCAGAGACAGCACAGTAACATCCTTTCCGGATGACACAAAGATCAGTAGAAAAATAAGTATTAATGAAGAAGTTCCTCCGTCCGTCTAATTCTACCTAGCCTTCGCGAGTTTCGTCGACTCGAAGTTTTCTATTTTTTTTTTTTTCATTGTAACTTCATATTCGCGGATAGATGATTTCTTAATTGCTGCTTCTTCATAAAAGTCGAAGTTGTCTTGCATCTTTTACATAGAATGTCAATGATGCATACAGTTCTGTTACGACACCAAGATCAATGTTACCCGTTTGGAGTTGTTTACTAGTAGCATTGAACCTTTCCAGAATGTTACCCCACATTAAAGAAAGAATTGTAGTTTCAAGGCGTTGCATTTGATTGAGGTAGCCTGATGCTTCACTGCGTGTGCAAGGCTTTTCTGATTTATCTTCTTCAATGGACGTAAGTGCCTCTATAACCTCTTCCTAGTCTTTATTGAGACTCCTACACGCTTCTTCACGGGCTGACCATCGAGTGTCTGAAAAAGCTCTTTAGCGTTACATTTTCAGATTTGCTAAAATGTTTTGTAGTATTTCCTAACGGTGAGTGGAGGCAGTGAAGAACACGTAAAGATTTTGGAGAAGTGCGGAAAAATCAATGGCTTCCTAACAGCAACTTGCTGCACACTGTCCAATCAAATTTAATGAGTGTGCAGAGCAGGGTACGTAAATTGCGACTGGGGACGCTTCTTTTATTCTGGCTTGCAAGCCAGAGTAAGTCCGTGACATGTTGGGAGCGTTATTATACGACTGTCCTCTGCAGTTTGCAATGTCGAGATCATGCATTTTTAATATGCTGGAAACTGAGTTAAAAAGCTGCTCTAATTTGTGGCCTACGCTGGGAATGAATGCAAAAATCGCTCTACGGGATGCCCATCTTCTTTTACGTATCTCACAATAACTGCAAGTTCATCGACATGTAATATGTCTTGGGTGGAGTCCACAATAATGGAATAGTACTTCGCACATTTCACTTCCTCAGTTATTTGTTTGGTAACTTTGTCAGCCATTAGTTTGATGAATTGCTCACATGTAAACGAAGACAAGTATGAGGTATGATCTTTTCCTGGATTTTTGTATTTTGCAATATGTTCCGCCAGAAAAGGGTCAAATTCAGCAATAAGTTCCAAAGCCATTATAAAGTTTCTACTGTGGACAGAATCAAATTTCTCACTGTGGCCCCTAAAAGGTAAACCATGAGATGCCAGTGACCGGCCCACTGCAACAACTCTTAAAACATTCCTCCAATACCTCTTCTCCTTATCAATTTGATAGAAAAGTTCTCTGTCAATTCTTCCGAGAGTTGAACTTCTCATTTTCATAGCTAACACACACACATGACTTATGTTCAGAGGAATTCTCATGGCTTGTTTATTGCTTCACTCCCATGCTTCCAGTCATCAAATCCTTCCTTACCACTTAGTAGTTCCACCAAATAACTGACATGGAACGCAGAAAATTGAGACTGTACTCTCCGAATACATTAAATATCTTCTCTTCACCTTCTCTCCGTTGACAAGCTGTGTTTCAAATAAGGTTTTCCAAAAGTATCTGAATTCTTCACCAAAACGTCTCTTTGATCGAGAAAAGTTCATGTTTTCTAGGTCCTGATTTATGCCATGCTCTGACACATAATGACCTGTAGCATCATTAACTTCCTATAATGCTGGGTCTTGTCCAATGGAAGTATTGCTGGAGGTAGTTGTGATGCTACCTACATCACAAGAATTAGCATAGGGTAGGCAGGATTCTTGAACTTCTCTACCAGATAACCCAAAATTACTAGGACCTTCATTAACATTTTGATCTTGGAAACTCCTAATCTCGGTACATTCTAATTCTTTTAAAAGAACATTCAGATTTTTTTCAACATTTTTGTTCTTTATATCAGATTTCTTGAAGAAGGTATCAATTTTCGTAGTTTTGTCAATGACATCTCGTTGTTTTTCAGCTTTCTCCAGAGCTCTCTTCTTATACTCCAAGCCGCTTAGTCCTTTTCTCCCATCACTCATCTGAAAAAACAAATACATCTGAAATGAATTAAAAATATAAATAATATATTTTAAAATAAAAATATATTATTAAAATTAATAAAAAATATTATAATTATATATTTTAAAAAAATAGCTCAGCCAGGCTGAGTAGGTCTCTAACAGCTAACTAAAGTACATATAGGCAGTTAAGTTAACATAAAAAATTCAAAATTGTCTTAAAAACTGCCTTCTTCATTACTGTACTAAACTGAAATAAACACAATCTTGTCTTTAAATTTTAAATGTTGTCCAGTTTCAAAGTTCAAAGTTGCAAAATAGAAAAAATATAAATTCAATTTTATTGAGAAAACCTTAAACAAAATAACTGGCCAATTTTTGGCGTAATACTCTGTAAAGTGTAAACAATAAATGTGAAATAAAATAAAAATAATTAGCTTTAAAATAAAGATATTATTAAAATTAATAAAATATATTAAGGCCAAGGACCAAGTTTGAAGTCGACTTCGTTCAAATGTAATGAGATTTTTTTTAAGTGGTATTAACTTTTCGCCATTTTTTTTAGCTAAAAAAATACCAGAAATTTTGGATTTTTTCCTACCTAAAAAGTGCTTTCTTGTTACATTTCTTGTTACGACTTTTCCTCCAGAATTTTACTGCCCTCAAAATTTTGCCGCCCTGGGCCATGGCCCATTTCGCCCATATGTAAATACGCGCCTGCGCACATACATATATAAAACCTACTTATATTAAGAAAAGTTAGGGCACTTGCATGTTATTTTTTTCACTAGTTTTATGTGAGGTTACAAAAGTAAAGTTCCCGCCAGAAAAAAATGCGTATAAAATCCCAAAATTACTTATTATTTGTGACTAGCTAAAGTCGGCCCTACGGGCCCATTTAGCTACGCCCGTGGTGCTGGGGCCTTTGGCCTCAGTAATTGGGGAGCCGCAGGCCCCCCCAGTTACCGGGGAGTCAATTATTCAGTCAATAAAACTATAGAAAAGAATGCAGCCATAAAAATCTTAAGCTTCACAAATCTTGATACAATAAAGTAGACTTTTTGAAAGCCGTAAAAATATTTAGTCTGTAATGGTTGCAGCACCAGTATGAAAGTGCATAAAAAGAACTCATTTGGTAAATTTTTGAACTTAGCCGCAGATTAAATTTTGGCTCAAAGTTGAACGCAAAAGCAAATATTTTTTACACTTTTTAAAATTATAATTAAAAGTAGAATTCATTACGCCTTTTTCTAATGCATTAAAATACAAATATCGCCCATATATATCAAGAACTTTCTTCTCTTTTCGAGCGTGACAGACTGACAGACATTCCTGGGTGTTTATAGTATTCATTATTTTTTAAATATTCCTTTCGGTCCCATTCCTATCGGATTGGCACGGCCATAGCATCGACACACTAAAAATCTAACAACCTAATCTAGTGTAGCCTAACCTATGCTAACCTAACCTAACCTAACTTAATTTAACCTACTTGTTGATAGAATCGGCCTTACGACATCTGATCGACTTGACATTCTATCGACAACTATATTGTGGGCTAGGTTACGCTAGGTTAGGTTAGGTTGTTAGTTTTTTTAGAATGTCAATTGTTGGTCTTGTCAACGAAATGGGTATAGGTCCAATAGAATGTCGAGTCGATCAGATGGACCTATACCTATATTCGTCGACAAGACCAAACCATCGACACCAAAAACCTAACTTAACCTAACCTAGCGCAACCTAAAACTTAATCTAATCTAATAATTTGTCGATAGAATGTCAAGTCGATCAGATGTAAGGCCGCAGATCGCTGGTATGTGTAAATTTTTATAAGCAATTTTAATAATTATTTTAGTTATCCAGAATAATCTGACGTTTTCTATACATCATTGACAGCTTCTCCATTTAATGGTAAACTATAATATGAGGATGATTGATGGGAATTACTTTTTTTAAGGATAAGGATAGGATAACGATACATTTTATTGGCAGGATATAAATCCTATAACATACTCGTAGTACAATATGCTTGTCAATATAAAAGATAAATCAACCAATAATACATTTAAAAACAAACAAACTAAAAATTATTACAACAGGAGATAAACATAGGACACGTACTGAAACAAGTAATAATAACAGAAAGAAAAACCTACACACTGTTAAAACAACCAAAATGATACTAATGATAATGCCAATAATGCTGTTTACTGGCAGGAGACAGACACCACAGTAAAAAAAAAGGTTCAGTATCCACCAACGTAATCAACGATACAACTAATTAAACATTAACTTTAAAAACAAAAACGGACTACGGTAATAAAAAATTAATGATACACGTAAGGAGACGAGAAATATAATAATAATAATGAAAAACTAGTAATAGCAGTTTCATAAAAAAAATAAAAAGTACATGTAATCTGGTGGCTAATGCAGGAGTTACGGGGAGCTATAGACACACTTTCATACCAAGAGGGCCATAGTCTACACTCTAGAAGACATAAAACAGGACTGTGGATAGTTTAGACAATTGGATTGTTTGAGTTTTTAATTCTTCACATTAGACTGTATTGAGCACGTTTTGCTACCTCAGGGAGGCTCGGAATGTTGCGGTTAGCGAACATTTGAGAGGCTGAGCATCTTGGAGGTAACTTATGTAGCAGTCTATAGGATCTGTTGCAAAGCAAATTGACGGTTCTGCATGAGCCTTTTTTATAATTAACCCAAAGTTACTGCCCATAAATATTAGTGCAAAAAGTACGAAAAAGAGTGTCTTTAACTTCGCTTGCACAGAATTTGAAGCTCCTTATAATCATGTTTGCCTTAGCACAGCAACTTCGATATTGTTTCCTTAAGTCTGAGTCGTCACTCAAAGAGCTGGTGATAGCTTGACCCAGATATTTAAATTCTTGTTCCTGCTCTATTGGTTCACTTCTAAATTAAAAAATAATATCAGCTCTTCTGTTTGAGCTTTTGGGATAGAATTGCATAACCTTAGTTTTAGGAACACTAAAATTAATGTCATGGTTCTGAGAATATGATTCACAAATTTTTATAAGACGATCCAGACCTTTCACCGAAGGGCTTATTAGCATCATATCATCGGCACAGACCAAGTTATTATTATCTTCATGTCATCTCTATCGCATCCCACTCTTGCTTCATTAAAAGAAGCAATTAATCCCTCAATATATATATTAAACAGCGGAGGAGAGAGTAAGGAACATTGTCTAACTTCGTATGAGGAACTAAAACATTCGGACAATACATTGCCCCATCTAACATTGAAAGTTTGGTGTGTGTACCAAAATTTCAATAAATTTAAAACATGGTGAAACAGTCCTGTCTTCTAATTTTTTAAATAGAATATTGTGATTCACTCTATCATATGGTTTGCTTACATCCAAAAAACTATAAATAGTTGAATTACTAATAGTATATCTGAACACAACTTCTTTCAAAAAGTAAATGAACAGGTCAGTTGAATAGGACCTTTTAATACCAAACTGGTTAGAAGACGTCTATAAATAATCATTTAGTCGGCGTAGCAAAAGTTTCTCAAGTAGTTTTGAGAAGCAAGAGGCAACCACAATAGGCCTGTAGTTTTCGCTAGATAGAATGTCCCCATATTTACTTTTGAAAAGGGATATGATATAAACCCTCATAAACTCTGTAGGAATATACCTGTGAGCAAGCATAGCTGAGAACAATAATGAAATATGAAGACCAATCATATCATTAGCATACTTTAAATGCGTCTGTCTTTAGCTGTTTAATCAGACTCTTGTTTGAGAAGCAAGAGGCAACCACAATAGGCCTTTAGTTTTCACTGGATAGAATGTCCCCATATTTATTTTTGAAAAGGGATATGATATAAACCCTCATAAACTCTGCAGGAATATACCTGTGAGCAAGCATAGCTGAGAACAATAATGAAATATGAAGATCAATCACATCATTAGCATACTTTAAATGCTCATTCGACAGGTCATCTAACCCTGGTAAGGCGTCTGTCTTTAGCTGTTTAATCAGACTCTTAATTTCAAGCACTGAAGTCCCCGCATTTTCACAGGCCCCACTTAATGTCATTCCATTGCAGCCTGCATTAAGATTAACTCTTCCCACGCTGTCAAGGATGTCTGAGTACTTCGTTCTCCATAACTTAGGTATTTCTACCTCCCCAAACACTCCATCAATTGTTGATGGGATGGCATTCTTACCATCCGTTTCTTTCTTGACAGATTTCCAGAATTTGAACCAATATTATTTAAATTAGCCTCACAGGCTTTTGAAGCTCGAATGGAGTCTTGTTCCTGTTTACATCGTCTTGTGGCTGCCTTACAATAGTGGGCCCTACGTTTAGTCATATTCATGTAAGCTGCACCTATTCTCAGACGATCAAAGAGACACCATATATCGTAAATATCCCTTGATTCCCTTTTCAAGGGAGCTATAAAATCATTCCATTCAGGAATAAATTTAGTATGACAATTGTACGATTTAATTCAAGACCTTCCTGCTTCCCTCAGTATGGATGTTATATCATTATAATACCTATCAACAAATTTAAAGTGAGATTCATTTGAACAGGAATTTCTACATGAATAATGTAGAAATTTTACATGAATTTTTAAATGAATAATGTGAATGATAATGATTGGTTCATGTTCCTATATCCAAAAAGGTAAAATTATTTAAGACTTACCTTTAGTGAGTTGGGGAGGGTTGGGAAACTCGAGACCCGTAAGGAAATCACAATTTTGTGGGCATATAGGACGAGTATTTGGACCCATTAAATACCAAAACATTTATCTTCATCTTCTGTCTTCCATTCTGTACCACTTTTTATAGCGTTCTAGCTTTGCATTAGGTGTAACTGGAATTTGAGAAAGCCGTTGCAATTTTTTGGTTAAAAAATTCGTGGGACAACTCGGAACCCGGGGTTCCGTTTTGCCCCGTTTCCCAAATTTAGTACCACGTGGTCACTGATGAAATGTCAAACACGACGATACGTGAAAATCAAACACTGATCCATAAGTAGCCTACACACAAAAAGTAACAAAATAAGTTCTTACAGCTTTGGAATTATGAATCAAGGAAAAATTCGCTGATGATAGATCAAATGGAGAAAAAATAAAATTTTCCAATTTTTGCGGAGCTGCGTGAGCAACCCTCCCCGTACCACTATCTCAAGGCCACTGATCAGTGTCGGCACCGAAGAAGCTAGATTAAAGCTAGATAGCAGCACTAGTTTGGGTTGTAGAAAGGGTGTTCCGAGTTGCCCCGGGGTCCCGAGTTGTCCTACTTTCCCCTGTGCACTCTATTCGCATTCTTATAGTGGGCCGGCCAAAAATTGAAAAGTCCTCTAGAAAAAACTTAACGGCGTTTTTTGTTAATAGCAGGCACCCACCTTAGATAAGTAGTATTGAGGATGCCAAACAAGATGTGGGTGGATGCTACTCTCAGTTTTGGGTTTGAAGGTCCCATACAAGGTTACAAAAGTCAAATTCTGAAAAATTCCGAATTTTTGCATTTCAGTGGTGGCTCTACGTAACAACGTGTTTAAAGGTGTATCATTAGCACATAAAGCATATTTTTTGTGATTTTATGGATAATAATTGAATGTAACTATGACTCTGGATGTCTTTATTTCCATTAAAACTACATTTAGCATGCTGGGTGAGGTGCGCATGTGCCTACTACTATCATAGGACAAGTAATAGCATACTTTCACATGTTGAATATTTTCACTCCACTGGCTGGCCAGACATTGGTTTGGTATATGCAATTAAAAGAGTGCAGACAGTGCCAGCTGGTAAAATAATAATAATAATACTGCTAAAGGATAGGTATGTTTCGATTTGTTTCAATATATCTGTGGCTACTACATACTGCCATTCCCACTTGTCTTTGCAGATAGGGAGCTCATCAGCAATGGACCCTGTAGCTGTCATCAAGCGCAAGAGGAAACGTTAGGATGTCAGTGAGGATTGTTGCTTCTTCTGCCAAAGCAGCGCTGGTGACCTGCGCACAGCATCAGCAGAAGGAAAAGCAAGAACTATGACTGTGAGCAATGAGAGAAAGAACCTGGGAGATACCTACTATCTTGATGTTTTACAAAGACTGGAAAGTCATTCCAAGGATGATTTCAATACATTGGAACTCAAGTGGTATAAATCATGCTATTCTTTATTCACCTCTGAAGCTCTGAAGGCAAACTCAAAAGGCTGCGAAGTCAGCAGCAGACCATGGGTGCATCGGCGACCACAAAAAGTGTAGGCTCTCAGGCTTTTCCCCCAAAGCGTAGACGTTCGACACCAGTGATTGACTGGACCCTCTGCATGTTTTGCCTAAAGACCACAAAGAAACTGCACAGGGTGGAGACAATGGGGAAGTCAGATGACTTGATCCAGCGTGCCAAACACGACCCTGTCATGAGCAAACCGTTGTCAGCGGTGAGTGATGTGATTGCAGTTGAAGGCTGCTATCATTTGGCATGTTTGGTGACATTTGAGAGACGTACTAGAAAACAAGCGGTGTCAGAGGAGCAGCAAGGGCCTGAAAATGAGTGCGACTATGCTGAAGTGTTCTTCAAGGCCGTGACGAATTATTTCAATGAACGCACAACATTGATGTCATCTTTGATCGGTATGCAGGGGAAGGATCGATCAAAGCAGTTACCAGGACAAAGCGTGCAAGCAAGAAGAAACCGATTCGGAAAGTCATTGATGACCCACAAGTTCCACTGCCTGAAGTGTGGAAAAACTTCATGGCCCTGGATACAAACAAGGCTGACCTAGCCTTGTTTCTGTCTAACGTCATCACTGAGAAGGGCAGAGATCTTCAAGAAAGATGTCAGCTGGTGACAGGGGGTGGCTTCTCTGAAGCCATTGAAGTACGGTCAACCAGGCGACATGACGTTCCACTGCATAGCAACCATACAGAGGCGGACACCAGGCTCATCCTTCACGCATGTGATGCAGCGTCGCTATGAACGAATACTGGTAGTGTGCAGAGATACTGATATAATGGTGCTGCTGATTCACTTCGTTTGCACCAAGGTCGCTGAAGTGTGGATGCTGTGCGGAACGGCCAAGAACCGAAAATGCTACCCCGTGCACGATGTATTCAAGAATTTGTCGCCCCCAGTCAGGGACAACCTGGTCAGCTTCCACGCTTTGACCGGGTGTGACACAGTCTCGTCCTTCAGTGGTCATGGAAAAAAGAAGTGTTGGAAGGTGTTCAGTGACCACCCACTCCTGCTGCACGCCATTGGTCGAGATGGGGATATCGCAGATCTTGAGAAGTTTGTGTCATTTGTATGGCACCCCGGAACAACACACGGTTGATGACGCCAGAGTTCACCTTTTTGGGAAGGCCAAGAAGACTCTGAAAATGCTCCCACCGACAAAGGATGCCCTGGAGCTCCACGCCAAGCGGGCAAACTATCAGGCCAAAATATGGCTCCAGGCTGAAGAGCATGTAGATGTTGAAAATCCGGTGGACACTTCAGCCTGGAAGTTGGAAGATGGGAGCTTCCTACCAGTATGGACAAGATGTCCTCCAATCCCTGAAGCCTGCCTGGAGCTTGTTGCTTGTGGTTGCAAGAAAACGTGCAAGACAGCTAGATGCAACTGCTTCAGGAAAAGGATGAAGTGTACGACAGCGGTTGCTGTAACCCAGCTGGACAGTAGATCTATGTCTCTCTTCTGGGCTGAAATCGAGAGAAGCTGGAATGTGCTGTTAGGAACTAATAACTCTGTTCTTAAGTGATTGCAAGCCACACAATTGTGACTGTCAGTGCAGCATTTCGGTGCTGTTCATCAAGAAACGTGAACTTGTAGATGTTACTAGTGCGTAAACTGTATAGTTATGGGGCTATATTTACTGCTTTGTGATTTAGTTGTGATAATTCTGTTACTGTGAGTACTTACTGTAATTCATGCCATCAAATTTATTAGGCACTAATCATGTTAAAATAAATTGCTTTGACAAACAGACTTGCTCACTGTTTTTTTTCGCCAATTAAAATAAAAAATCACAAATTTTTAGCGCAATTTCGGGCGTGATTAACTTGAATTTGACCTTGAGTTGGTAATTCGGATGGAATAAGCGTGTCATCATACTTCTTTATCACTAAGTGTGGCAAAATGAAACATTTGGTCAAACCAATTGGCTCAGAATATTTTTTTTTAATTAAAATTAGAAAATATCATTTTTTGCACAGTTTGACCTCGAAAATGACCTTCAAAGCCAAAAACGAGCGTGGCATCCACCTGCATTTTATTCCTCACCCACAGATACATTGATTTAGCATGCGTGCCAGCTATTAACGAAAAACGCCATTCAAAGTCGATTTTATAATTTTGGCCAGTCCACTATTAGTTATAAGACGAATTATCTTTCTTTTAACTGCGACAGGAGGAAACAGGTTCTCACTGGCTCTACACAATAACCATGTAGAATAATACTGCTGAAGGGCGCTGGTACCTTTTGAAAGACCAACTTTTTAATTAACAGACCAAATTCTTGAGATGAGAAATTTTTCTCGAATGTAAAATTTTTCGACGAGTGTTTGGACTTGCACAAACAAAGACAATGAAGCATATGATAATCTAGCCAAGCAACTCCCAGCCTGTGGTTCGCGTTGTTATTTTTTTCTCTAATTGGGTTTTGAATTCCAGCTAAGACTTAAACGGCCAAGCTTTGAAGAGCTATTGTAACTTATAGCCTAAGTTAAGTTAGACTAAAACAGACTCTAGGGACCGGGGGATCCTTTTCGGTCCTACCTCAGAGTTGTCGACTCAACGTGGGCCTACTTTAGGTCTCAGTTAGCATAAATAAAAAAGAAGGGGACACTATTTATGGTTTTCTTTCTAAACCTTGCAACAACAACACAACCTACACAGTTGCACGGTGTAACAATCCTGTATCTAGACTAACGAACTGACTTGCAAGAGAACTATCTATAACATCATGCCATATCAATGCCACTTTCAACGAAAGAATAGAAAGGACGCTGCCTGCATCCAAAATTGACGCCACAAGAACCCCAAAAGTTGGCTCTTAAATAAATGAACATTTTTCACTAACCTTACCATTATGAGGTAGATATATATACACCTTAATTTAACATATGGAAGCAATGCTGCATTAATAAGCTTAGTTATCATATCGCTTTAGGATAACAATGGCTTTTCCTCTTCTAGATTTTCTAACTCGCGTACCACCGATAGTAGGCAAACTCTTTCAGGTGGCACATAAGATATTTATAAGTACAGAGCAGGGTTGGGTCAGTTAAGTTAATTAACTTAACTAGTTAAATTTTAAAATACGAGTTAACTTAACTTAATTAAAATTTCTCCAAATTAATTGACTAACTTCAATTAATTTTCAATTAACTTTCCTTTTTAAAAAAAAATGCAATTTCATTTATTTGGTCACTATTTTATTAGTTCTCGTACTCGCCACCAGAGTCTTTCAGTCCTTGAGACTGGCGGTAAGGTATGGTCTGTAAGGCGATAAGGTCTGTATGCGTGAACGAGTATTCATTACTATTTCTTCTTGTTTTAATTACCTTCTATTAGTGTGTCTTTGAGTACAAACTACATAAATCAATATTTTTCTATAAGTAACATGCAAATAAGTTAATTGATTAACTTAACTAGTTAAATTTTCAAATTAACTTAGGTATTTAATTTTCAAAATATGGGCTAACTTAACTTAGTTGGTAAGATTCCCAAATTTACTTAACTTAACTAGTTAATTTTGAAAGTTAATTGATTGCACGCAATCTTTCTGATTGCAGGTTTGTGTGCTATCCAATTTGCTAATGAGCAGGCCCAAAATCAAGAGTTTGACATAGTACAAATGAAGAATATCATTAAAATAAATGTAACATGCTATTCGTAGATAAGGCTGACAGTTCAAGATTAAATACCACAGGCTCTTCTACGGTTTTGGTTTGATGGTACTGCCTTCCTTTCTTAAGAGTTGTATTTATTATAGAAAAGCACGGTGGCAAAAAGTAGTACGTTGACCTAAGAAGGTTGGGAACCCTTGCTCTAATCTAATCTAACCGGGCAAACTCTACCCTAATAATTATTATTCTTTGGTCGAGTTTTGAACAAATGTTCAGGATCGAACTGTGTTCGACCCATCTGCAGCATCCTGCCGCATTTGGGGGATTTTTATTGCACCCAATCGCCAGCGATACCAACACACCACAGCGAGGTAAAAACTAACACAACCTGTCATTCTGAGAAAAAAGTTGCAAAATAATTAAACATGATATACTGGATATCAGTGATAATATAATATAGTTGTGGGCTAGGTTGTGGTCACGTTGCTACACCTCATCTCGTTGGACCAACGAAGTTAAGCAACGCTGGGTCTATCCATTAGTTGGATGGGAGGTTGCCCTCTGCGTTCAGATGATGCAGAGACACGCAGATGGTTCGGATCTGGGGTTGTCAATTTTTTAATTTAAAAAAATCGGAGATTTAGGCTCGACCGTCAAGTCAACCCACCGGTATCAATTAAGCTGTCATTTGAAGTAACAATGTTACTAACTTACCGCTGTAATTGTGTTTGATGATTATTTGCAGACGTTCATTAACTGCAATTTTGCTTCCTGAACGACCTCGTTACTAAATAATATGTGAAATTCACATTCGGTTATAAACAAAATTTTCAAATTTATTTTTTATATAAACTGAGAGCCAAAGGTTTCGTCCCCGGTTTTACTATGAAAATAAAACCGAAGACTGAAATGAAAACCGGGGAGTTGGTAACCCTATTTGGATCCCACGTAAAGCTGTCGGTTACCTCCGTCACGTGACCTTTACAATTATGAAGGAGGTTAAACAACCTCAGGCATTATATTGTTTATTGTAATGATTGTAAAATACATGCATTTCTTACCCTATTGTAGAAATTTTATTAAAGATGGCAATTTAATCACTTATGTTTTTATCGCAATGGTTTTACAAACGACAGAGAATACGATTTGTGTTAATAAGCCCACCGACTTCGACTTTAATCTCCTTTGGAAACAACATATTCTGTATCATCGCAGGGAAAGTTTTCTTTCAAATCTTATAATTCTAACTTTGGTTCGACTGAATACAGTAATAAACTATTTCTCATTTTCAAGTTTTTTCTGAATAAAGGGACTTTCTTATCAGGTTTATTAACAACTGGCCACTCTCCTTCCAGATTATTTTCTTCTATTACTGACTAAATTGAGTAGTTTATTTCAATTTGAGTTTCGTCCTTTGTAAAAATTTCTCGTGGAATTTATGAGTGAATAAAGGTTGAATCTTGAAGTTGAGGTTTGTCCATAAAATAGCCGCTTGGTCTACAGCGACTAGATTCAGAATGGTATAATAGTTCTGTTTTGGATTTCGTAAGCCTATTATGCTGCTAGATAGACTTATTATTTATAATGCTAGAAGGGCGAAAAACCCCTGAACAAAAATTACATTTAGGACTGGATCTAGGTAATTACTAATAATCCTGATGAAGTCCGGAAGTCCTTATTTATTCTTTAGATTGTATACCATTTTATTTCGAAGTAGAATCCTCATTTAAAAGATTTGTTTAACTTTTGGACTACGACTGAGCCCTAATTTACTTGAGAACTTTTTATATTCTATTATGTCTGAAGTCAAGTCCTAAAAAATTATCGATCATGACCTAACTTTTATGATAAGCGTTCATTGAAGGCATTCTGATACTCTATTTTATTAGAGTAGAAGGTCTAGGAAAAAAGGAAAGTCGACTGGCATAAATATTTTCAGCAGCGAAAGAAATTTTATCACTATTGTCACTCATATCAGCATTCACAGCTGCAGTCATTCCTTAAATTTTTCTTAGACGAAAAACGTTCATTAAGTGACTGTTATCAATGCTGGTTATAACAATTTGTTTGAATTTACAATCAAATAATGAATGAATGTTTTATATGTTGAGTGAGGTTTAGAACGATGTTTTGAAATATAACCATTATACTGGAATTAGGAGAAAAGAATAGCTGAGAAAATTACTCCCAATTTTATACTAATCACATTCAATGTTTATGACTAAAGCACCACTGTACTAAGTTCTCATCTATTATGTACCGTACAAAATACAAACAAAGCCTATCTCTGGCTGTACTGTACAGTCAGTCCATACTCGCATCACATGTCAAATTTTGTTTGTCAAATTAAAAGAATTTTATACAAAAGATTTTGTTTTGAAAAGTTTATTTCAAGCCAGCGAAAGTTTATCATTGCCATTAATCTCACGAGGTCTTTAGATTTTAAATGTAACGTCACAAATTCAAATCAACTCATAAGCTGACTTCGAACGTGAAGCTAAAAATTTGAATGATCGTGTTATTTTGTAAATCATTGACCAAGTGGCTTTTCTGGATTTCACAAATGTGAAATGTAGAAGCATGGAGGAACTAAGCTAATATACAGGGTGTTTCACAACCTGTCTGCCATACTTTAGGGGGTAATATCGAGTAAAAAGTTAATACAACATCGGTGCTATTTCCAACCGTTGTGGAGCTACGGACGTTTTAAGTTAAGGTGCACGGAAAAAATAAACGAGAGTATTAATCTGATGTATTTATTGCTACATTTTATAAGATTACACCTAATAAATGTTCAAAATGTCCGCCTCGGTTTTCAATGCACAGCCTTGCTCGTTCCAAACAAGAGTCCACTGACCATTGAATCATTTCGGGGTGTTCTCGTATGTAAGCAGCGGCATCCATAATCCGACGTAAGAGTTTCTCTCTCGTTTGTACTTTGGTCTTGTAGACCATCTCTTTCCTAAGACCCCATAAACTGAAATCTAATGGGGTTAGGTCCGGAGATCTTGGAGGCCACGATATTGGACCAGCACGACCAATCCAACGATTCCCGTACCGCTGATTCAAGTAATCCGTAACATGACGACCAAAATGTGGTGGCGCCCCATCGTGCTGAAAGAACATCCTGCGCCTTGTCTCCAAGGACACGTCCTTCCTCAAAAGTGGCAATTCATTCGTCAGGAAGTTCAGATAAATATAAGCAGTTAATCGTTGTTCCAAAGCCAACGGTCCAATCAGCTGATCTCCAATTACACCGCACCAAACATTCACCGAGATTCGATGCCGAAAGTTTCCTTCAACGATACCGTGGGGATTATCGGCAGACCACAAGTGGGAATTTCGTCTATTGTTAATTCCATCCCAAATGAATTGTCCTTCATCACTAAACAGTATGCGATTAAGAATTTGGCGATGCATAACCATCCACTGGCAAAATTGAAAACGTTTATCCTAATCATTCGGTTGAAGAGCTTGCACACGTTGCAAATGATAGGGATACAAACCCTCATCATGTATGGTTCGCCATACACGCGACGCGGATTCACCAATTCGTCTAGAAATCCTTCGAACACTGGTAGATGGGCTACGTTGTACTACAGTAGGTCCAGTATGCGCTCCTCCACAGCAACGGGCCGTCATGCTACATGTTCTTGGTTACGTGGAACAATTGTCCCTGTTTCCCTTAATCTCTGGTGTGTGTCACTAAAAACTTGCCTGTTCGGTATTCGGCGGTTCGGAAAACGTCTTCGATTCGATATTCCTCAACTGCCGCTCTGCTGTTACCATCACAGAATCCATAAATGAAATGGATATCAGCGTATTCAGCGGGTGTGAACTGTTGATTCAGTTTGATTGTTCACCTTAGCACAACACAGTGTCTCGTACGGTGAGTGAGGCTCTAGGTTGCCAGACGTCCTTTATTTCAAAGGACAGTCCTTTATTTCGATCTCTTGTCCTTGTCCTTTATTGAAGCGTCAAAGGACGGCATATGTCCTTTATTTCTATTTTTTATGTCTATTTCAAAATCATAAATAATAAATCCTTTAAGAAATTTATTATAATTACATAGGTATTTTTTTGCGTTTTGTTCCTTGACAGAGTAGGTAACCATTATCATTGCATCGTTAAGGCTTAATAAGTTAATAACAGTGTAGGCTCATTGATTTCTATGTAGCCGCAACAGATAATTCTGTAAGCTCTACTGCAATAAGCGGAGTGCCCCCACAAATGTGTACGACAACTTATTTTTCCATACGCTGCGTCGCTGAAAGATACAGTAGTGGTACTGCTCTCGTCTATATTCAAGAACATTTTAAATATAGTAAAAATCAAAGATGTTGAAATAAATATTTATCCTATAACATTTAAAAATTTTTTGGGAGCATCATCTCTCTCTCTCTCTCTCTCTCTCTCTCTCTCTCTCTCTCTCTCTCTAATATATATATATATATATATATATATATATAAATTTGAGAATCTGGGAGTGGCAGCTTGAAAACGTTTTGAGTGTCCTTTAATCCGGTCATCAAAATCTGGCAACCCTACTCGTACCACAGATTAGAACCAACTGAAAGAAAAAACTGAGGATTAGTAGTGGTAACTTCGTTAACCGAAACTACCACCAGTGCTGCCATCTATCGAATTACACACAAGTAGGGATTTGTCGTTTGTACATCTTAAAACGTCCGTAGCTCCGCAACGGTTGGAAATAGCACCTATGTTGTATTAACTTTTTACTCGATATCACCCCCAAATCACCCCCCAAAGTATGGCAGACCAGTTGTGAAACACCCTGTATAGACTTTCATATATATATATATATAGTCTGTGTGTATATATATATATATATAGTCTATATATATATATATAATGATTAGGGTTGTTTAACCTCCTTCGCAACATCTAAGGTCATATGACGGAGGGGACCTACAGCTTTACGTGAGATCGAACCACGGGTCGCTACATAATCTGGACATGAGGACGGTCTCCCATCCAAGTACTACCCAGACCCAATGTCGCTTAACTTCGCTGATCAACGAGAAGTTATATATAAGCTAAATATAGTGCTCGAAATTGGAAAAAAGTGCTGGTATAGACTTTCACCAAATTTTTTTTTTTCGTAAGGGATTCGGAATCCCAGCATAGATCGGCACACTCTGACCGAGCAACCTTAATTTATAGCCTAAGTTAAACTAAGCAAAGTCTCGGGGGACTCTGCGGTCAGGCGCGTATTTACATATGGGCCAAATGGGCCATGGCCCAGGGCGGAAAAATTTAGGGGGCGGCAAAATTTTGAGGGCAGTAAAATTCTGGAGGAAAAGTCGTAACAACAAAGGTACCAAGAAACCACTTTTTAGGTAGGAAAAAAATCCAAAATTTCTGGTATTTTTTTAGCTAAAAAAATGGAAAGTTAGTACCACTTAAAAAAAAAATATCTCATTACGTTTGAACGAAGTCGATTTCAAAGTTGGTCCTTAGCTTTAATATATTTTATTAATTTTAATAATATCTTTATTTTAAAGTTAATTATTTTTATTTTATTTCAGATTTATTGTTTACACTTTACAGAGTATCAAGCCAAAAATTGGCCAATTATTTTGTTTAAGGTATTCTCAATAAAATTGAATTTATATTTTTCTATTTTGCAACTTTGAACTTTGAAACTGGACAACATTCAAAATTTAAAGACAAGATTGTGTTTATCTCAGTTTAGTACAGTAATGGTATTTATACAAGGTAAGAAGAAGGCAGTTTTTAAGACAATTTTGAATTTTTTATGTTAACTTAACCTGCCTATATGTAATTAGCTGTTCGAGACCTATTCAGCCTGGCTGAGCTATTTTTTTAAAATATATAATTATAATATATTTTATTAATTTTAATAATATATTTCTATTTTAAAATATATTATTTATATTTTTAATTAATTTCAGATGTATTTGTTTTTTCAGATGAGTGATGGGAGAAAAGGACTAAGCGGCTCGGAGTATAAGAAGCGAGCTCTGGAGAAAGCTGAAAAACAACGAGATGTCATTGACAAAACTGCGAAAATTGATACTTTCTTCAAGAAATCTGATATAAAGAACAAAAATGTTGAAACAAATCCGAATGTTCTTTTAAAAGAATTAGAATGTACCGAGATTAGGAGTTTCCAAGAAGATCAAAATGTTAATGAAGGTTCTAGTAATTTTGAATTATCTGGTAGAGAAGTTCAAGAATCCTGCCTACCCTATACTAAGTCTTGTGATGTAGGTAGCATCACAACTACCTCCAGCAATACTTCCATTGGACAAGACCCAGCATTATGAGAAGTTAATGATGCTATACGTCATTATGTGTCAGAGCATGGCATAAATCAGGACCTAGAAAACATGTACTTTTCTCAAAGAGACGTTTTGGTGAACGATTCAGATATTTTTGGAAAACCTTATTTGAAACACAGCTTGCCGACGGAGAGAAGGTGAAGAGAAGATATTTAATGTATTCGGAGAGCACAGGCTTAATTTTCTACGTTCTATGTCAGTTATTTGGTGGAACTACTAAAATTGGTAAGGAAGGATTTGATGACTGGAAGCATGGGAGTGAAGCATTAACAAGCCATGAAAATTCCTCTGAACATAAGTCATGTGTGTTAGCTATGAAAACGAGAAGTTCAACTCTTAGAAGAATTGACAGACAACTTTTCTATCAAATTGATGACGAGAAGAAGTATTGGAGGAATGTTTTATAACGAGTTGTTGCAGTGGTCCTGTCACTGGCATCTCATGGTTTACCTTTTAGTGGCCACATTGAGAAATTTGGTTCTGTCCACAGTGGAAACTTTATAATGGCTTTGGAACTTATTGCTGAATTTGACCCTTTTCTGGCGGAACATATTGCAAAATACAAAAATCCAAGAAAAGGTCATACCTCATACTTGTCTTCGTTTACATGTGGGCAATTCATCAAACTAATGGCTGACAAAGTTACCAAACAAATAATTGAGGAAGTGAAATGTGCGAAGTACTATTTCATTATTGTGGACTCCACCCAAGACATATCACATGTCGATGAACTTGCAGTTATTCTGAGATACGTAAAAGAAGATGGGCATCCCGGAGAGCGATTTTTGTCATTCCTTCCCAGCGTAGGCCACAAATCAGGTAGCTTTTCAACTCAGTTTCCAGCATATTAAAAGTGCATGATCTGGACATTGCAAACTGCAGAGGACAGTCGTATGATAACGCTCCCAACATGTCAGGGACTTACTCTGGCTTGCAAGCCAGAATAAAAGAAGCGTCCCCAGTAGCAATTTACTTACCCTGCTCTGCACACTCATTAAATTTGATTGGACAGTGTGCAGCAAGTTGCTGTTAGGAAGCCATTGATTTTTTCGCACTTCTCCAAAATCTTTACGTGTTCTTCACTGCCTCCACTCACCGTTGGGAAATACTACAAAGTCATTTTATCAAATCTGAAAATATAACGCTAAGAGCTTATCAGACACTCGATGGTCAGCCCGTGAAGAAGCGTGTAGGAATCTCAATAAAGACTGGGAAGAGGTTATAAAGGCACTTACGTCCACTGAAGAAGATGAATCAGAAAATCCTTGCACACGCAGTGAAGCATCAGGCTACCCAATCACCTGCAACGCCTTGAGACTACAATTCTTTCTTTAATGTGGGGTGACATTCTGGAAAGGTTCAATGCTACTAGTAAACAGCTCCAAGCAGTTAACATTGACCTTGGTGTCGCAACAGAACTGCATGTATCATTGACATTCTATGTAAAAGATGCAAGAGACAACTTCGACTTTTATGAAGTTACAATGAAAAGAAAAAGGAAAAGAAAACTTCGAGTCGACGAAACTCGCGAAGGCGAGGTAGAATTAGATGGACGGAAGAACTTCTTCATTAATACATATCTTGTGGTACTTGACAGATTATTGTTGGAATTAAACCGTCGCAAAGATGTGTATGAAAACCTCCATGCACGGTTTGCATTTTTTACAAAAGTTACCACCTTGAATCCGACAGATATAACTGCCAATGCTATTAAGCTTTGGAAATTTTACAAGGATGACTTGGAGGAAGCATTTGTTAATGATTGTCTTCATTTCCGTGGGTTTCTTCTGAATTTGGAGAAAACTGCTACGAGCATTCTTGAGATGAGTGAGATGAGCCAAGCAAAAGGATTAAAAGAAGTTTACCCATATGTTGATATTGCTCTCAGGATCTTCCTATGTATGCCGGCTTCCAACTGTTCTGCCGAAAGATCTTTATCTGTACTGCAACGACTAAAGAACTACCTAGGGTCAGTGATGTCAGAAAATCGTCTCAACTCTTTAGCTATCCTTACTATTGAATCGGAACTCACGAAAGCTCTTAGCCATACAGATCTTATTGACTCCTTCGCTGCTCAGCAATCTCGGCGGAAACTGCTTTGAGTATTCTACAACGGTCGATTTTGTTACTAAACATAAAGATCGTAAAGATAACCTACAATGCATTTCTGTTCACACATTTAAGATTGTTATATATATATATATATATATATATATATATATATATATATAATATATATAATATATATATATATATATATATATATAATATATTATGATTGATATAAAAATATCTTATATGTTAAGATATATTTTGCTAGAGTAAATGCCTAAACCATTTGACTGCATTTTACTGAAAACCCTTATATCAAATAACTATTTATTGCTAAATGGTAACTTCGTAAGTGTCCGAAGGGCGGCTAAATCAGTATGGCCCTTGGCTCCAGGAAACCTAAATCCACCCCTGTCTGCGGTCCTACTCAATCTTTCCTTACAGTACTCATTTGAAGCAGGCCTACGTTACGCTCGATTTTGCGATAAAAAAAAAAACTATTTTTGGGGTCTTCTCTTTCTCAGTAGACTCAGCTTACATCAGCAACAACTTTGCACCATTGCAGCACAAAGCAACGTTCGTGGCCGTATCTAGACTGCTAAATACTCAACCTACAGAAGAGAGCTCTCTATATGTGGGAATTATTTCCCACAGTATTTAAATTTATATTGTGTAAAATTAGATAAACAGTATATACTATTTCTAATCCAAGAGAACGCTCCCTTGAGGAATGACGTGTAACATTTGTAGGCTCCGCCCATCGTGCGCCATCTTGAATCTCGGAGCTCGTAGTTGTAAGTAATTATAGTCACTTGTTTCTCAGTTTTGCTGCCGTAAGGTTGTTCTGCTTAGATTGCGATTCATTCTCTTTGAAATCTTAAACGTTGAACTTAGTTTAAATCTCTCCATTGAAAGGAGTTATCAATAATTTGTTTAGGATACTATTGCCACTAGTTATTGGTCATTTAATCTTAA
Organism: Bathynomus jamesi; assembly: GCA_023014485.1. Classification (NCBI taxonomy): domain Eukaryota; kingdom Metazoa; phylum Arthropoda; class Malacostraca; order Isopoda; family Cirolanidae; genus Bathynomus; species Bathynomus jamesi. The sequence continues at coordinate 357,902 of JAJOZX010003008.1, read as the reverse complement.
GTTGTTTGTCCTATTTCGGACTCAGGAGCCATTCTGCTCCTTGTGTATATACAGTGTGTCCGTAAAGTCATGGTGGGATTTTAAATAGCTATATTATTGCAACGAAACATGATAATGAGATGAAAAAAAAGGCAAATTGAAGAACAACTCTAAAAGAATAACTTTATTTAACGTAGTTCGATATGGGCTCCTCTGGTAGCCCTGCAGACATCTAGGCGATGATTCAATTCCAGCCACACACGCCCAAGAACATCAGGAGTGACGGATGCGATAGCTTCCGTGATTCGCTCGTGCAAGTGATGAATATCCCTAATGGGTACACTGTACACGTTTTGCTTGACGTAACCCCACAAATAAAAGTCCAAAGGTGTCAGGTCCGGAGAGCGTGGAGGCCATGGCTTCCATCCTCTCTTCCTATCCATCTCTGTGGAAATTTTTCATTAAGGAATTCTCGAACAACGTTGGCATAGTGCGGAGGAGCACCATCTTGCTGAAAGATGACATTATTGTCAATAAATTGGGGTACTGCAAAATGTTCCAACATAGCGAGGTAGTTGTGTGACGTCACAGTGGGTTCCGCGAAGAAAAATGGGCCAATCACTCGATCTCGTGCTAGAGCACACCACACATTAACTTTCGGGCTATTACGCTCATGTTCAACATAGGCATGTGGACAGCCTAGACTAACTACGAGATAAAGGTTAAGCTTAGCCTAGACTAACTACAAGATAGAACTTTGAGAGTTGTTCTTAAATTTGGCATTGTTTCATCTCATTATCATGTTTCGTTGCAATAATATAGCTATTTAAAATCCCACCATAACTTTACGGACACACTGTATTGTAAATATTTAATTGGGCTATAAACATAATTATTTAGATAAGTGGTAATATTTCTATTAAATTTAAGTTAAGTTTAGATCGCTGACGGTAATTTACCTTAGGTATTACCGTGGGATTAAACTGACTATTACATATTAGGTTACGTAACCCCACCTCTTGTCTGCTCTGTGGATTTGATAATTTAGATTCCTCTTATCTTCGGAGTGGATTTAAGTGTAGAAGGTCTAGGAGTGGTTAACTTGCTGGCCATTATTTACTCGATCAGAGTCATTCAGACCCAGTCGAATTTAACTCGGGTACGGCTTTGGTCGAGGTGGTGATTGGCATCAAGAACTTCGGTACTCGAAGAGCTATCACCCTTCGAGTCTGTGGCTGTTCAATGTATTCATCCGAGGTTTGGTTCAGGGAGTTCCACCCAGGCCCTAAGTCGCTCATTTTGTGTGGGACCTCCAAACTGCTCCGAACCGCAATTGAGGTCAGCGCGTCTTGATTGAAGGCTGGTTGATCCTGGCAATTGAGTCAGGGTGGGTAGCCCCTCGAGTTCCCCCCCCCTAATAATTTGGTCCTTCGAACCGGATGTTTATAGTATGATTAACCAGCTCTCTTAGCTAAGTTCGGTTCTGATTAAACTATAAACTTTTGAGGCCATAATCAGCCTTTTTAAAATGTCTTCTGAATATCAATTGGTTAAGGACCTCACCCAAGCTGGCAAAGATCTCGGCTACGAAGACGAAGAGCTCAGAGATTGGGTATCTAAAATGCAGATAGCTGAGCGTTAGCGAAGGGCTGAAGAGTTAGACATGAGAAAGATCGAATCAGCGGCGAGAGCCCGTGCTGAGAAATCGGCGGCGAGAGCCCGTGCTGAGAAATCGGCGGCGAAAGCCCGTGCTGAGGAATCGGCGGCGAAAGCCCGTGCTGAGGAATCGGCGGCGAAAGCCCGTGCTGAGGAATTGGCGGCGAAAGCCCGTGCTGAGGAATTGGCGGCGAAAGCCCGTGCTGAGGAATTGGCGGCGAAAGCTCGTGCTGAGGAATCGGCGGCGAAAGCCCGTGCTGAGGAATTGGCGGCGAAAGCTCGTGCTGAGGAATCGGCGGCGAAAGTCCGTGCTGAGGAATCGGCGACGAAAGCCCATGCTGAGGAATCGGCGGCGAAAGCCCGTGCTGAGGAATCGGCGACGAAAGCCCATGCTGAGGAATCGGCGACGAAAGCCCATGCTGAGGAATCGGCGGCGAAAGCCCGTGCTGAGGAATCGGCGGCGAAAGCCCGTGCTGAGGAATCGGCGGCGAAAGACCTTTTCTGATGAGCTGAGAAGGTTGGAGCTCGAATTTGAGCAAACGGTTAAGCTTAGAGCTAGAAATCGAGCAAGAGCGCATGAAAGCGCAGGCTAACCGGCCCTCGAAGCCGGTTAGCCTGCGCTAGGGGTGCAAGTAATTCAGTAAAGTTACCACATTTGCAATTACCGATTTTTTAGGGTAAATCCACTCATTGGTTTCAATTTTTGGTAGTTTTAGTTAATCAGTACATACGCGCACGGACCTAGCCGGTTCTCAGAAATTTACCTATTTAAGAGGCCAACTATGGGGAGAGGCTTTGAAGCTCCTCGAAGGGTTTTCATTAACCAATAATGATTACGAAGAAGCATTTAAACTACGTTAAGAAACTTTTGGGAAACCACAGCGCATCATTCGGGCGCATATTTACGCCTTGTTCGAACTAAAGGGTCCCGCCGCAAGCGCTAAGGACTTGGGAGCATTCCGGTCCGAATACGAGTGCCATTTGAGAGGATTAAAATCCTTAGGAGTTAAAGTAGAAGATGCTGGTTTTGTTTTAGCCGTTCTTATTAGAAAGTTACCTAATAAGGTTAGGGATAACTTAAATTGGGCCGCAACATCCAATTACTGGGAATTAGACACCTTTCGGGAGGCCATGAATGCCGAAATAGAACACATAAAAGATGTTGAGCCAGAAATGAAGGCGGAAACGTCGGTCCCCCTTAGGAGGGAACAACATAGTCGCAGGATAGGAAAAGGGAATGATTCACCCTATGAGAAATATAATAAATTTACAGCAGGCAACTTTAAGTCACTGCAAAATCAAAGGGAAAAGGCAGGCAAAAGACGGACTTAGAAGTTCGTAAACCATCTTGTAAATTGTTTTAAGGAACATGTGTCGAGTGTGATTCATATAAAGATGGCAAGAGTAGGGCAGAACGAGCAAAGGAGATGCACTTGTGTACTCTGTCTCGGAAATAACCATGTAGTTAATGACAGGTTGTAGATAAAATACATTTATTTAAATCCCCTATGGGGTACCTAATATCTGGTCCTTTATGTGAGCATGGGAATGAATTTCCGGAGGTAACTACGGACGTAATAACTGTTCTACACATTAGAACAGAACATGAGGACATAACCACTTCCCTTCAAGAGTTATGGTAACTGGATACGAAGGCATTCGCCTTCATCCAGATCCTCAGCAAGACAAACTCTGAAGATGTTTAATGATAATATTGAATATAGAAATAGTCAATATATTACCAAGTTACCATGGAAGCCCAACCATCCTAAATTAAAGGACAGTGATGGGTTGGCTCGGGGTAGATTAAACTCTACTTTAAACCATTTAAGATCTAAACCCGAACAGATACAACTTTATAACAAAGTGATAAAGGAACAACTTGAAAGGGGTTTTATAGAGGAGGTAAAGCCTACTACTACTCTACTGCCCAACGGTAAAGGTGTACATTACTTAGTTCACCATGGAGTCAAAAAGGATTCCGCGACTACGCCTCTGCGCGTAGTTTTTGATTGTTCTACTGGTAACCCCAGTTTGAACCAATGTTTATATTCAGGACCGTCTTTGGTGGAAGACTTTGGCTACGTACGTTTACCTTTTCGTCTTAAGTGTTACGCATGTATCAGCGACATCGGCAAGGCCTTTTTAATGATAGGCTTACACGAGGAGAATCGAGATGTGGCTCGATTTTTGTGGCCTAAAGAGCCACACAAGCCGCACTCGTGTCTAGTTACTTATTGGTTTAAAGCAGTATTGTGTACTGCAACATGCAGCCAATTCTTGCTGAATGCGACGATCGCGCACCACCTACAAAAGAAAAACTCCCCTACCGCCCTTGCTATTCAAAGAAATTTGTATGTAGATAACTTACATGGAGTAGCTGATAATGAAACTGATCTTAAATACTACCATGCTTCTAAGTTACTTTTGGGAAAGGCCAACCTTCACCTAAGAGAGTGGGCCACGAATTCACCTTCATTAAAAGTAATCATTGATAAGCATGGTGATGGTTTCTTGGAATCCAAACCGGTAATTAACGTACTTGGTATGGCCTGGAAACCGACTAATGATACCATGTCGTACCCAAAAAGAGAGTTTGGTTTAGATGATCCTACCAAACGTAGTGTCCTAAGTAAAGCAGCTAGTTTATACGACCCGTTAAGTTATCTTTTGCTAGTCACCATATGTACGCGTATACTTCCCAGCCAAGTTTTACTTGGCTGGGATGTTCCCCTCCCTCTTTACTTAGCTCAGATTTGACATACAGTGGCTCGAGACTTGAAGTGTGCTCATACACTGTACCTCGTCAGACAATTAATGCATCCGAAGTAGAGCTTCATGCCTTTTCAGACGCTAGCTCGAAAGCTTATGGTACTGCGGTGTATCTAGTAGCTAACCAATGTGCCTCATTAGTCTTGGCCAAAGCCAGAGTAGCACCGCTAAAGGGTTTAACTATCCCACAATTGGAATTGACAGCCGCAACGCTGTCAGCACGTTTGATAAAATACGTGATGGATAGTTATTCAAATGAGCTACTATTCACTGCTATCCATTGGTGGTCGGATAGTGCCGTAGCTCTGCATTGGCTACATTCGGTTAAACCATTAAAACCTTTCCACCGCAACCCGGTCGATGAAGTCTGGCATTTAATTCCAACTGCAAAATGGCATTATGTAAGCAGTGCCGATAATCCCAGTGATTTAATTTCGAGAGGGATTACTTACAGCCAGTTTGAAGTAACTAACAAATGGGACCAGGGACCGGCTTGGTTACCGTATCCCCAAGAGTTCCCTCAAAATCACAAGCTCCACCTAAACCAAAAGAATTGTGATGTTAGTAATGAAGGTTGATCCATGTGCGAACCCCTAGTTTCAGCTGTCATTGCAAATCCTAGTGTGATAGACTTTAATAGGTTTAGCCAATTGTCTAAATTGATAAAAACGATGGCCTTAGTGCAGCGGTTTATTCAGATATTACGTAAAAGTTCGACTCCCAAAACTACCCACTCGCTCACGAGTCACGAGTTTACCCTGACAGAATTGGAAGAGTCGAAGACTAGTCTGATAAAGATCGTGCAATTTGAAGACTTCCCAGACGAGATTTCCTATTGTCGGGGTAGTTCGAATAAACGGCCACAAAATTTAGTTAATCAGTTACAGCTAAAGCTGGAAAACGGCATTCTTAGATGTGAAGGCCGACTTAAATATTCTGAGCTTACCTACGGTGGGAAGTATCCTATACTTCTTCCATCTGGACACGTATTTACTAAACTAGTCATCGCCGATGCGCATTCTAAGTGTTCCCACGTTCGAATGACACACATAGTCGCACACCTGAGACTGCAATGGTGGATACTGAAAATCCGACAAACGATAAAATCTGTTTTAAAAGCTTATACGACCTGCAAGAGGCTACAAGAATTAAGATATGAAGCTCCAATACAACCTCATCTTCCGAAAGAAAGGCTAACCGAATTAAGACCCTTTCAAGTTACAGTAGTTGATTACACCGGGGCGTTAATGATTAAAGATTAAGATAAAGTATTATCTAAACGGTACATTGCGCTCGTTACATGTGCAGTAACTAGAGCCGTTCATTTAGAAGTGGTAGAAGATAATTCATCCAAGTTATTTTTGAGAGCCTTCCGTAGATTTGTCGGAAGATCACCTTACCCTAGGCTTATGCTCAGTGATAATGCTTCGACGTTCACCGCTTCTGCAAAGTTTTTAAAGACATTCCACAGAGATACTCCATCACCTAAAGTCTCGTCCGCCAATCGTGCGAATGGCGATTTATACCTTCACGAGCACCTTGGTTCGGGGGGTTTTGGGAACGGCTCATAGGACTGACGAAAATTACCATCAAGAAAATTTTAGGTCGGACATTACTAACGTCAGAGGAGCTCCGTACCTTGAAAGTAGAGGTTGAAGCAAGGCTGAATGACAGACCTTTAACTTACGTCAGTGGAGATCTTGATGAATCGATGCCTCTCAGCCCGTCGTTACTACTGATGGGAAATCGGTTGGATATGCCGTTGCCACCGGTACAAGATCCGGACCCGAATTTTATGTCGACGGTTTCTCTTAACAGGAGACATCGGAAATATAGACAGATCGTGTCTCAATTCTGGAATAGGTGGCGTTACAAGTACGTTACATCTCTTAGAGAGGTATAGGTTTAAATATAAAGGAGGCTCTTCTTTTCCCGTACGAGTCGGAGACGTAGTTCTTATTGAAGAAGAAAGTCCGCGACTATACTGGCCTCTGGCAGTAATCACGGATTTAATCTACGGCCGTGACGGTCATGTAAGGTCAGTGGTGTTACGCACCAAAGAAAGGACCGAGGTATCAAGACCTATTACCAAATTAATTCCATTGGAAGTATCTGACTCCTCATATGGGGAAGCAGTGAAACAACCCCTGTTCTGGTACAAACAAGGGCTCGACAAACTCGTGACGCTGCGGTATAAGCGCGCCAAAGAATAAAAGTCAGTTAAATGACTAATGGTACGTTGTATGTACATCCCCGGGGAGTATGTGGGAAATATTTCTCACAGTATTTAAGTTTATATTCTGTAAAATTAGATATGCAGTGTATATATACTATTTCTAATCCAAGAGAACGCTCCTTGAGGAATGACGTGTAACATTTGTAGGCTTCGCCCATCGTGCGCCATCTTGAATCTGGGAGCTCGTAGTTGTAAAAAATTATAGTCACTTGTTCCTCAGTTTTGTTGCCGTAAGGTTGTGTTTTGCTTAGATTGCGATTCATTCTCTTTGAAATCTTAAACGTTGAACTTAGTTTAAATTTCTCCATTGAAAGGAGTTTTCAATAATTTGTTTAGGCTACTATTGCCACTAGTTATTGGTAATTTAATCTTAAGTTGTTTGTTCTATTTCGGACCCAGGAGCCATTCTGCTCATTCTGTATATATTGTAAATATTTAATTGGGCTATAAACATAATTATTTAGATAAGTGGTAATATTTCTATTAAATTTAAGTTAAGTTTTGATCGCTAACGATAATTTGGTAATTATGTCGCAAATGACATGGCCTGAAGTTGAAATAAAAAATACATTTTTCTAGTGTATTTTGGTGTGCTCTGTTCAAATATAACCTTCATTTCCTGTGCAAATGGAAAGCAATATGATTATTTGTACATTACTTCGGAGTAGTATTTCTTCATTTCTGGTCATGTGAAGTGAATAGCAATATATTAACCAAAAATTATGAAAACTAACTAAACCTAACTTAACCTAACCTAACCTACCTAAACCTAACTAAACCTAACGCTAACAAGGGGGCTCCGCCCCTTGACCCCCGCTAATAACCTAAAGTTCGTTCCTGACATGACGAAATATGACTCCGAAATAATGTGAAAAATTTTTTATTTCTTTACATTTGTACAGGAAATGAAGGTTATATTTTTGGGATAATAACACAGATTACCACACTTTGGGCACTGTCTGGATGTTGGGAGAACCCCGTGTTCCTTGAAAAACGTTAATGACGCCTGATCATTATGGCCAAAACGTTCAATTGCCGTAAGGTAGGACAACTCACACCCTTCGCACAACATCATACAAAACTGATCTGCTACGTTCGGACTGAAAGACATGTGAACGGCGCATAGAAAATGGTGTCATCGCTATTTTCCTGTACAAATAACACAAAATTATACTCGTTGGACCAAAAATGAGTATATTTATATATATATATATATATATATATATATATATGAGTATCATAATTTTCACCATTAATATGCATTTGCACAAAAAATGATTGACAAATTTGAATAAAGCGACTAAAACTACCTCATAAAAAGTTATTTTGATTTACAGGTTCAGCCCATGACATTTAAAACATATTAACTGGTAATTTACCTTAGGTATTACCGTGGGATTAGACTGACCATTACGTATTAGATTACGTAACCCCCCTCTTGTCTGCTCTGTGGATTTGCGAGTCCTGGATTTGATAATTTAGATTCCTCTTATCCTCGGAATGGATTTAAGAGTAGAAGGTCTAAGAGTGGTTAACTTGCTGGCCATTATTTACTCGATCAGTCATTCAGACTCAGTCGAGTTCAACTCGGGTACGGCTTTGGTCGAGGTGGTGACTGGCATCAAGAACTTCGTTACTCGAAGAGCTATCACCCTTCGATTTTGTGGCTGTTCATCCGAGATTTGGTTCAGGGAGTTCCACCCAGGCCCTAAGTCGCCAGGCAATAACCGCAGTTGAGGTCAGAGCGCGTCTCGATTGAGGGCTGGTTGATCCTGGCAATTGAGTCAGGGTGGTAGCCCCTCGAGCAGGGTTGGCCTGATTGGACCCGACCCAGTTGTCCCCAGTGGTTTTTTTCAGAAAAAGCCCACCTGAAAAAAACAAACCAATTAAAACCCACTCAAGCGGGGGTTTTCAGATATTTTAAAACAATGAGTTACTGTAATAAGCTAATAAAAATAATAACAGTCAATACCATGTATTTAAGAGTCATTGCAGTCATGTAGGACTTTGTTCTATTAAATAAATAACAAAAGCACAAAGCTCAACTCAACTTCAACTATATTTTTAATTAAAACTGAACTCCAAAATATTTCATTTTATTAAATGAAGTGCCCTGTAAAAATAATAAACTAATTAAATTCAGATAGTAATCATAGTAATTAAGTATTTATTTATGAAGCACTGCCACATCTCAAAATAATCAAACTTCATCTTCAGTCTATTCACTTCCACTACGCAAATATTTGTATATTTTGACCAGCTTTCCTGCTTTTTCTGTCCCAAGCTTGTTGCGTAACTTGGACCAGATGTGTTAAAATGTTGAGAAAACTCTCAATGGCAGCTGAACTTGGGATACAACTCGGTAGATGTTCACAAAAGTTGCACAAATCTTCCATACCAATAGCATTTCTTTTTGCATACTTTCATCAATTGCCACCAAGTAGAGGAAGACTTTCTATACAGTTGAATGACTTGATTATTAAATATTGATACTGAGAAAAAGTTCTTATCTTTTATTTTGAAAGCAGGAAAATATGCTAGATATTGAGGCTTGTTGCTGATTATCTACTGTTCTGCTGCCATTGCTTGCTCTTCATCAAGTTCTGCTCCTGTTAATGCATACATATATATATATATATATATATATATATATATATATATATATATATGCTACTATTTCTATGAAAACAAAGAATAGATTATAAATATCGATACTTACCCATGTATTGAGGGTCCATGAAGTATGCTACATAAAAGAATGGTTCCACAGCATCAGTCATTCGTTTTTTAATTTGAGCTCTGTATGGCTTGAGGTCTTCACTTTGCAAGAGTTGTATCCACGTTTCAACAGCAGTTGACAAAGTTGCTGAATCACTTTGAAGCTGCAAACATTTGATTACAGTATACTGATATAATAATAAATCCAAGAATAAAGTAGAAATAAAATTTTTACTCAAAGCATTAATTAATTAAAATACAAATGCCGTGCAAATGTGTTTGCTCCTCCCTCAATTTTTATTTCTATACTTACTATATATTAGTGATGTAGGTCACATCCGCATCCGCATCCGCATCCGCGGAACATCCGCACATTTTCTCGCATCCGCATCCGCATCCGCACTTTGGACTGCGGATGTCGTGCGGATGTGGACCGTTGAGATTAAACGTCATTAATAAGCGGAAATTATCAAATTCTACTATATTAATAGAACTAGTTCATTGTGCGCAAAAGTGATGCAAGCGACAAGACGAGAGGCTGTTCTTGTATGAAGTTACTCTCTTGCAACCTACTTAGATCCACGTTACAAAGCTAAGTTATTTTCACCTAGTACATTAGAACGAGTTAAATCATCACTTGGCAAAGCAGTTGAAGAGCTTCAATCTCTTGAATCTGTCGCTTCGCCACCCACCAAAAGAATAAAAGTTTCAGTGACAGAACCAACACCTTCAACAAGCAAATCTATCACAGAATCTGTCTCTCAGTTTCTTGAGTCAAGCAGCAATGACGAGACCTACGCGATGTCAAAAGATGTAGTGAAAATGATCGAGAGCTATCACCAAGAAAAAGCCTGGCTTCATGTGACAATCCTATTAGTTGGTGGAAAAATACGCAGAATCTATCCATACTTGAGTAAACTTGCAAGGAAACATTTAGCCTGTCCTCCAACAAACGTACCAAGCGAGAGATTATTTAGCAGTGCTGGATTAATATATGATGAAAAGAGAAACAGACTGGCAGCAGAAAAGGCAGAAAAATTAATGTTCCTTAAGCATAACCATCCTATAATTAAGTTTGAACATTAAACGATGAACATCTTAGTTTACTTTATTTTAATTACTCATTTATAAATATGCCTAATAAAACTTTAAACTTAATATAAATAGTTTCAAGCTAATTAAAGATCTCTTTCTATAAGGGTGGAGGTTGGGGAAAGAGGTGGGTGGGGTGCATTTGAGTTGGGTTCACGTCCCGCATCCTGGTAACACAATTATGGTTTCTAATTGTGGCTGAAACAACAAAATATAACGAATTTATTGCAGACGAATTCACTAATTGATTTCTTATTAGTTAGATGCTTGATATTATTTTATATGTTCAGAGAAAAGTACAGCAATTATTGTACAATTAATCAATTATACTACATTATAGCTACAGCTCTCTCATATAATAACTTATATTACGTTAAACACAACAAATCTCGAATATATCCTAAAAAATAACGAAAATGTAGACATCCGCATCCGCATCCGCATCCGCGGATGTTGAAATCAAACATCCTCATCCGCATCCGCATCCGCGGATGTGAAAAAAATGACATCCGCTACATCACTACTATATATATATATATATATATATATATATATATATTTATTTATTTTTTTTGTAACCTATATATTGTCTTGAACTCTCCTTTCACTCCAGTGTTCCTGAGGATGTCATTAGACGAAAGCGCTTGAGCACCACTTTGTTTCTTTTCCTTCGTGGTTGTATTCATCATTAATTTTTTCACGTGTCACTTTCGTGAAATAATTTTCATATATATATATATATATATATATATATTATATATACATACATACACAAGGTGAGTCATAAGTCGTCTAATGGGAGTTTTTATCTGTTGTTCATATTACGTTTGTTTCAAATAACTACTAGAGATGGCTGATCCTATAAAGTATACCCCGTCATAAAAAGTGGAACTAGTGCTCCTGCACGTTGCTGGAATGAGTCAAACAGATGCATGCGAAGAATTCCCTCGCCGGCACCCTATGAAGCCAAAGGATTTTCAATATATTTTCAATTCTTACAATAAGTGTTCAAATTGTACACATTCTGTACGCACATTGTGTTTGAGCTCTTCCAAAGTTTTCGGGCGTCCTTCGTATACGCGCGCCTTTAAATAGCCCCACAAGAAAAAGTCAAAGGAAGTTAGATCAGGGGTCCGTGGCGGCCATTCCACAGGACCACGGCGTCCAATCCATCTCCTGGAAGGGTTGTACCCAACCATTCACGCACAGGTCTGGAGAAATGTATTGGCGCGCAGTCGTGTTGAAAAAACATGCGGTGCATTTCACGGATGGGAATATTGTCAATGTACTGCACCAGCTTTTCCTGTAGCATAGTTAGGTACATGTCGGAGTTGATACTATGGTTAAAGAACACGGGCCAACAATGGAAATCTTAAAGGAGACAGGCAGTGTTCATGACCGATCACGCAGTGGACGGCCTCGTACAAATACAGATGAGGCGTCGTATGTCGATGTACTAGCTAGAGTAACTTGTAGTCCACAGCGTTCATCCAGAAAAGTAGCACAAGAAACAGGACTTTCTCAAACAGCTGTGGAGCGCCTTCTCAAAAGCCCGATGATGCTGATAGACGCCTTTAGTTCTGCGAATAGTTCGAAGAGTGTAGGCGGCATCAGCCGACGTTAGCAGCGGACATCATGTTCAGTGACGAAGCGTGCTTCCACTTGCATGGGCACGGTAACGGCCATAACACCATTTACTGGGCAGCCGATAACCCACACAGTCGAGAAAAGGCATCATCAAACTGATCCGCGGATGACCGTGTGGTGCGGAATCCACGGCGACAGAATCGTGGGGCCCGTGTTCTTTAACCATAGTATCAACTCCGACATGTACCTAACTATGCTACAGGAAAAGCTGGTGCAGTACATTGACAATATTCCCATCCGTGAAATGCACCGCATGTTTTTTCAACACGACTGCGCGCCAATACATTTCTCCAGACCTGTGCGTGAATGGTTGGGTACAACCCTTCCAAGGAGATGGATTGGACGCCGTGGTCCTGTGGAATGGCCGCCACGGACCCCTGATCTAACTTCCTTTGACTTTTTCTTGTGGGGCTATTTAAAGGCGCGCGTATACGAAGGACGCCCGAAAACTTTGGAAGAGCTCAAACACAATGTGCGTACAGAATGTGTACAATTTGAACACTTATTGTAAGAATTGAAAATATATTGAAAATCCTATTGGACATGACTTATGACTCACCCTGTGTATATATATATATATATATATATATATATATATATATCTGATACACATATATGATACACACAGACCGTGCATGGAACAAGGAACTCTTCTGGGATAATTAAATCCACTATAGTCCGAATAAGTAATGGTAAATGACAAATACCATAGTTTTTCTTTTTCATGATGTTAGCCCGACGTGGGCAACCGGTCACTTTGCGAGTGACCCGTTGCCCACGTCGGGCTAGCATCATGAAAAAGAAAAACTATGGTATTTGTCATTTACCATTACTTATTCGGACTGTAGTGGATTTAATTATCAACTTTAACTCGTAAATGCGTATCCGTGATACTGTACAGTGGTTCGTACTCCAGTATAAACAACAAATTATAACAAATGCTCAAATTGGTGGCCTCTGAGGCTCTGACATCGAGACACTTAGGGATGGAATTTATGATTTTTAATAATTCTTCGAATTGACGTTCTCGAGATGCGTGTTTCATTTGATAATCTTCTTGTTGACTTTACTGGACTATTCGTTAAAGTTTCACATACCATTGCAGAGGTATTTTCATCAGTTGCAGTTTTTGGACGACCAGAACGCCGTCGATCATGTACACTTCCTGTTTCTTTGAAACGTTTAAACAACTTGCCAGCAGTCGCATGTGTTACTGGATGCTTATCAGGATGATTTCTATTGAATTCGGGAGCAACGTCTCTGTTCTAGCGCCCTGTCTTGCGTACATGAGCACAAGTTCTACCCGGTCTTCTGTTGTTAGATTCGAAGCCATTTCTGGGCTGAAATAAAAAAAGTATTTGAGTATTTATACTGGAGTACGAACTACTGTACAGTATCACGGATACGCATTTACGAGTTAAAGTTGATATTCATTTTAAGTATTTACCATTTGTTGTAATTTATGTATTAAAATAAATATTTTCCTATGGATCCAGACTTTCGGCCCACCCTGTATATATATATATATATATATATATATATATATATATATCACATTAATCAACCTAATCATCGTATTGCTTTGGGATAACGGTAGTTCTGTCTCTTCTAGATTTTACAACAAAAACGTTCGAGAGTAAACTTATAGTAGACACAAAGGACAAAACTTCTTTAACTTGTAAAAGTAAAATGTATATTTTAAATTTCTTGAAGCAATTCATTTATCCATATCATTTAACAAATTTTCTTCAATTCCTACCTTTTTCATTGCCAACAGACTCTAATCAATAAACAGCCAACTACTGATAAAAAAAATGTGAATTCTTCAAGCCTATGGTGGACACAAAAAGTATTGAATAATTTTGTAAATAAACAAGCCGAGCCTTCGGCTCCGGGTATAGTAGGGCTTATGATCACTTCGTGATCTTTAACAGTTTCATCTCGATAGATCCGATCCTAACGGGCGACTGAGCGAGAGACATTAGCTCCACCCACTTTACGCGAGCAGCCAATCATAACAGGCGGCTGAGCGAAAGAAATATTTGTTACTCCGCTCAACTCTGCTTTATTTATAGGTAGATTTACGTAAACGTTTGCATTTTAACTTCTCTTTTATTTTCCTCAAATTTGTTGACGTTTTACATTATATGTTGGAGTTAAACTAATTTTTTTGTTTGTCAAATTTTTCCAAACAAACGGTAAACTTTTCATAATTATCCTATGCATGGTACAAAAGATGAGGACGAACATAACCGAAATATTTCTCTGTACGAGTATTTATGAGCGCCACTATATATATATATATATATATATATATATATGCAAGGGATGATGATGATGATATGTTTGTCCGTTCGTTTAAACACACCTAAACGGCTAAGGTAATCTGCACCAAATTTGGTATACACATTACGGGAGAAGCAGGGAAGGTTTTAGTAACACATTCGCACCTTCCAGTCCCCTTCTAGGCTCTTTCGGGGACATTTGCTACGCAAGGCGTAGTGGGCATTTTAGTATATATATATATATACAGTATATACACACCATGTTTCTTAACATCAATTAAGGAATGAAAAAACTCCTTCAATTTCAAGGAAAGATCCAACTTGCTTTGCAAACTGATCAACTTTACTAACGAACGCTTTTTGGACTCTGTTTATTTCAAATTTTGGTCAGTCGATTACGCAGTTTTCCTCTCACTCATTTCACTTTCACTGATTTATTGATCTGACTTTAAGTGACGTAATCTTTAATTATTTTTTAATTACTGGACGTGAACAATATAACTTCATAGAGTAGGATTATATTATAGTAAAAAATATTCTGCGTTCATTCGTAATACGTATAGATGATAAACAGAACTCGGGCTTCTTATTAAACTACATAATAATAATAATAATAATAGTAGTAATTAATAACAGAATGTTATTTTCGTTCCATTTGTGTAAATAGTCTCTTTATGCATTATTTTAATGACATTTTTTTTTAAACATGTTTTAGGATGGATGGTGACAAGTTTTCTTTCATTCTCATGACGAAAACTTAGTGAAGTTTGACCTAACTTAAGGCGATTTTTTTTTAATACTGTATTTAGATTTAGTACAATTCAGGATCTATTATAGTTACGAGGCCAGGGTCCGTAACTCACCATAAGCGAAGTGAAGACACTGAGGTTGTGGGTTCGAATCCCGATGATGCTGGTAATAATAATCTAGGGGATTCGAGCAATGGCTCGCATTATTTGACCCGAATGGGGTGCCAATTTTTGGTTATTGATGCTACAGTTAAGTTAGGTGAACATAATTATACTTTGGAATTCGTCCTGTTATGTCTTAATTTACAACAAGATGAATATATTAACGTTAAAAGAGAAAGTACTATAATACTTATTAGTTATTACAGGTAATAATAAAAGAAAAAAGAAAATAAGGCCTATTATCATCCTCCTCCCCTATTTCTATCTTTTCATTCATTCAAACACATAAAATGATAAACAAATAAATAACCGAGTGAATTGAATGAATAAATAAAACCCAAAAGAATTAAAAAAAAAGAAAAAGACAAATCCTAATTTAAAAGAAACGTAATAAAAAATAAGATCTGAAAAAGGGCTTAAAAAGATCAAAGAGAAAAATGAGATTGGAAATTATATTTGTAAACGTTCTTCTTTTTGACTCATTTAGTTATAGGTTGAATCTCAATTAGAAAACGTACTCTCCGTTTTCTATGTTTTTTGAACTCAATTAAATTATAGCGGAAGAAAATAGAAGATAAATTGCTCTAGTAAATGAAAGTCTCTATGGTCGTGTTTACTTTGGTAACTAGGAAAAATTTGGTTTTCTTCTTTTGATTTATTTACGGTCTGTGATGTGTACATTTTTCGAGTCAAGTTTTATTGGGTGTATTTGCGATAGTGTACGTACGAATGAAAGAAGTTCGTTTAAAGGTCTGACTTTTCAGTTACGAGTACAATCATTGTTTTAGGTTTTTGTTTTCTGTGTGCGCGCGTGTGGACGCCGAATGATCAATACTGAGATTGTTTTTTAACATATAAACATTTATTCTGAGTATAAATTTGGTTATACTTTAAGTACAAAACTCCTTTGAATAAATAATTATTTTAAGGTGTGTATCTCGTACTAGTAAATCAATTGTTACCAGAAGTTATTAATTTTCAACAGTCTAATGATTCATATTCATTTATGATGGCATTATTTAATGTCAATAGATCGTTATATTATCCCTCTTTCTCTCCTATACATTTCCCTCCTCTCTGTTGTCTATACCTCACTGTCTCCTAAGTTGAGTTCATCTTTCTACCGTTTTTCTCTTGCAGAAATTCCTCGTTTACTATTATTTTCTTTCTTTCATTTTAACGTTTAAATATTTGCCCTTACTTTAACTCTCTCATATTAATTTGTCGCCTCAGTATTTTTCACTTTCATCTTTTCTTCATATCTCTCTCTCTCTCTCTCTCTCTCTCTCTCTCTCTCTCTCTCTCTCTCATTTTTAGATGACTGCTTTACACGTAGATAAGTGCAAGCACGGGTCATATGCTCAGTCTAGTTCACTTTATTCTTCTTGAGGTAACTTGGAATGGATCGTTGAGGTTTTGATAGTCTACAAACTCCGTAACTCTCTTTCTTTATTTTTCTGTCTCTGTCTGTCTCTTTCTATGTTGTCTCTTTTTCTGCCCTTGTCTCTATCTATCCACCAATTTTTAGTCTGTTATATCTGCCGTATTGAGATGAGAAATACATCTTTCAACGTAAAGGCAAAATTGTTGGTCAGCAGCGTCGATCTAAAATCGAACCGAGACAGGGTAATCTGTGTCAATTTTTATCCTATTTTTCTTCGATTTTACCCTCCACAAGGTCCATCAACTGGACATCCCAGGAGGGAAGAGGAAAGGACAGTAGTCTCTCTCCTTTGATAGAGAGAGAGAGAGAGAGAGAGAGAGAGAGAGAGAATACACACATATACAACACACAAGTACATGCATCGCAAACACCAATAAACAGAGCTGAGTTGAATTTATTTATTGGAGTTTTGGTCTCTAGTTTCTACATATAAACGACTCGACATAATAAATTAACCCACGTCTAACTTTCCCTTTCCAGGGGTCTCAACCCCACCTGAGCCCCTCTAAATTCTGAATTTTGAAATAATTTAAAATTTAAAAATTTAAACAAATTTAATTTAAAATTTTAAATACATTTAAAAAAATTAGTTTCGTGACTTTATTATCAGTGAATTTTCAAGTTAACCAAATATAAATTATAAACATATTGAAGTTCAATATAAAACTGTGTGTGTGTGTGTGTGTGTGTGTGTGTGTGCGTGTGCGTGCGTGCGTGCGAAATTGCTAATTAATTCTGGTCCCGAAGCAGTGAATATACTGTACGAATAAGGTAGTAACGTGCGCAGAGCATTTATTTACAGTGAGAAATTTAGTTCTCAGTTTGGTGTGTTAAGTTTCACACATATATGCAAAACCGGAGCTAAAAAATAATATAATAAAAAGGAACAGAAAAATAGAAAGAGAAAAAGAGAGAGACAAAAGCAATAAGCGAAGGAAGACCATTGCGTGGAAAGCAAAATAGTGAAAGAATGATAATGGAAACATTTTTGAAAAGGAAAGGAGACGTACTGAAATAAATTCCAGGAAAGGAAAAAAGAGAGAATTGATTCAGGAAATTAATAGGTATGTAGGTAGAAAGATGATAGACACAGACAGACGGTTGAAGAGACTGACAAGTAGACGCATTAATTGTCTACCTATTTTGAATAATCAGTGAGGAGGACTAGAAATTGGCACAGCGCTCAAACCAACTAATGCGGTCCATTTCGCTAACTCTCGGATTACTGTTACCATCCTTATCGAGAGACGAATCCCCAACCTCTGTGTCTTCACTTAACTTATAGGTAAACGGTGTTACCCACTGAGCTACTGGCGCCAGCCCACATATCCGTAAGTATGTACACCGCACCGTACAGTACTTTTAATAAATCTCACTTTCCTCGACCGGATGAAACAGACAAAACACCATCCCTTCTCCAAAACGTCGGTTGGAAGTTGTCACTATGACTGGTATATCAGAAGACTATCAAGCCACTTTCTTAAGGTACCCCTCACACAGAGGAGCATTTTAATTGGCTAGGTTAGTTGGATGAATGCAGTAAATGTGTTGTTTTATACAACCTTACAACCTTACAAAGATTCCGCGCGATGATTTCTCATTTCGCGAAGGTCAAGCTTGTCGCCCCTCCTCTCGAGTTGGCCTGGTGAAGTAGTGAGTTGGATTCTTGCGCTCTCCACCTCACATAGCCAGGTACGCCCGGCTCATCGGGGATTGTTCTGAGCCAGGCGTCTAGTCTTCTTTTGAAGATTTCCACTGCAACTCCCTTCGTGTTTCTTAGGTCTTTGGGCAACTGATTAAACAGTTTTGGTCCTCTCACTACAAAACTATTTTCTTTCAGGGTTAAGGATGTTCCCTGTCTCGCCTTCAATTTGGGAATACGACACAGTCTACCGCTTCTACTTTCCATCGTTGTTTGGGGTTATGGGATTCAGAGTAAGATTAGGGACTAGTTTCTACATTATTTTCCAAGTGTAAATAATGGTGTATCTCTCTCTTCTCCTTTCCAGTGAATATAGGTCTAGTTCTCGTAACCTTTCCCAGTAATTTAGTTCTTTGCACCCATTGATCTTGGCTGTGAAGCTTCTTTGGATCCCCTCCTGCTGTCTAATGTCTTCTTTTTTATATGGGGAAGTTAGGACCGAGCAGTATTCTAATTTGGGTATGATCAGGGTTTTCAGTAGAGGAATCATTACATTCCTATCCCTTCGTTTAAAGGTTCTCAATATCTGACCCGTTATTCTCTTTGCTCTGTTTACTGCTATTTTATTTTGTGTTTCAAATTTCGCATCATGTCATTACAACCCCTAAATCTTTTGCTCTGGAATTTCTCTGAATTTCCTGTCCATTTGGGGTATAATATTCCATGCACTTTAGGTCTTCTCTTTTTCCGTACCGTAATAGCTGAAATTTCTCGGTGTTAAACTTCATATTGTTGTCTTCAGTCCACTTGTAGATTTTGTTTATGTCCGTTTGTAGAGATCCTATGTCTTCTGGGTTTCTTATTTTTCTACTGATCTTTGTGTCATCCGCAAAGTATGTTACTGTGCTGTCTCTGGTAACGTCCTCATCTATGTCAGTTAGCATGATTATGAAGAGTAGTGGAGCTAATACTGTTCCTTGTGGTACTGAGCTGAGGACCTCTGATTCTGATGAAGATACTCCTTGTACTGTAACGACTTGCCTCCGCTCACTAAGGAAATTACAGTATATATCCATTTCCCTACTTTTCCTGTTATTCCCATATATTTCAGTTTATGTATTATGATTCCGTGGTCACACTTGTCGAACGCTTTAGCAAAGTCTGTGTATAGTACATCATAGTTTTCATTACTTTCAAGTGAATCAATAATGTTGTTGTAGTGTTCCATTAGTTGTGATAGGCATGATCTGCCTGATCGAAACCCGTGTTGGTTATCATTGAATTTTTTCTGAGTTTCCAAAAAGTCATAGATTTTCTGTCTAACTATTCTTTCAAATATTTTAGTGAGATGAGATGTAAGCGACACTGGCCTATAGTTTTTGGCCTGGGCTCGATCTCCTCCTTTATATATTGGGACTATGTTCGCGCTCTTCAGGATGCCCGGTATTTCTCCCGTGTCTAATGATCGTCTCCATATCCAGTATAGGGGCTCAGCGATTGCATTCTTGCAGTTTTTGATCAGTGTGGCATTCCATTTATCCGGTCCTGCCGCTGAGTGTGTTTTAGTTTCCCTATGGCTTGTGTAATATCATCCGTCGTAAAGTCGAAATCCTTTATACTTTCCCCTTGTGGTTCTTCTTCAAAGAACGCGTTTCTATCGCAAATCAATTTGTCAGTTTTTGGGATACTGAAAGATGATTCATACTGAGCTTTTAATATTTCAGATACTTCTGTTAGATCATCAGATAAATCACTGTTCTCATTTTTTAAAGGTCCGATAGTCGCTTGGTTTTTCGACTTTCTTTTTGCGAAATTATAGAAGTACTTTGAGTTAACCTTTATCGCTTCTATAGCGTCATCTTCTTCTTTTTCTGTATGCTTCTCGATTTGTTCCTGTATGACGACATCGATACTTTGTAGTTTATCATTTAATAGTTTTCTGATGTTATCTTTACAATTACTTAATTTTGCAGTCACTCTTTTTCTCTTTCGGAACAATGCCCTCTTTTGTCTTTCGAACCTGCTTCTCTTTCCTCTTTGTTGTATCTTTGGGACATGTTTTTCCACAATTTCTAACGTCTTCTCCTCTAACGTCATTAGCATCTCTTCCGTTGTCTTGGCCTCGAAAATGGTTTTCCAATCTATTACTTCCATGCTGGATGTCACATCTTCCCAGTTTATAGCTTTGGAGTGAAAATTAAAAATTTCGAATTTGCTTCGTTCTGTTGTGCGTGTTCTTTCCTTTCCTGTTGCCTTTATATTAGTTGTTATTTCAATGATATTGTGGTCTGATATCATAGTTGGGGAGATTTCTACATTATCAATTAGATTACTGTTGTTTGTGCATTGTGTTTCTATATATATATATATATATATATATATATATATACACACACACACGTGTGTGTGTGTCAAATTCAATAGAATAGAATAGAGAGGGTGGAAAAACAAAAAATAAATATTTTCATACAGATAAGTTACGGATGAAAACAATATAGCGAAATTGGAAAACTAAAAGGGGATAAAGGTGTTCATATATATACACTCACCCTATCTATTTCTTCTAAAATTAGTGAGAAAAACTGTAGAGAAAAAGTTTGTAAAGAAAACGATGACGATCCATCCATTGCGCTGTAAACGTATTGTGTTCCTGTATTAAGAAAACTTTGAAAATAAGATGGACTAATTTATTTTATAAATCTATTATGGTCTTTACTTTTCAATAACTTTCATTTATTTTATAAAAAAATTTCAGTAAAATAATTTTCTCATACTGAATAGTTCTTTTCTGCGTACGTTCAGTATATATATATATATATATAATGTATATATATATATATATATATATATATATATATATATATATATATATATATATATATATATATATATCCATCTTTGGGTCAATCCCAGAATAGGCACCTGATGTACCTCAATCCCAGATGAAGCACCTGCGTTCAACCTCAATCCCAGAATAGGCACCTTGCAATGAATTAAATAAAAAAAAACTGATGATTACAAAATTTATTGTTTATACAAAGTTTATTACAAATGTAATAAAGGCAAAGTTATAAAAGGTTTAAAGTGGTTTAATGAATAAAGAAAAATTTTAGATATTATAAATTCCTGCAATATGAGCCCGAATGTTTCTGAATCCATCTGAAGCAAATCTATCTTGCCACATAAATTGGTATAGATATAGGTTAGGTTAGGTTAGGTTAGGTTAGAGTTGATTTTTTCAAATATTGATAAAAACAATGAAATTATATCTCTAAAAACTGTTTATATTTTTTTCTCCTCAATCCCAGATTAAGCACCTGTGTTTTGCCTCAATCCCAGATTAAGCACCTAAAAATGATTTCAGGTGCCTATTCTGGGATTGATCCTAATCTTTTTATTATTATAATTTTTTTCTATTCAGAATTTACTCAGTTTATTCATGTACCATGATTTCTTGCGACATATCATATTCAGATTATGCTCAATAATAATAATAATAATAATAATAATAATAATAATAATTAAAGTCTAAATTCTTTATTGTTCAAAAAATACGTACAGACAATATGTAAGTTTACAGGTACTGCAATAAGAACATACAGTTTCAATTATTATAGTTTAAGAGTGTCAAATATGACGCAATATGAATCGTCTTTCATGACATAAACTTGCTCTTATTCATTATACACAGTCCTTATAAGTAATTATGATTTATATATATATATATATATATATATATATATATATCAGTGATGTAGGATTCGAGACAGGTCTCGAGACCTTTTTTCTGGTCCCAGTCTCGATCTCGGCTCGGGTGCTTAGGTCTTGGTCTCGGTCTCGGGACTCTCGGCCATGGTGGTCTCGACTACATCACTGGTAGACTAATAATGTGACCCCACAGATCCAGGGCGTCAGCAGATGTGCTGAGTATGTTGATGTTCCTCAAGTGCAACAAACATTTATCTTGTTTTAAGAAGACAGTTAACTGCTGCAAAATGTCACAAACTATGAATTTGTGAATAAATTATGAGTAAATTTTGCAATTGTCACTTGATAATCTCTTTAGAATCTTCATTCTTGAATGTGAAGTAGAGAGATTAGGAATTAGGCATTACACAATATTGAATACATGCAAAACTTGCATCTGGTCTCGGTCTCGGTTACGGGCCACGGTGGTCTCGACTGCATCACTGATATATATATATATATATATATATATATCCCCGCAAGGGGGTTCTAAGCTCGTGCTCTTGAGTGCTCTTTGTGCTCGTTTGTACGTGCTTGTTCCTGGAGGTTTCACGTGCGCCCTCCCGGCCCTAGCACCCAAGGATGATGGGGCTCGACCCTGCAGTCCTTGTCATCCTTGGTCTTTTTCCACTTCGACTGTCCCCTCCACCCTTTCTTTTTCCTCTGTCTTTCCTCTCACTTTTTCTTTGTTTTTCCGCTGAGATATGCCCTTTAAATAGAGGCGAATCGGTTCTTCCCGAACTAAAAAAAAAAAAATATATATATATATATATATATAAATTATCACTAGGCTATACTCCTTTCAAATATTTTTTAATACTAAAAGCTCGAAATCTAAATCAGTGCATTGAAAAAGGAGGGGGAGAGCAATAATTTTGTTGCGTCGAGGCGGGCGCCAGTGGAAGCAACCTTGAGAATTGCTTCTTTTGTTTGACGTATTATATTCATGTTTTATAAAAATTGTATCAATTCACCGATAATTTCACTGCTTATACGACAGTATAAGTGTAATAAATGATATAGAATAAAATTATTGATCGCTATACTTGGGGATGAATTAATATTGTCTTAAAAGAATAAAAAATATTCACCGATGGAAACACAGACCCATAACGCATTCATTTCTTTAGGCAAAACGTGAATCGCGGAGGCAACTTAGAGAGTTGCTTATTCCTGTTATTATGCTAACGGAATCCTTTTAAAGCGCTTAATTAATGAGCTTATAACATTAAATGACTAAATAACTGGCAATTATTGCCAAATATATTTTTAGAAGAAATACAAGCTAATTGTAATTAGAGTTTGCTTAATTATGAGTATATCAAAGTGAAGTTGTTATATTGAGGTTAATGTCGTTCGTCAACTTCCTATCCCCTTCCTCCCCTGCCCTCTTCGCACCCCCCCCCCTCTACACAAGTGCATAAATTTAAATATAATTCGAGCGCATTTTTAACAGTGTTCAGTTATTTATTTGATTTGTGATTGTTACAGTGCGTTCAATGATCTTTGGCTGGATTATGCAGTTTTTTAATTTCTTTGGCAGATAATGATGGCGCGTAATAAGTGTAATTGTATAATTGAAACTTTGTTATCTTGTTCGTTCAGTTCTAGACAATTTGAAGAAAAGCGAGACATTATTAAAATTGGTAGGCCTACGCCTAGCTTAAAAAAATTAAGTACACAAACCAAAAGATGTACGCGTTATATGAAGATTATAGCTGGCTTTGCGGGTGCCAGAGTGCTTTAAACCTCTATAAAGTGTTTGGAATAGTAACGGTTATAATGATTTAAATAACTTCAAAACCTATCTTAGAAATTCACAGGGGCAAGACTGCTTTTCCTCTTTATCACTCCTTTCTATTGAAAAGAAACTTCTAACTCAATTAAAGGAGAAAACCGATTTTCACGATAAAGTAATCGATGCATTTGCAAAGAAGAACAGGAGGATAGAGTTGGTGTATAAATAAAAGAGGTTGGTATATATAACGGGTGGGGCACGGGAATCAAGTGTTTTTTGAATAGCTAGTAATCGGCCATTAGGAATGGGAGGGGCGTGCGGTAGGTAGCATTCCATTCCTGGGTTCATAGCATTTAACTTTAACTAACACTCACCTTTATCTTTCAGGTGCCATCATGGAGCAGTGGACGTTAGAACACCGCATGTTCGCGTATGATCATTTTGTTAGGAGTGGCGAGTCAGTGACAGCAGTTCAGCGTGCGTTTCGCCGCAGATTCAACATTCATCGAAATGACTCTGTTCCCGCTCGTGACACAATCTTACGTTGGGTTAACAATCTTCGAACAGGAGGCTCAATAATGAAAACAAAACCGAAGGGGCCGCAACGCACTGTGCGTACTCCAGAGAACGTTGAAAGGGTCAGACAAGCGATGTTGCAAAGCCCAGGCCGCTCTGCTCGGAGACATTCAGCTGCACTCGGAATCAGCAATCGTACTGTTAGACGGATTTTGCATGAAGAATTACATTTTCACCCATACAAGTTAGCGATGGTGCAGGAATTGAATGTAAACGATTGCCCCCAACGACTGAATTTTGCACAGGAAATGCTTGCACTTTATGAGCAGAATGAAAACATGATGGTGGTAATGAGTGATGAAGCCCATTTCCACCTTAATGGGGCCGTCAACAATCAAAACTGTCGGTATTGGGCTGCTGAAAATCCGCGACAACTCCATGAAAAACCGCTGCATAGCCCTAAGGTTACAGTTTGGTGCGCGGTGGGAAAGTTTGGCGTCATCGGTCCCTATTTCTTCGAACAAAATGGGGTTACCGTTACCATAACATCTGGGCGTTACATTGAGATGGTGAACACCTTTTTCATCCCTGAGTTACGAAGAAGGCGTATTGCTCGTCGACATTTGTGGTTTCAGCAAGATGGGGCCACGCCACACACCGCCAGAGCGTCAATGGCTGTTCTTCGCCCCCTGTTTCCCAACCATCTCATTTCGAGATTTGGTGACATTGCATGGCCCCCTCGGTCCCCTGACTTGTCCACATGTGACTTCTTTCTATGGGGGTACCTCAAGTCACGTGTCTACGAGGACAAGCCCCGTACATTAGATGCATTGAAGGAAGCGATCCGTCAACAAATCATCCAAATCAACAGAGACCTGCTGGGAAGAGTGGAGGCCAATTTTCGTAAACGCCTTCAACAATGCGTCGACGGCCAAGGACATCATATGCCAGATATAATTTTCGGTACATGATTATTATGACATGAAATGCTATGTTCTTACGAATGTTGTTCTACCAATATATTTTCTTTACAAAAATAAATATCATTTTCCTGATTATTCCAAAAACACTTGGTTCCCGTGCCCCACCCTGTATATATAGTAACTCGGATTCGTTTTCGAAAAAAATAGTTCAGTAGTTAGTGACATGTATTTACAATTGATTTGATGTTAAGACAAGTAAATAATTAATTGTTGTACAACTCAAAGGGTTCGTTTTGGAGGTAAACTTAAGTTAAGAAAACTAATTTACACATTTGAGTCTGATTTCCTTTGGCCTTTTCAGTGGAAATGATTTAAATATAATAAACAGAGAAAAAAGGAGAAAATAGAGAGCAAATTATACATATCCACAATTTTACGGTTTCAATGAGAAGCTGAGAAGCGTTCGATTTTAAATTTGTTTCTAGATTATTCCAAACATTATTTCCTTCAATCCTCAAGAAAGAGTGAGAATCTCAAAGAAGGCAATTCTCAAATCGATCCCTTCCTATTCCTACTGTAAGATTTCCAACTTTAAGTCACATTTTTTATAGAGAATATCCATCGGACCCGCAGCAGTTGCTTCACGCTCCTACTTTTAACTTTTCTTAAATCGGGAAACTTTTTTTTTTTTTTTTTAACCAAATTTGGAATTCTTAGAGTTCGAGCATTCCCACTCGCTTACGGCGGATAAAAATGGGAATGACAGTGAGTGGGAAGTAATCTCAATTTTTTTTTTCACTTATTCGTTTCGTAGATTTAATTGAAATATTTCGTTTAGTCTAACTTTCATGGACCTAACGTATGTTTTCATCTATTTTTATTTGCAGAAAGAAGCCAGTTTTAATGGTAGTGTACTTTTTAATCGTAGTCTAAAATTATTCTTCAAATTATAAAATAAAGAGTTCGCAATCCTTCAAATGCTGAATAAAAAGACTAGTACTATGGTAGCATTTAGGGAGAGGCAGTTTGGGGCAGTGGAGAAGGGGAGAGAGGAAGAAGGGGGCGAGAGGGAGGGGGAGTGCCACTGAGTGGGAGGGGAGTATCACGTGGAGGCGCTTAACAGTTAACTATAGAGTATAGTTACCTAACCTAACATAACCCAAACTGAAAAAAAAAAATATATATATATGTGTGTGTGTATGTGTGTGTGTGTGTGTGTGTATGTGTGTGTGTGTGTGTGTGTGTGTGTGTGTGTGACATCATAATATGAACTTTTGTGTTCACCATTTTAAAGGATAAGAATGTTAAAAATTTAAAATATATAAGGTTTAGAGACCACGAGACAAGACAAGACAAATTTTTATTCAGAAAAGGAATACAAAGTTCGATAAAGTTTTACAATGTTTTTCAATATATTTTCTGTACAATTTAGATATGTGAATATGCCGTTGGAAGCATGGAAGCTTTTTAGGCTTCAGGATTCAGTGTATTTATTACAAAAGGGAAGTGACAATAGCGAGTATTAATAATAATAATAATAATAATAATAATAATAATAAAAAATGAGAGGTAAAAATTTATAAAATTTTAAATAAATAATCAGTTGTATATTTAGTAGAAAATAAATGATGCTTAATAATAAAAAAAAAGAGCATAAATTATGAAATTAAAAATGCTTAATGAAATTAGCATATGTCAGATAGTAATTATAAAATGGGAACTTAATTACTATGGTAATAATGGCAGTAGTGAATTTATACATTAGTAGGAGCTAATGAAGTACTTCTTTCGTGATTTGCGAAATACATTTAATGATGAACCCTGTCTGACGTCTACAGGAATTGTATCCCGTATCATCTGCTCATTTTAAAGAGTGCGTTTCCCGCAGTTTCCATTGTATAGTTTGGTTTGTGTGTACAATCTCTGGGGGAGTCTAGTGTTATAATAATGATGAGTTTGATGGGAAGAGGGTGATTGTTATCTGAATGGGTGATGTTGAATTTTATTGATAACTTTCAACACTGACAGCAACATTGAATTTGTATAGGTCAATTAGTTATAAATGTTAGGTCTTTAAACATTGGAAGAAGTGTGACTGTCGTCATTATTTGAGAGGGTTCGCAGGCATTTTTTATGAATGAGTTCTAAAGGATGTTTTATATATTTGTTTAATGCAAATATAGTTAATGCAATATTATAATAAATAGTAAACAAAACTAGTAAACTCAAATTATTTTAATCAAAATATCGTATTTCATTAAGAATTTTGTAAGTTTATTGTATAAGATTTTTTAAATACTTATACTTTAAGTTGGAAATACGAAAATGGGGACGATACTCAAATGGGGTATTTCGGTTTTCTGACTTACATACTAGGAATACTGGCTTCCTTTAGACTGTCAGGGAATATACCTAGTGTTACCGATTCATTCATTAGTTTACTGAGAGGGATTGCAATTTCAGCCGATATTAATTTGTAAATTTTTACTGGGATCGTGTATATTAAATAATAATATATCAAATTCAAGGTGTAAAAATATTTTCCTTCCTCTGACTGGTCAGCCTTTGGAAGAAATGAAACAGGATCCCTGATTGAACAATTCATAGTCTCAAACCTAGCGTTCTGAATACACGCGAGATGTATTGATTCTGTCATCGTAGAAATTTCCATGAAAGTGTCAAACATTTTAAGGCGTCATTCTGTTACTACTCCAGAAGAATATATTCACAATGGTTTCAAACGGTATTAGGGAGTTGGTTCACTTCGTCGATAGCGTTACAGATCACCACCTGATGTAATGCAGCACGCTGACCCAATGCTAGTATGAATATAGAATATAGTTACCTAACCTAACGTAGCCTAACCTAGAGCGCACAATATAGAGTGCACGCTGACACATACAGTAGATTCAATAGAACTTCAACAGTTGAGGTGTGTTCAGTGTTCTCACCACCGATGTCTGCGAAAGCGTACGAAGATATATGTTGTGTTTCTTGTAGGCAATTGTTGGCGGAGCCTAAATATATACGTGTTATATATATATATATATATATATATATATATATATATATATAGAGGGTGGCCCAAAAGTCTTTTGCCCCCAAAAATAGTTTAGAATGCGTCGGGGCAACAGACGTTTGGGCCACCCTATATATATATATATATATATATATATATATATATATATATATATATATATATATCCTTAATAAGATGAAGGGAAGTTATTATTTACAATTTTTTCTCAAGTGGAAAGCTCCATCCGTTTCTAAATATTTTCAATCTGGATGGTCCGTTACAACCAGGTCACACACACACACACACACACACACACACACACACACACACACACACAACAGCGGTGTTTAAGAAAAAAGCATTGCATAACAGACAATTTCAGAAATGAGTGAAGAATAAATAGAAACACATTTGGATACAATATTTATTAACATGTCAAGACTATTTTTCATTAGTATAGTAAATTCACAATTAATGGTGGAAATAATTACATTGTCATTGCTTTGTATAATACATTCAGTTCTTTTTATAATTAACTAACTTCATAAAATTATCAATTAAAAATATATGGGCATGCTCGAGAACGGTATCAAAATAATGCAATTCATCATTTCGCGCATTTAATAAAGGTTTCAGGTTGAGGAAGGCGGCTACTTCAAACAATCTATCGAGGATGAATTGGCAACGAGTAGGCACTAGTCTGTTATTACCATTGTTTTCACTGAAGGTTTTTAGATTAATTTTCCACAACAATTTTTTTTTATTTAGAAAAAGCCACGGCGTATTGCGTGTTAAGGATACTGCTTAGCGCTAGTTCCATCTTTCTTTGTTACTGCAGGTATACGTGTTTCTTGGTGATACCGCGAAGAGGCTTCTGAATAGCACTTCACGACGATCCAAGCTCAAATGCGGGTGTGAGGTGGGCTGTTTGTTTCAGTTCGTGGTGCTGACCTGGTATTTGTGGCATGCGTCTTAGGATCGAGGCGCCCCTGTTGGTGACTCAACGACTCGGCAGCGCTGGACGAAACACGTACAGATATATACCAACATGAAAATACAGTTTCGGGTAGATGAAAAAACTACAGTATATACACAAAATTACTTACACGAGAAAATAGGCGTGCCCATACCGTTCCACTCTGGAAGAGAAAAGGTACTCTCACTAAGTTTTATTGAAAAGGGTACACAGGTCTTTAGCTATGACCTCACTAGACACTTCGTCGTGGTAAACGTTGATGTAGTGGTAAAAATATTTTAAATTGTCACTGATCACTAGGTTGGCGTTTTTTGTTGCGGGACTGTAATCGGTGATGTGTAACATGACGTAATAAATTTTGCCGTACCATTCGTCAACGAGTTTCTTAATCCAGAGTCTGTTTCTTCACTGAGTGTCGGGTTCTTCACTCCGGATAGTTGTATTATTTGACACAGCTTAAATTCGACACATACTCCAAGACATCTTTAGCATTATGAATTCCTGTGACACTCTTTAGAATAACCATAGAGCACTTCAGTATCCTAAGTCGTCGACCTTGCGTGAATTAAGGCCAATTTATAAACTTCGATAGTCGCGTGAAAGGACGGACGTCGAGTATCTACAGAAGCTAAGGTTAACAAAGATCCTAAGGGCCACTCTAAGGTTAGCCCGAGAGAAAGAAGAGAGTAAGGGGTTAAAAAGAAAATAAGGGGTTAAGTAAGTAGCAAAACCTATCTTTCGTGGGTTAACATTCATTCAGAAAAAGAGAGAGAAAGACTCGCCATCATCCGCCGGCCACTGCCGACAAGTCGGAAAAATAGTCGAGGAGAATAGGAAAGGGGTGACGGATGAAAAGTAAAATAAGAACGCTTACAAACCATGCAAACAGTCTTAACTCAAACACTGTCATACCATGCAAACTACAGACATACAAGAGAGGATAAGAAAAGAAAAAAAGTATGAAGAGTATGATAAAAAAGTGGGTTAGTTTAAGCTACGAGCTACATCTAAGTTCGTATCAGTCTAATTTTTGTTTATATAATTTTGTTACTGGCATGTCATAAGCTGGCATTAATAGTCAACAGACTCAAACCTCGACCATTACCGGAAGAGCTCCTGTTGCTAATTGTTTTATTATTTTAAACGACATTAATATTTTTAAAATGCCTATCTAAACGGTTCTTAAACATATTAACGCTGGAGTTCACGACGGACGCGGGAAGATTATTCCACTTATCAATTACTTTAAACGTAAAAAGTTTTTAGCGATGTTAGTAATGAAACGTCTACCACGTAATTTAAATCCGTTATTACGAGTATTGCTATTATCGAAGATGAACAGCTTCTCAAAATTTACGTTATCGATCTTATTAACGATTTTGAAAACTTTAATAAGCTCCCCCCTTAATCTCCTAGTTTCGAGTGAATGCAAATCTAACTCTTTAATCCTATTTTCGTAAGACTTGTTGCGTAGTGACGGAATTAGTTTCGTGGCGCGTCGCTGAACCTTTTCCAACCTATCAATATCCTTACGCAAATACGGGCACCAAAACTGAACGGCATATTCTATGCGAGGCCTGACTAGGGATTTGTAAAGGGAGAATATAATATTCTTCGATTTAAATTCCAAATTACGCGCTATGAAGCCTAACATCCTATTAGCTTTTGCGCAAGACTCCAGGCACTGGTTCCTAACTTTTAAATTCTTAGATACGCGTACACGTAAATCTACTCCCTCGTCAACGCTCGCTGTCTGTCAGCCATCGTGTACGTGTAATTGTTGTTACGAGAACCTATATGCAAAACTTTACATTTGTCTACGTTAAATTGCATCTGCCACTTATCCATCCACTCCATAATCCTACTTATATCGTCTTGGAGCTTATTTCTATCGTCCACGTTAAGAACTTTACCGCCTATTTTGGAATCTTCCGCAAATTTTGACACGTTACTGGTCAAGCTTACATCTATGTCGTTAAGGTAGATTACGAATAGCAATGGGCCTAAAACTGAACCATGAGGACACCGCTACTTACATCCAACCACCCCGATTCCCTACCATTAACAACGACCCTCTGTTTCCTGGCACGAAGCCATTCCTCTAACCAGTTAGCTACCTGACCGCGTTATTACTTCTATTACTTTATTAATCTTCTATGCGGAACTGTATTGAACGCTTTTTTAAAGTCTAAATAAATAACGTCAGCCGCTCTATGCCTATCGTATTCGCGCACTATTTCGTTATGAAACTCTAACAAATTAGTTAAACAAAATTTATGGCATCGAAACCCATGCTGACTACTATTAATCAAATCGCGACTTTAACTGATCGACGATTCGATCCCTAACTACGGATTCCAAAAGTTTACTGACAATTGATGTTAAGCTAATAGGCCTATAATTGCTAGCCACTGTGCGATCGCCTTTTTTAAAAATGGGCGTAACGTTAGCTAATTTGAAGTCTTCAGGAATAATCCCCGCTTCTAGTGACTTATTAAAAATTTTTGTTAAAGGGCCTACGATAACGTCTTTCAAATCTTTCAAATGTCTAGGATAAAGCACCTCAGGGCCTGGAGCTTTGCTAACTTTTAGCTTATCGATATAATGCGCCTCGTAAACAGTTATTTCATTCAAAATAGTCTCGCTACTAATGGAACGATGTCGTCCACGTCGGGGGACATTATTTACGTCTTCTACGGTAAAAACTGTCGAAAAAAAGTTGTTAAAAATACCCGCCATCGCCTGAGCGTCGGAAGCCAAAGCGCGGTTAACGTCCACTAGAGGGCCTATGTTATCTTTTATCGGCTTACGATTATTGACGTAGTCAAAAAACTTTTTCGGATTATGTTTACAATCCGCAGCCACAAGTATCTCAAAATTACGTTTAGCATTCCTAAAAGATCTTTTAATCTGACGTCTAAGCTCAATATGTCTATTAAAGTTAGCTACCGTGCCATTGCGCTTATTAAGTATATACGCTCTATTACGCTCGTTTATGAACTCACCTATTTCCCTAGTTCACCACTTGGGCGTACCATGATTACTGGCGTGCTTGGGCCTACGCGGAATAAACTCCCTTTCGATATTCAAAAAATCTTTCTTTAAACGCCTCCCAATGAAAATTTGCGTCATTACCCATAAATAAATTATCCTAGTCCACTACTCTCATCCTATCCGCAAAACTATCAAAATTAGCCCTACGAAAATCAGGGACTTCTATTACATTACTATCTTTACTGTTTTCTATCAGTGGCTTAAACCTAATTATTTGGTGATCACTACATCCCAAACTCTCACCTATTTCCAAACCTTCGACTATATTTTCGTCGTTCGTCATCACCACGTCTAAAATATTGTCACCACGCGTTGGTTCGGTAACCATCTGTCGTAAAAAAAATTATCTTCCATGAACTCAAGCAGTCTCAAACCCTCATCATTACCAGTAAAAGTCTCGTAATTAACGTTAGGGCAGTTAAAGTCTCCGACAACTATATTATTCCGATTACACTGGTCAACAAAGATTTTTCATCAGAGTAAAATTTGTGTTGGCTCGATAGCATTTTTCACGCTGATTCCAAAACTGCATTCAGATTTTTTCTAGCACGTATAGTTGTCAAGATGAAGGCATATATATAACTACACAGATTTAACCATTTTAAATAGGCAAAATACTAATATTTCAACATTTGATTGTGTTTATTTTATTGTGTTTTTTTAGTTTATTCATCTTATTTATTTCAATTATCTTAATTATACATCTTACGTATTTCAGGTGTGAGCTTTTACGTCTAGCAGCATTGTGATTCAGGCAACAACGCCGTGCTTTGTGTGTCAAAAGATCAGTCCAGTCCAAGAACTTGTTGTGTCAAGTTGGTGTACATTTTTTTTGAATTTATAGTTTGCTCAGGTCAGTCAACATGCCTCGACAATGTAAGAATGACCCCGACAAGTTCTGTTTCGTATGCGGCCAGTTCACAACTAAAACACAGCGACGAAGTATTACAACCGACATTAAGAAAATATACAAGCTATACTTTGGTTGCCATCTAGGTGACCAAGATAAACCATGGGCGCCACATCAAATCTGTTCTGGCTGTTCAAATGGATTACGTGATTGGCTTAACAAAAAGAAAGCTTCAATGCCATTTGCTATACCCATGATATGGAGGGAGCCGAGAGATCATCATGAAGACTGTTATTTTTGTAGTGTGAACTTAATGGGGTTTTCTGCCAAGAACAAACACCAGATTGTATATCCAAACTTGGATTCAGCACGTAGACCAGTAAAACATGATGAAACGTTGCCCATTCCAATTCCCCCAAGTGATAGGCTAGATTCTATCATAGATGACATGGAAAGTGATGAATGTGCAACTGGCGTTTCCGGACCATCTACAGAACCAGAGTACACTTTTGAAGGTAGACATTTAGAGCCTAAAAAGTTAACCCAAGGACAGTTGAATGATCTTGTTAGAGACTTATCGCTGTCTAAAGAGAAATCAGAGCTTCTCGCCTCAAGACTAAAGGAGAACAATTTACTTGAGAACAATGTTCGTATTAGTTACTACCGAAAGCGGAATTTTGAATTAACAGCATTCTTTTCAGTAGACGGTCCTCTCTGTTATTGCCATGACATCAATGGACTATTTACAGCCATATCTCAGACGTATGTGGCATCTGAGTGGCGCCTCTTTATTGATTCGTCGCAGAGAAGCCTGAAAGCAGTTCTTTTGCATAATGGTAATATAATGCCATCCATCCCCATTGCCCATTCCGTCCATCTAAAAGAGACATATGACAATATGGATATACTACTTAAGGCAATCAAATACGACAGTCATCAATGGAATGTTTGTGGAGATCTAAAAGTTATAGGAATGCTTATGGGTATGCAGTCAGGATTCACAAATGGATATGTGAAAACTTTCTTGGAAGCAACAAGGCACCTGCGTATAAGGATGGAGTCAAGAACCTCCTTGATGCCTTCAAAGAAATGGAGTGTCGAATGTCGTTAAATATTCACTTCCTGCATTCCCACTTAGATTTCTTTCCTGAAAACCTTGGTGCAGTGAGTGACGAGCAAGGAGAGCGCTTCCATCAAGATATTCAGATGATGGAGAAGCGCTACCAAGGATATTGGAATGAAAGCATGATGGCGGACCATTGTTGGATGCTGTATCGTGACAATCCAGGCCAAATTTACAAAAGGAAATCACACACTCAGCGCTTTTAATAAAATAATGTATATATTCTTTATTTATAAGTACATTCAATAAAGTATATGATGTATTTGTTGTTTAGCATTCCTAAGTGTGATCTATACATCCATAAATTTTCTTATAGCAATATCAAAAACTTAAAAATATCAAAACCAGTGTATCTATATAACTATACGTGCTAGAAACAAAATAAAACCAGATTCGGAATCAGCGCGAAAAATGCATTAAGAAACGTGTGATCATGTTTGTGATGAGAAAAAAAGTTTCATTTTGTTGGCCAGTGTTATTAATAAAATTACTAAGAAGTGTGTAAAATCTAATATCGGTATCGAGGGGTTGAACGGGAGGTCTATAAACAACAACGAAATTAAAGCTATACTCCGCGCCCTAACTTCAATGCATATCGCATTAATTGCTGCCGGAAAATCTATCTTAACCTCGATAGCCCTAAGGGAATTACGGATGTACAACAAAACCGGCCACCAATCCTATGTAACCTATCATTAGTAAAAAGTTTAAAACCCGCTATATCAAGTTCCCCCAACAAGTCCCGAGTCACGGTATTTAACCACGTTTCGGTTATAGCAACTATATCGTAGTTCCCGAAATAAATTATCGCCTTAAATTCGTTCAATTTATTTCTAATACTACACGCATTACAATAAAAGACGTTTAAATTATTTTTTACCACCGATCGGCGTTTTAAACTATTTTTCACGTCGGGCCGGCGTTTCCCGGACCCACAACGCTTAAAGAGGGCTTCATCCTATACAGCTTTCGAACGTTCTCATCGATTAACCTACCTAGCCTAGCATCCCCTATTTCATTGAAATGCACTCTATCTTTTATAAAAAGGCTAGGATCACTAAATTCTGACCACAGCTTTACGAAGGGTACATTTTCCTCAGCACAAATCTCTTCTAGTTTAGTGTTTAAAAATATTGTTTTGACGTAATCCTAAAATTTAAACCGTGCCTAGGGGTAATACCTAGAATTAAAGACCTATCTGACCTTGCCTTCAGGGACCTAATTAACCCCCTGTATCTCTCCAAAAGGTCAGGCACTCTCGTATCGGGCCTATACGAGTCGTTGCCCCCTACCATCGTCACGAACATCGAGTGACGGGAGGTAACATCAATCCTATCTATTTTGTCTCTAATTCTGTCAACCCTGGCCCCTGGTAGAAAGACCCTCCTCCTCTTGGTTGGATTCCGTTCAACGAACTCCTATCCATATAACGCACTAAGGAGTCCTCAATTAAAATAGTTTCCCCTCGTTCACATCCCTATCCAACTGGACGAAAGGGTTCGAAACCTCGATAGGGCGGGGATTCTTATCACCTAACGTACGTGGCTAGCTCCACCCTTAACTACTCTAAATCCCTCCCCGTCTACTAATCTCGGATCAACCTTAACTCCTTCCTCAACTCTATCTAACCTTCCAGATAAGCTATCTATACTAGAAACTAGGTTCCTAACCTCATCCTTCAACTTACTAATGTCTTCAACGTTAATATAGGTTCGGCCTTCGTCAACTGTAAGCCTACCCCTGCCGACATCAAGTGTTGCAAGTCTTTCCGTCACCTCGTGTACACTACATTTTAAATCAACTATCTCTTCGCTTCTCTCACAAAAGAAACAAACCGATCTCTCGGTAATCGCCATAGGACCGCCATTGTAATCTTTAAAATCAGTATACATCGATTAACCCTACACCTAGCACACGACGCTTCCTGCGACGGCATCGCGCAAGTTAAGATAGTTAACGTTTATAATCGTCACAAGTTTAAATTAAATTAAGCCGGCACGCTATGAAAACTTCTAATTCGCTAAAAACCACTAATATTCAGTTACTTAACTATAACAATGTGAATATAAATGCAAGTATATAAAATTCAGAACTCTCCAACAATAAATTTATCGGCAATATCCAAAAGTAGAAACAATATCAGAGAGCCCGGGAATGCGTACACTCAGTAAGGAGTCTGGCTGACATCTTCAGATTTTACAGAGTACCACTTTACAGAATCAATTAAGTAAGGGGGCACTTCCAAATACAGGGGGGGGCACAAGTATTTGCTAGCTCTAGGGGGGGTCCGGGGGCATGCTCCGGGAAATATTTTAAATTTACGTTGTCTGGGACAGCATTTCCTGCCTTCTGGAGGCAGTTAGGAGGGCAAATTATAGGGCTTCAAGTACTGAAAAATAAGGATTTTTTTAGACATCCTTTGTATGTCCATGATATTAGGATGAAACCAGATACACAATAACTTGGTAGATATACAAGTTTATTATTCTTACATAATATACATATAAATAATTGTCATGGAACTGAGGTTATTGAAGACAGTATTCAGCTCTAAGTAATGTACAAGATATCCTTCCTAACGATCTCGTAGTCGTGTTCTCCACAACAAATTTTATATGTTTTAATTTTAATCACAGGATTTTCTCTTCATATCAACAATATGGGAAATTATACAATATTAATAATATATATCGTAACCAATTACTATCTTCAAATATTATGACTAGATTTTGGGTTTATGATAAAATCTATCTGTAAGCAGTTGACGAAAAAACGAGGGGGCACCACTGAAAAACGAGGGGGCTTGGCCCCCTGGTGCCCCCTCGTGTGGACGCCCCTGCACTTTACAAATGTGTTGCACGCAATATCAGACGCAGCCATGGTTAAAAGTTAAATTTGGGAGAGGAGTATAAGCATACGCACATACACGTCGGCAATTATGATGAAACTTAGAAGAAAAATTCAGCAGCTGAGACGTGTTCACGACAGCGATGTCTGCGAAAGAATGACGAAATTATGCGGTTTTTTCATGATAGGTAGTTGTGGGGCGGAGCCTATACATCACATCACGACAAGACAGGAATGTTACACACACACACACACACACACACACACACACACACACACACACCATTTTAGGAGATTTCAATATTCACCACCACCTTTGCCTTTAATCTTATCTCACTAACATACCTAGTGAACTAGCTAACAACTTTTCTATCCTAAATGACTAGAGCAGATTGTACAGCACCCTACTAGTATCACCGATCGTCGTGGAAATGGGTCCAATATTCGGGATATATTTCTTATCTCTCATCCTTCTTCTTACTCTGTGAAACTTTTTTCTCCGTTGGGTTCCTCCGACCACAATCTTATATCTGTTTCCTGTCCTATCACTCCAATTTCGCCTTTTGATCCTCCCGAGAAGAGGCGCCTTTTGCACTTTGGTGGCGCTGATTGTGAGGCCCTTGGGCAGTATTTCTGTGATTTTCCATGGAATGAACTGATTACTGCTTCCGTGGCCGGGGCCTTTCCGAGTGTGCTGAGCGCATCACGCAGGTGATTCCCTGAGCATGGAGGCGTACATTCCATATTCTATTCCGACAACAAATGTAAAAAACCTTAGTTTAACCTTACTTGTTCTAATCCTATCCGCAAAAGAGAGGAGTCTTTCAGAAGATACCGTCGTCATCCAACTCCTGACTCTCACTCAGTTTATATTTCTGTCAGGAATTGTGCAAAATCTGTTCTTCGACTCGCCAAAAATTACTTCATCCGACAAAAATTGTAAAAACCTATCCACTTCTAATTCTTCTCGTTTTCTCTGACA
The DNA here is from genome assembly GCA_023014485.1 of Bathynomus jamesi. Taxonomy (NCBI): domain Eukaryota; kingdom Metazoa; phylum Arthropoda; class Malacostraca; order Isopoda; family Cirolanidae; genus Bathynomus; species Bathynomus jamesi. The sequence goes on along the minus strand of JAJOZX010003008.1, from coordinate 319,745 downwards.
TCTACAGTAGCTAAGAACCTCTTTAACAACTTTACTTTCTCTTCTTTCCCTCCTGTTTTCCATTCCGACGGCACAGTTGCCGTCTCTTCTCCTAACAAAGCAGCTGAACTCTTCGCTCAAACTTTCTCTTCCTACTCAACTATGGACGATTCCGGTGCTTTTCTTCCATCTCCTCCTTCCTCTGACTTTATTATGTCTGAAATTAGGATCTCTTTTAAAGATATGCTTTCTGCCCTATCTGGCCTCAACTCTACAAAGGCGTACGGTCCTGATGGTGTTCCTCCTGTTGTTCTTAAGAACTGTGCTTCTGTGCTGACACCTTGCCTAGGCAAACTCTTTCGTCTTTGTCTCTCATCTGGTACTTTTCTTTCCTGCTGGAAGTTCGCCTTCATTCAGCCTGTTCCAAACAAGGGTGACTGCTCTCAACCCTCCAACTATCGTCCAATAGCTTTGATTTCTTGCCTTTCTAAATTTTTTTAAAATTTATTCTTAATAGGAAGATTCTTAGATACTTATCTTCTCACAATGTTCCTTCAGATCGTCAGTGTGGGTTCCGCAAGGGACACTCTACTGGCGATCTTTTTGCATATCTCTCTGACGCTTGGTCATCCTTTTTGCAGGATTTCGGTGAAACTTTTGTTTTTGCGTTAGACATATCGAAAGCTTTTGATAGCGTCTGCCACAAACTTTTAATTTCCAAACTGCCCACTTTCAGTTTTTATCCTTCTATCTGTGCCTTCATCTCTAATTTCCTTTCTAGCCAATCTACAGCTGCAGTTGTAGATGGCCACTGTTCTTCTCCTAAAACTACCAACAGTGGTGTTCCTCAGGGTTCTGTCCTGTCAGCCACTCTTTTCCTTTTATTTATTAATGATCTTTTAATTCGCACTCCTTGTTCCATTCACTCCTATGCCGATGATTCCACTCTTCACTTCTCCAGCCGCTTCACAAAGCTTCCCTCACAACAGTCACTCCATGATTCGCGTAGTATGGCTATGAAACACCTGACCTCTGATCTTTCTGCTATCTCTGACTGGGGCAGAGAAAACCTTGTGGCTTTCAATGCCTCAAAAACTCAGTTCCTCCATCTGTCGACTCGTCACAATCTTCCACACGACTATCCCCTTACCTTCAACAACACACAACTCAATCCTTCCTCTTCTCTTCACATTCTTGGCGTTTCCTTTTCTCGTGATTTTTCCTGGAAAGATCACATATACTCTCTTTCTAAAACAGCTTCCAATAGGTTAGGTGTGCTGTACCGGCTTCGCAGTTTCTTCGCCCCCGCTCAGTTGCTGTCTGTGTACGGGGGCCTTGTTCACCCCTGTATGGAGTACGCTTCTCATGTATGGGTGGCTCAACCCACACAGCCGTATTTAACCGGGGGGGAATCAAAGCTTTTCTTCTCACCAATTCCCTGCCTCTTAACTGACTGTCTTGAATCTCTCTCCCTTCGCCGCAATGTTCCTTCACTCTCTCTCTCTACTATCGCTATTATAACAGACATTGCTCTTCTGAACTCTCTAACTGCATGCCTCCTCCTTTAAGGAGAGCAGGCATACCAGTCTTTCTACACTTTCTTATTCCTTTTCTGTCCAATTCTCTAAAGCCAAGGTTAATCGGTATTTCTAGTCCTTCATCCACTCAACCGGTGAACTCTGGACAATCTTCCTCAATCCATCTTTCCCCCTGTCTATGACTTCCAGTCTTTCAAACGCAGAGTGTCTAGTCATCTCGATAACCCTGAACCTTGATTTTGGCTCTCTTTCTCTTCTATGGGGAGGTGGGCACTTTAGCGGGCGTTTGCCCTTGGCCCCTCGTTCCTGCATAAAAAATATCCTGTTTTTTCTAAACTTACCAGATATTTAAGAGAGGCGAGGCTAACGCTCTGTCATTTTACTGGGTTTAAAGTGATGCCCTTCGCCTTCACGATGTATTCGTAAGTTTTTTGAACCAGTCCATACGCCATACGGCGTACAGGACCCGTAGACCCAGCCAGGGCCGGATTTAGGAGTGGGCAAAGTGGGCAGCTGCCCATGGGCCTCCACATCTTGGGGGCCTCCACATATTGACAAGCCATTATCAAAATAGAAAAAACCCGAAACTAGAAAAACCCGATAGATGATCAACAAAAAAACACGCGCATCCAATACCACTGTAGTAGATAAACTTTTACCAATTACTATTTGTTGTGTACTGATTATTATTTTGTTTTTATTACTCTTTTAGGCCTACTCTCACTATAATGGAATACCCGAGTAACCCGAGGCTTTCATTTTTTGCAGAAATGAGTGGAATGGACAGACACAAGAGTGCACGATGTTTTGAAAGTGTATGTATGTTAATTATATTATGAATCTTATGGATGACTTCAATTATGTCTTCCCCTAAGGTAGGGGGGCCTCCACATGGAGGCTGCCCAGGGCCTCCACACGTCTAAATCCGGCTCTGGACCCAGCGAATGCATTAAACCCCAAAGTTTGATGCGCCCGTAAGCCACTGTAAAACTAGCCATAGGGATTTTGTGACGCGGGAAGTATCTGTAGTCAACTCAGTCCTATTGTAACGTATTACGTACGTATTACCTACGTGCACAGTTTCAAGAACCCCTTTATCATCAGCGATAATCTCATTGGCGATAATCTTTTTGACGTAATCTTATACTTCGTCAAAACTTTGAGCTAACTGCACGTTCACCTTGTCAGTGTTCTGTGCAAACTTGTCCCAAAGACTTCAAACAAAGCTTTGTATTAAAGCGCTTGCCAGGGTTCCGCGCAATATGCTCCCGCTCAAGCTGTGTACCCTCACAAATACAGTCCGCTTTTCCGTTCTTGGTCTCAACTCCCTGTGGAAATTCCGACTCCTCAACATTATCTTTCAGGAAGGTGTTGATATAAGGAGTGAAGAGGTTATAAAGTTTCTGGAATCTCCACACATCATAAATCTTTAATATTCTGTACCCATCAAGAAAGGCTAGTTCCAAATCAAGGTTTGTAAAAACGCCTCGGATCTTCCTCTGGTTAATTGTATGATTACACACACACACACACACACACACACACACACACACACCACTGTTCTTTTCTTCGCATTTCACGCACGTGGAAAACATAGTTTGTGATCAAAACATCAGGCAAGATGGACATCCATTAATCACGAGGGGGAAGTACATCAACGAAGGACAGCCCAAAATAGTTCTCGTTTAAATTGTTTGAAAATTCTTCGATGGTGGATAGGGCGGGTCCCACGAAATTTTCAGGGGCACCTACGGGGTATGGTTTATGCTTCATTACATATGGGTATAAAGAGCAGAAGTCAAAGTAATAAACTTTCCACGCTCCGTAGATGGAAAGTATAGTTTGAAAGGGTTTCTACGGTCTCTAAGCAAACTGTCCCCACGTTTGAGAGGGTTCACAATCGTTGAACGTTTGATAACCCTTATTTGATTACGGTACTGCTCGTTGGTCTCCATCCACTCATCATATTCGTGTTCCCATAATGTCCTGTGAGTGAACTGTGAACTTATAAGCTGGTCACGAGTACGGGTCCAAGACAGACTATCGGCGGGAGATCTACCGTTGTAGTCACCTGTGTACCACACTCAGAACGGAGGCATCCGTACCAAAGACATCCATGGAAGGTCCTTAAAGATGGACTCAAAGGTCGACGAGTTAGGTGTCAGGTAAAACCAGATGTTCTTGTTTGAACTTGGGTGAGGACAGAGAGGTCGCAAATCCCATAATTAAGGTTTAAGGAGAATTAACTTGTGTAATGGAAGGATTTAATTTTTTTTAGTTCTACTCGTACTATATACGAATAAACCTTTTCCCCTTCATCTCAGTACTGAGTTTTATATATATATATATATATATATATATATTATTATGCAGGAAGGAGGGGCCAAGGGTGAATGCCCGCAAAAATGCCCACCCCATAGAGGAAGAAGAGGGCCAAAATCAAGATCCAATGTTTTCAAGATGCCTGGACACTCTGCGTTTGGAAGACTGGAGGTCATAGACAGAGAGAAAGATGGATTGAGGAAGATTGTTCCAGAGTTCACCGGTTGGATAGATGAAAGATTGAAAATATGATTAACCCTTGCGTTAGAGAGTTGGACAGAAAAGAAATGAGAATGTGTCAAAAGTCGGGTACTGCGTGCTCTCCTTAAAGGAGGAGGCATGCAGTTAGAGAATTCAGAGGAGCAGTGTCCATTATGCTAGCGATAGCAAAGACAGAGTGAGGCAGTATTGCGGCGAAGAGAGAAGGATTGGAAATAGTCAATAAGAGCCGGGGAATTGATGAGAAGAAAAGCCTTTGATTCCACTCATTCAAATAGAGCTGTGTGGATTGAGCCACCCCAAACGTCAGAAGCGTACTCGAAAGTGTCGCGGGCAAGACCCCTGTACAAAAACAGTAAATGACCAACCTAACCTCTTAGAAGCTATTTTAGAAAGAGAGTATACACTAAGTGAGCTTTCCAAGAGAGATCACGAGAAAAGGAAACACCAAAAATGTTAAGAGAAGAGAAAGGGTTGAGTTGTGTATTATTGAAAGTAAGGGGATATTCGTGTGAAAAATTGTGACGAGTAGACAGATGAAGGAACTGAGTTTTTGAGGCATTGAAAGCCACAAGGTTTTCTCTGCCCCAATCAAAGATAGTAGAAAGCTCAGAGGTCAGGTGCACCATTGCATTCTCACGTGAATCATGGAGTGACTGTTGAGAGTGACGCTTTGTGAAGCGGGTTGAGAAGTGAATAATAGAATCATTGGCATAGGAGTGTATAGGACAGCACGTGCGACTTAATAGATCATTGATAAACAAAACGAAAAGAGTTGGGTGACAGGACAGATCTCTGTGGAACACCACTATTAATAATTGCAGGAGAAGAACAGTGACCATTTACAACCGCAGCTATAGATCGGTTACAAAGGAAATCGGAGATGAAAGCACAGATAGAAGGATAGGAACCGAAAGAGGGCAATTTGGAAATTAAAGATTTATGCCAGACTGTATCAAAAGCTTTAGGTATGTTTAGCGCATTAGCAAAGGTTTCACTGAAATCCAAAAAAGGGGATGACCAAGAGTCAGCGAGATATGCAAGAAGATCGCCAGTAGAGCGTCCCTTGCGGAACCGATACTGACGAACTGAAAGATGATTGTAAGAAGAGAAGTGTTTAAGAATCTTCCTATTAAGTCAAAAACGTTAGAAAGGCAAGAAATCAAAGGGTTGAGAGCGGTCACCCTTCTTTGGGACAGGCTGATTGAAAGCAAATTTCCAGTAGGAAGGAAGCGTACAAGATGAAAGACAAAGACGAAAAAGTTTGCCGAGGCAAGGTGTCAGCACAGAAGTACAGTTCTTGAGAACAACAGGAGGGGCATCATGTGGACCGTACTACCGCTCAATATAGAGAGCCCAGATAAGGCAGGGAAAACATCTTTGGCGGAGATTCTAATTTCAGATACAATTAAGTCGGAGGGAGAAGGAGATGGAGGAACAGCACCCGAAACATCCAGAGATGAGCTAGAGGCAAAAGTTTGAACGAAGAGTTCATCTTTATCAGAAGAGACGGCAACTGAGCCGTCGGAATGGAAAGGAGGAGGAAAAGAAGAAATAAAGTTTTTGCAGAGGTTTTTGCTAGGTGCTAGAAAGAATGAGATGAATTAGAATTGGATGGGTTTTTACATTTTTGACTGACGAAGGAATTTTTAGCGGGTCGAAGAACAGAGTTTCGGCTATTCCGGGCAGAAATATAAACTAAGTGAGAGTTAGGAGTTGGATGGCGGATAGCATTAGAACAAGCAAAGAAGTTAAACCAAGGGTTTTCTGCATTAGTAGTAGGAATAGAATATGGAATGTACACCTCCACGCCCGAGAGAATTACTCCCGTGATGGGCTCAGCGCACCCGGGGTGGCGCCGGCCACGGAAGCAGTAATCATTCCATGGGAAATCACAGAAGTACTGCCTTAGGGTCTCCCAATCAGCGGCACCAAAGGCACCCAAGTGCCAAAGACGTCTCGTCTTGGGAGGAGGTTGGTTTAATCTTCATGTAGCGTGAATTAGGCTCCGCCGACAATTATGTCAGCTGATTGGAGAGGGTAAGCTCTCAGGCTCGTCCACGCACTCTCACGTTTGTTTGGTTGTTTGTTTGAGAACACCAAAGTTTATAGTACAGTATAATGTCACACATGTATTTTTTTTTATTTATTCCGCATATATTTTATTCCCTTATCACCCCCATTATCTTACCTCCCACTCACCCATTCCCCCACTACCCCTCCCACATATAATTTTTTATTTGTATTTTTCCCCTTATCACCCCCATTATCACTGACTCACCCATTCCCCCGCTACCCCTCCCACATATAATTTTTTATTTGTTTTTTTCCCCTTATCACCCCCATTATCACTGACTCACCCATTACCCCTTATCACCATCCTCCTTGCCTTATCCCACCCCATTCTTCCCTCACACACCCCACCGCCATATATGTCGGGATGGTGTTTTTTCTCAATATATATATATATATATATATATATATATATATATATTATAACTAAAGAACGACGCTTGTATAGGAGATATTCCGCGCAAGACGAGAGAGAGAGAACGAAACAAATGAAAAAATGAGGTAACCACCCGGGAATCGAACCCGGGATCGTTCTCTCTCTCTCGTCTTGCGCGGAATATCTCCTATACAAGCGTCGTTCTTTACGTTGTTTATACTGCGTGTTCTTTGCAGTTGAATGTGTGTGTATATATATATATATATATATATATATATATATATATGACGTTACACCATTCCCGTTGTTATCTAACTCAGTATGTTGCTTCGTTGCCTCTGGCGACGAAGTGTATACCGCTTACAAACAAGGTTCTTCTTTTAAAACTTCATCTGACTGTGTATTACGAACAATTTAATGTTTTCGTCGTTATGGCGTCCCTTCCTTCAATCCGTTGAGAGAATGGAATGTTTATAAATCTCGACGTGGAAGGATAAAAATGACACGTTACCCTTTTCACAGTTTCATTTCAAAAGGATAGTTCAGTTCTCAAGAAATTAGGTTTTTATAGAGCAAAGTTAAAATAGAAATCAAAGTTTCTTCACTACACTTGCTTAGAGGGTTCTTAACGAAACCAAACGAGTTGAGTGACCGCCAAAGGGGCGAGGCACGAACTGACTTTCCTCTCCTTGCTATGCCCTAGAGGGACTCCCGTGGTGTCACGTTTACAAAAGGTTATTAAAGTTGCAAAGTCCTAGTCTAATAATGATATTAGCAAAATAATTTATATAATTTTGGGTTTTATACTTACCTCTTTTATGTGATTTATATTAGCCGAAAAGAACACTTAGGATTTAGGAGTCTCCGATTAAAATTATAGATTTGGCACCTCTGATGTCGTTAGGCTTAAGAAAGGCTGCCAGACATCTACTGTGGGCATGAGACAAATTATACCATATTAAAAGTTTAAAACATTAATACTTTAGTTTATACAAACATAATAATATCTTTAAATTTTAACAAAATTTATTTCCTGTGGAAAACCTTTTACACACACACACACACACACACACATATATATATTATATATATATATATATAATATATATATATATAATATATATTTTACTCCCCATTCCCCCCCACTAGGGCGGGTCGTACTCAGGTGACAACATGAATCTGAAGGAAATCCTACCATCAGGGGTGTCTAAATTATGTGTTTTTACATGGGGAATTCAAATATGAGCTTATTTTTTGGATAGGATAACTCTAACCTACATCATTTTGTATTTCTAAATTGCCAATTTTACCCTTTTGAACCCCTTTATAATATATTAAAAGATATAAGGTAAATCATTTATATTGACAAGGCCAAATTAACTTTACATATATTTATTAATAGGTGAACTGCATGTATATCACTGGATATAATTACAAAGATCATTCTCCTGACATCTTGAACTTTGCCAGGTTGCACAAATCCTGCTTTGACTCAGACTTGGACATCAGCTTCCTGCTGGTCTCCTGACCCCTGATCCCTCCATCCCTCTTTTCCTGTGAGAAGTACTTAGCAGAAGCCTCAGTCACCATTTTAACAACCCTCTCAATGCTTTGTGTGTGGCAAGGCCAGTTGCGCACCTCCATTGGGGTGTTGATGAAGTTTTTCACCTCTGAGGTGCTTAGAGAGCAGGTGAGAGGTGGCTCTGACACACCTTCTGACCAGCTGATCAAGTCACCGATGCTGGAAGCATCACAATTGATGTCAGGTGTCCTTCTGCTCCTAACAGAGGAGTCCCCCAGCTGAGTGTCCGGGTCCCCCTCTCCCCTGATGGCCAGGATTCTCTCCACCCATTCAATCCTCTCCTTCTGATCCTCAGAGCAGAGTAGTGTTTGGAGGATGACTTCACTGTGGGCATACCAAGCAGATCTTCTCACAGTTGGCATCACAATATCCAGCACCTCCTTTCTCTGGGACTTGAGGCAGTCCAGCTGAAAGAGGATGTGCCTAGGCCCTTCGATCCAGGAGTGCTTGACCTTCACGTTGAACCAACATGGGTAATACACTCCAATGATAATTCCACAATGAATTGCAGAATCTTCAGGTTCTTTCCTTTAAGTCCGTGCTTTGACACCCAGAGCCTGAGAAGTCTGTTCGCTGTGGTGAGCCAGCGGCTGTGGTTTACTGGTCCTATCTCTAATAGAGCCAGCCCTGCAGGAAGTACTCCATCCCTGACTGCACAGACAATTTTATAGCCATATTATTGATCAGTTGAGAGATCTTGAATGACCTTGTCAGGAAGCTTGATCAGTGGAGGGCCAACAGAGATTCGGATAAAGTTTGGATTGATATCAAAGTCTGTAGCAGAATCAAGGAGCTTTCCTATTGGCCCGGATAGTTTTTTGTCTGACAGAGTAGGGCCATCAAGGTCAACATTGAGATGGCGCAGGGGAAGTTCAACAGTGTGCAGGTTGCACACCAACCAGACCAGCTTTCTCCCCAGGTGCAGCTCCAGCTTCCGCATTACTCCAGCTTTCACACCAGTGTTGACATTTGTTGAGTCTCCTCCAATGGCCAACAAGGTCTTATCATAACCCCTCTCTTTCAGCCAGGCAAACAGGACCTTAGCAATCTTCTCCGCATGTGACTCCTCTTTAGTTGCTTTCTCTGGGGTAAAGTGGAACAGATAGTAGCTGCCAGGCTCACTAACAACACTATAGTGTTCTTCCTTGATCTTTGCGGGAAAAGATTGGTCACTGCCCTCAGCTTCCATCATCACATTGGTCAGGTCAATCCACCCATCGAAGAGGATGCAAGAGATCCCCCCCTCCTCCCTGCACTTCTCGAACTGTTCCCCCAGCTCTTTCATCAACTTCTCATGTGCTCTCTTGACCTTGCTCTTGTTGGTTTTCGTCGTCGTCGTTGGGCCTAGGCAAGCTACGGCTTGGGACCGTAGCGCATCTATCCGGTATAGGTTAACCTGGATGATGTAGCCATAAGCACTGCCGCTGGTTAAGTGCCAACCAGTGATTATCTCACTAGCCGTATTGAGTCCGTTAGGCGAAACTGCGACAGTACCAAGGATGGAAAATATAACCCTTGGATTTCTATTAGATTAAAATAATTATTTGAATATAAATAATTAACTGACAATTGTGATATATAATTAATTATGTTTACATACAATAAAATAATACAGTATACATAAAATTAGTATTAATGTGGTTTACAATTGAATTATGATGGGTAACTAATTTAAAATGAATTTATAGCTATTCCGAAATTCAAGACGGTAAAATTAACATTTATCTTGAAACTAAAATAAGAGTATTCACTACACACTCCCCCACCAGAGAGGAAGTTCAAAGAGTTCCGAACGACACAGATTTCCCCTGGACCTTTTTGGTAGCTACATGTACCTCGCTTAAGGTTGATTCCAAAAACGCAGGCTTAAGACGATCGATAGAAACCTTGTCGACCTTGGAACCGCGCTGGATGAGAAATGATTTGCGCGTACGTCGGAGAACTTCATAGGGCCCGTCATATGGACATTGGAGAGGCCGTTTTGGGACAGGTACACGAACGAAAACGTGGGTGCAAGACTGGAGGGCTGGGGAAACAAAGATGTTCTGTTGGCTAGTCAATCGAGGGGAACAGGCTGAAGGAACTGCATGTGAGAGGAAAGTGTTTGAGCGAATTCCGTAGGATCACATGACTTATCCCCTGCAGTGAAGTAGCCACCTGGTAGCTGCAGTGTTGTTCCATAGACTAGTTCAGCCGCTGTAGTCTTCAGATCACTCTTAAATGCAGAGCGAATACCAAGCAACACGAGTGGAAGCTTATCCATCCAATGGGAGTCTTCGTGACACATAAGGGATGACTTCAGCTGGCGATGGAAGCGTTCGACGAGGCCGTTAGCTTGCGGATGATACGCACAGGTATGCGCATGTACTGTACCCAACAAGCTGGTAAACTTCTTCCAAAACGAAGACTCAAATTGGCGACCTTGGTCAGTGATGACTTTTGTCGGCAATCCAAATCTTGATACCCATCCATGAAGAAAGGCTCTTGCAACAGTGTCCGCTTGGATATCAGGAAGTGGGATGGCTTCAGGCCATCTGGAAAAGCGGTCGAGACAGGTGAGCAGATAACGTTGGCCTTGAATCACTGGAAGAGGGCCAACAATGTCTACATGAATTACCTCAAATCGCTGGGATGGGGGCGGAAATGCGTCAAAGGGGGACCTGGTGTGCCTTTGGACTTTGGCACGCTGGCAGGCAAGGCACGTTTTGGTCCAACGTTTGACATCCTTCCGCATCGAGGGCCAAACAAAGCGAGAGGTAACCAGGTGTTGCGAAGCACGGATACCAGGATGGAAGGGCTTATGAAGATCCGTGAAGACTGCTTGTCTGTGACATGGAGGGACATAAGGGCGAATAGCAGCTGTTGATACGTCGCAATAGAGGGGCACAGACAATCCTGGCATACTCATTTTCTTGAGGGAAAGTGAGTGAGTGGAGTCTTCTCTGAGCAGGTCTTGTAGTTCCGTATCCTTATCTTGATCCTGTGCAATAGCATTCCACAGTGTAGAGCTGAGGGTAACAGAAGTAATCTCTATTTTTGAAAGTGCATCCGCTGGAGTGTTCAAGACACCTTTGATGTGGCGGATATCTGTGGTAAATTGCGAGATATAATCGAGTTGCCTGATGACTCTGGGAGAGTGGTTACAGCTGTTTTTATTGAAGACAGTGACCAAAGGTTTGTGGTCGGTAAAAACACAAAACTCTCGGCCTTCAAGGAAATGTTGAAAATGCTTCACGTTTAAGTAAATAGCAAGAAGTTCACGTCCGAAAGCACTATAACGCGTTTGGGCTGGCTGCAGCTTTTTCGAGTAAAACGCGATGGGTGCTTGTTGACCGTTAATGGTTTGTTCCAACACCCCACCGATCGCAACATCTGATGCATCGACCGTCAGAGTTAGGAGGGCATCACTGATAGGAAATGACAGAGACAATGCACTATTGATAGCATTTTTGGCATTGTCGAACGCCTGTAAACTATCGCTACACCATACCAATTTCGTTACCTTGCGTTTGTGTGTGATCATAGCGTGTAGAGGAGCAAGAACACTGGCACAGTTTTTAATGAACTTGTGGTAATAATTTACCAAACCTAGAAACCGACGTAACTCACGCTGATTATTTGGCATAGGGTAATTTTTTATCACTTCACACTTGTCCTGAAGGGGGGTAATTCCGTGCTGCGAAATCGTGTGACCAAGAAATTCCAAGGTTGGCTGTGCAAACACACACTTAGATGCATTAATAGTAACACCGTATTGTTCTAAGCGTTGAAAGAGGAGTGAAAGATGTTCCTTATGTTCCTCTTCCGTTGAGCTGGCCACAAGCAAATCATCGATGTAGGCATAAACAAAGTCTAAGCCTCTGGTGACCTCATCTATAAACCTCTGAAAGGTTTGCGCAGCATTCCGTAGCCCGAACGGCATCTTCACAAATTCGAATAACCCAAATGGTGTACAAACTGCAGTCTTGGGAATATCCGAAGGCTCTAGGGAATGTGGTGGAAAGCCTTAACGAGGTCTATTTTACTGAAGATAGATTTGCCGTGGAGAAGAGAAGTAAAGTCTTGGACATTTGGTACCGGATCTCGGTCCGGGATGGTTGTCGAATTCAAAAACCGGTAATCCCCACATGGTCTCCAGTCTCCTGACTTCTTCTGGACCAGGTGTAGGGGAGAGGACCAACTGCTTTTGGAAGGTCTTATTATCCCAAGATCTATCATAAGCTGGAATTCCGATTTGGCAGCTTTCAGTTTGTCCGGGGCAAGACGTCTGGGTTTTGCAAACACAGGGGGACCTTTTGTTGTAATGTGATGGGTAATGGTGTGCTTAATGGTATCACCCATCTGCATCGGTTGAAGAATTCCTGGATATCGCTGGAAAAGGCACTGGTACATGGAATTAGGGGGAACGAGGGAAAGTGCAGAGTTCGAGGCGTCCGGAAGGGCAACCTGTTTGGCAAGAACAAAAAGCAGTGTGGCCTGGTCGCATAAGCGTCGCTTGTCAAGATCCACCAGGAGTTTGAAATGCTGGAGGAAATCAGCGCCGATTATGGGATGCTGCACTTGAGCACAGATGAAAATCCACTTGAAGGATCGGTGAAGGCCCAAGTTTAGTTCACGCGACTGAGTACCGTACGTGGGTATGCGTGAACCGTTAGCAGCGTATAGAGGCGGAGATTCCGAGTGCGTATGACCAGATTTTTGAGGGAATACACTGACTGACGCTCCGGTATCGACCAAGAAATTGACACCAGAGTTCCTGTCCTTTATGAAAACAGGTTGGCAGTGCGAGTACTAGACGCCATTAGGACTCGCTGCTGGGGTTTTCCGACGAAAAATTGCAAGGGGAGATGCACTTCCTAGCCTTCTTTCCAAATTTAGAGTGGTAGAAGCAGATCTTCCCGGAACTCGAACGATGCCTCTTCGTAAATCTTGACCGAGAATGGCTTCTTTGCCGTTGATTTTGTAGCAGAGAACAAACGTGGTTGAGTTGTTGACTTAACTCTTCCACTTTCAACTCCAGTTCCGATTGTGTGTTCACGTTGTTGACCGGAGCTGTGTCAATCTCCACTACTTTGTCGGCAGTTTCTGCTAGTTTATCAACTGGAGTAGCAGGATCCATAGTGGCCAAGACACGCTGAGCTGATGGAGGAAGTTTCTGCAAGAACAACTGTCTAAAGATGTCCTTATCGAAGGTTTGTGCGCGTTCGCCTAGAGCGCACTGCATAGCCCTCAGCATTTGAGTGGGCTTATGGTCTCCAAGTTCTTCTTTTGAGATTAACTGATGTAGTTTCTCACGCTCGGAGACAGTGGTGCGGCACAGGATGGCAGACTTCAGATCGTTGTATGGGTCTTCACTCGTGGAAGTAGACACGATGACGTCACGGACTTCAGAGATGATGCTCGCTGGTAGAGAGGACAAAACATGATCGTATTTTGTCCTGCTAGCGGTGATCCTTCCCAAGTTGAATTGTGATTCCACTTGGTGGAACCAAATAAATGGATCACCCGGCCAGAAGACGGGGAGCTTTACGCTCAAGTGGGAGATGGCACCAGCGTCGTCAGGCATCTTCTCCTATGCTTGCTGACGTACAAGCAAGACGACAAGTTACCAACGAAGGAGTGGAGGTTGAGACGAGCGCAGGCACAGAGCGCACGGGCAGGGGTGAGGGGCAGAGGGCACGAGCGACGTTACAGTCTGGTCCTAGTCGCTCGGGTGAAGGGGGTGATGGGCACGAACGACGTTACAGTCTAGTCCTAGTCGTTCGGGTAAAAGGGGGGAATCCAACTCCGGGGTCACCAATTGTTGGTTTTCGTCGTCGTCGTTGGGCCTAGGCAAGCTACGGCTTGGGACCGTAGCGCATCTATCCGGTATAGGTTAACCTGGATGATGTAGCCATAAGCACTGCCGCTGGTTAAGTGCCAACCAGTGATTATCTCACTAGCCGTATTGAGTCCGTTAGGCGAAACTGCGACAGTACCAAGGATGGAAAATATAACCCTTGGATTTCTATTAGATTAAAATAATTATTTGAATATAAATAATTAACTGACAATTGTGATATATAATTAATTATGTTTACATACAATAAAATAATACAGTATACATAAAATTAGTATTAATGTGGTTTACAATTGAATTATGATGGGTAACTAATTTAAAATGAATTTATAGCTATTCCGAAATTCAAGACGGTAAAATTAACATTTATCTTGAAACTAAAATAAGAGTATTCACTACACTCTTATCAATCACTTTACTTGTATTGTCTTCTGTGATGATTCCTGCGTCAATCAGAGCTGCTGTTGCTATCGCTGCAGTTGGCCTCAGCCCTATGCCATACCTTACACTAGCAAGGGCAATGTTTTGAATCTCATCATAGTTTGCGCGCCAGAAAACCGTCAAAATATTTCATATACCAAACTGTATGATAATTACAATTAAGTGGAATGGCACACCTTTTTATTTGAGTATTTAAATATTATTATTATTATATGAATTACATTATATGTGTTTATATGAATTAGTTAGAACAATGCTCTATGAGAGATAACGTGAGCAGCCATGATAGAAAACGTGAGAAGACATATTCTGGGGTAACTACAATAGTAAAATAATCAACAATTTAATAATAATCAACTGCAAAATGATGTAGGTTAGGGTTATCAGAATTAAATATTTTCTTCAGAATTGTGTTCTATACACCAAAATATGTCATTTGAACACCCCTCTCCATTGATTTAAAAACAATGCATAGTATGACCCGCCCTACCCCCCCACTCACCCACCATATATATATATATATACTGTATATGATGAATAAAACCACGAAGGAAAGGAAACACAGAGTGGTGCTCAAGCGCTTTCGTCTAATGACATCCTCAGGAACACTGAAGTAAATAAAGAGTACAAGACTATATATAGGTTACAAAAAAATAAAAATATATATATATATAGTAAATAAAGAAATAAAATTTGTGGGAGGAGCATACACATTTGTAAGGAAAACTACCAATTTTATCACTTTGCTCAAATTCAACACAAGCTCAAATGGATTGTTTACAACCAATTTTATAGATAATGCCTAAATGATATATAGGTCACAAAAAAATAAAAATAAAGAAATAAAAATAAAAATAAATTGAAAAATAAAAATTGTAAGAGGAGCATACAAATTTATAAGGGAGAATTACCAAAAGTTTAGCACTCTGCCCTTCTTGTTTAAATCCGTTCTGAACGAATTCAAAACAGGATCGAGTTGAAAAAGACCTTTGCTCATGTTAGTTATTTGTAAGTTGAATAATAGCAGACTCAAGAATATTTCTATTAACAATGTTGCTAGAGTGAAACAAAATTGAAGCATTATTCCAATCAATACAATGGGATAACTCTGACAAATGGACAAAAAGGGTACTGGACGACTGTCCCGTTCTAACGGAATATTGATGCTGTTTTACACGCGTGTGCAAATCCTTTTCCGTCTGACCAATGTAAAAGGAATCACATTGTTTACATCCAATTTTTATAGATAATGCCTGAATTATTGGTCGGGCTATTTTTTACTATGATATTTTTCACAATATTGTTATATGAAAATACTACATTAACATCCAAAAGTTTAAGTACATTAGCGATGCCTAAAAAGACCGGGAAAAATGGAAGTACTAAAATATTCTTTGACAAAGTGCAAGTGTTATTATCCACACGATAGAAAGTTCGTTTTGCCTTGTTAAGACAAGATTCCATAAACGCAGGTGGGTAGCACAGATCACTTTCAATACCGTTGATTTTTTCCAATTCGGCATCGATGTATTCCGGACTGGCGATCCTAAGAGCGCGGAGAAACATTGAAGACAATATGGCCTTCTTAACACCACGCGTTCCTTCGGCTTGCTGTTCCCTCTCTTGTCTCCGTTTGTGTCCGTGTTTTCTTCTACATTAATGAAGGGGCATGCAATTCGTATCCGACGAAAGTTTCTTACTAATTGTCTAGAGGAGCAGGTCCTTCCCAAGTCCCTCCTTTCGATTCGCCTCAGACAAATTGACGACCATCCGTTCAACAACTTCAGCAGATTAATTTTAAAGAAGCATATTGAAGTCACCAGACAAAATGAGTGGTCCGCCTTCAAAAATTTACGCATTGCCAAACGTAATTTTGTGACCGTTATTCCCCAACCGTGGATCCAACCTTTGTTCGATGAAATTTACAGCGAGTTGCGTCGGAGAACTTCTTCGCTTCGTAACATTTTGGATCGCAAAATTAAAAGTCTCATTCGAAATAGTCAGTGGAGTAAAAAAGCAAGCTCAAAATGTGTTTTGAACCTTTCTTCGAAAAACATTAGTGACGATGCAAAAAGTGCCCTTGGATTTGGTATGTCCTTTTTTATTGTTAAAAAAACCTTCTGCTTTACAAATTTGATATAGTCTTGCTTGTTTTGAAAAACAGTGTAATCTTTTAATCTTCCTCAGTCTTTGGTCAACATAGTTAAAGGCCTTGTCTATAGTGCTGCGATATTACTTACGAAGATAACTTTCCTAAACGTTTTGCAATAGCCTCTCACAATTAAAAAAAGATAATGAACTCCATATTACTAGAGCAGACAAGGCTAACACCATAGTTATTATGGACAAAGTGGACTACATTAGAAAGATGAATGAGCTGCTCCGGGACCCCGCCACATACAGAAAACTTAGGAAGAACCCGCAGGATGACGTCATCAAATCATTCAATAGTGGTTTGAAACGCATTCTCAAAGATCATAAGGACTTAATTCCGCTTTTCATGTTCACTTCACCTTCTCTTCCCTACCTTTACGGTCTTATTAAAACCCACAAACCTGGCTCCACTATGCGCCCTATTATTAGTTCGGTGGGCTCTATTACCTATAAACTCTCCAAATAGCTTGTCAAAGTCTTGTACCCCATTCTCGGAACTATCTCTGATTCACATGTAAAAAAATTCCATGGATCTTACTGAAAAATTGAATAATGTACGCACTGAAACCAACGACAGATTGATCAGTTTTGATGTTTGTTCATTGTTTACAAAAGTGCCGATTGACGATATGTTTGACTTTCTCTCCCGAGAATTACATAAGTACGACCTGCCACTACCTGCACACATCGTTTTGGAACTTATTAAGCTTTGCATCAAAGACTGTAAATTCAGTTTCAATAGCGAGTATTATATTTATTCATTTTTTTATCTGCTTTTATAATTTTAGCACTGATGATGGAAAATTAAAATTTCCGAAACGTTTGTAAATAAACATGTACCATCTCTTCGTCCGCTTATTCCTCGCTAAGCTACGTTTCCCTAAAAAAAACCCTTCAATTAAGGTGTATATATATATATATATATATATATATATATATATATATATATATATCTCTTATGATCATTCTCCTTATCTTAAACCATTTCTGTTTATCAAACCCATTGTTTACACAGCTGTGATTAAAATTTTGCGTTACCCCTTTTCTCCTGGTTTCCTTTCTTTTCCTTTCTTTCCTTCTTCCCTTTCCTCTCCCCCTTTCCACTCGTTTCTCCTCCCCTTCACCCTTATTTTCATGACAACTACTCGGGATAAATGCACCCATACTACTGAAGAGATTGCGAAAAGACCTCTAGAAAAAACAGACTGCAGTATATACTTCACAATATAGCATTCAGGACTATCCCCATCTTCCTTAGCAATCTGACCTTGCATACACTGTAAATTTTAATTGATCCATATAGATCACCAATGTAAAAAGTTTAATTGTTCCATTTGAAACCTAGTATTCGCAATGCTGATAAATCCATTTTTCCTTTCTGGACCGATTTTAAACCAATTTTTTTTAATGTTAATATGATTAGTTCAAAATCGGTCCAGAAAGTAACGATGTTCGAACAGCTTCTATAATGGACAATTCGTTTTGCCAAGGAGTTGCTCCATATATAATCGGTTCAGTAAATGGAACAATTAAATTTTTAATATCGGTGGTCTGTATGGATCAATTAAACTTTACAAATATAAAACAGAAAAGTTTGTAAAGCATTCAAGTCAAAATAATAAAGTAATAAAGGTTCCTAACACTGACCGTATTGTTTCCCTTTTAGGTATAGCTTTTTGGTGTATATATTGTCAAGAAGAGAACCAGTAAGTTCCCGGTAGTGTTTATGTGGTTGCCAATTTAGAATCTTATTCTGAAAAGAATTTTAAGAGTAACAAAGAACCAAACGATTTAAAATTTTCATATCATATAGAACTTTACTCACTAAGACTCGTTTTGTGAAAAGTATATAATTACCTCAAACAGAGGTCTCTTCTAGGGCATGGTTAATTAATAATTTTTAGGAAAAAGTGATGAATGATGAAATTTTCTAATTAATCAATGATTAACCGATTAAAAATTATTAAAAATGAAATACTTCTGAAAGGAGTAATAAAGAGCTTTATTGTTTCTGTTGCGAGAGATAGGAGTGGCTCATAGGACCGAAGAAAATATTTTGCTCAAACATTTAGTTTTGCTTTAGTTCAAGAAATCAGGCATGGGCGGATTAAACAGTTTACATATGCAAAAAGGTGCCAAATTCAAATGATACATTATAAAATTTAAGGTAAAATGATGCTGAAATTATGAGGAAAATTAATCATTTCCCATCATTTTCTAAAAATATTTTTTGATTAATTAATGATTAAATTCGAAACAATGATTAACTGATTAATCAGAACCATGCCCTAATCTCTTCCTACGCAGAATCATTCACACTTCATTCCTTGTCCAAGAATGAGAATTCTGAATCGATTCATTTTCATTCCCATTGTAGGATTTCCCAATATGTGAGATCTTTCATATAAAATATCTCTCGGGTATGCAGTTACATCACAGTCCTCTTTTCATAGTTGCCTTTTCTCAGATTTGGAATTCTTACTTTGAGCATTCCCATTTTTAAACCGCGAAACGAGAATGGGAATGATTGAATGGGAAGTAGTCGAGACGCGCGAGAACCCCGTCATATGTTGCAGTAAACATTCTTGCAGAGCGTCCAAAACGGCGCTTATCTTCGATACTACCGAGCTGTTCATGAGGTTTTATCGTTCTCTTGACTGGTTACAATGGTTACAATGAACTTTTGAAACTCATGTGACTAGAAATTCTCTCTTTACGTAGAATAATGATAGTAAATCGAGTTTTCAAAAGTCTGTTTATGGATCTTGTATTCCCATTGAGACTTCCCTCGTGAGGTGTAGTCATTTTTTGTTAAGAGCAGCTATTCAATACCGATTTTTACAGATGTTATAAAATTAATCTGGCTACGAGAGAAGGATAAGAGTAGAAAGCAACTCCTATTGACATCAAAGCCCCAGATGAGGCTGGATGCTGTAGAGAGATCGAACGCAGGTCGACCGTGAAACTACTAAAAGTATCAAAAGTAAGCTAATATAGTAAATATACAGTATAATTTTTCTTTACAAAACTCTACGGAGAGAAGGTTTCACCTTTAAAAAGTTATTAATTTATAATTTATAATAAATTGAAAAAGTAATTCCTTAAATCATTTTTCCTCGCGTTATACATTTCAAAAAGACTTTTATGATCAACGTTATACTAACCACAAAAGATTAAATATACCTTCAAAGGCAGACTATAAGAAGAAAGATGTGTGTGTGTATGTGTGTGTGTGTGTGTGTGTGTGTGTGTGTGTGTGTATTAGTGCTTGCATAATACCGAAAATTTTCAGTACCGGTATTTGGAGGCAATTATGCTAATCCCGGTATTGATACCGGTATTATGAAAAAAATAATTTATTTTGATTTATTATGGTGCCACCCTACCAACCCTCCCACAAGTCTGAGGGACTTGCAGTACTCACCATATTTACTATAAATTAATGACCCAACTCCAAATAGATGGCATTCTATTCGAAAAAGTTTATACAGTAAATTACTAAATTGTAATAAAAATATTATTTGAATTTTTTTTTAGCATATTATTATACAACTACTGGGGTAGATAGAAATTATTAGTATCTAAATATTTATTTCTTAGTTTGATTTTGAAAGTATGCTTTGAGGAAACAAAGAGCATCTAGGGATTGTTCAGATAGACTTGATCTCAGTTTCGTCAGAAATAGGCCTGCAGCAGAAAAGGCTCTTTCTGATTCTGCACTTGTAGGTTTAATTGAAAGCAGTGCCTTGTACAGCTTCTCTAAATTCTCACTTCTCTGTAAAGTAACTTCCAAGCTTTTAAATTCATTAGTAACATCAAAATCAATGGAATTTTTTTTAGATGGCACTTTTCCTAGTTTGTCCATTTCTTGCATGTATTCACTCAGTAATGAATCTGCTTCCACTTCAGTCTTATCGGAGGACTAAATTGCCTAAATTTTACAATAGCAATTTTTGTCAATACAGAAAACCTATAATATCGGTATTATTTGTACTTCTTCAATACCGGTATTAATACCGGTATTTCAATACCGGTTTTAACCCCTAGTGTGTGTATATATATATATAAATATATATATATATATATATTATAGTAGTGCCTGTAGCTAGATGAGTAAACAGTTTTCCCATAAGCGAAGTGAAGAAAGGCACTGAAGTCCGAAGTTCGACCCCCGATATTACTGGTAATGTTAATGTAGGAGTTAATGCATTAGGTCGCACAGCCTGCTCTGAGCGCGGTACCATTTTCTGACCCTCTTGACTGATTATATATATATATATTAGGGTGTCTCAAATATACGAATGGAGGATTTCGGGTCGGGGCGACGCTTGCCCGTATTACACCTTTATAAAGGATTGTTATCACAAAATTTGACGGCTGTAGGAGGATTTTTAGGGGTCACTCAAGTTCGCCACTTCTGTTTCACTTATACAAGATTTTCTTCTCTTTCGCAGGTGATGGTTACTAGAGCAGGAAACCAGTTGTGGTTGCTGGACAAGGCCCCAATTGCAGCGATTGTTTGTCCACGACTTCCATCGAAGGAGCAATGCCTGCTCCTTTACTTCCACCACCACCAAGACCAAGAGGGAAGGAAGACCAAATCGGAGAGCATTCGCCTGGTGGTGGAAACCATCTGGCCCATCTGGGAGAAGGCCAACATACCAACTACCACCAAGAAGTACGCAGGGGAGAAGCTGGCGAAGTTGATCGATACCTACGACGCACTCAAGAAGAACAGGACAAAGCCGCAAGAGGGTTACCGGTACAAGGAGGGGATGTTCAAGTCGGATTTGGAAGACGTGTTTGACGTGGCTCACTCCTCCGCGCTATCCTCCTCCAAGGTCCCTCAGGAGGACAAGGATTTTCTCACCTCGCAGAGGGAAGACAGGATGTCGTCAAGTCTTGCGGGGGTGGACCAGAAGACAGCGAAGAAGAAAGCTGTGAAGCGGAAGAGGGATCTTGCAGCCACGGCTAGAAGAGAAGAGTAAATGGGATGCTGGGGTGACACAGCTCATGGAGGTAGCGATCTTGGAGGTGGATGGTAGCAGCACTGAAATGAAGACGATGATGATGATGACGAGACGTACCAAGCGCCCAGCACCAGCAAGGCCCAGACTCAAAAGAAAAGGCGAATGAATGCCCTCACGGACCCGAATCTCATCGCTGCTTGGGATCGCGACATGATGTCCGTGAGACAAGCAACGTCGTCCTTTGCAGCAGCAGCTCAGAGTTTGGGTCATGACCTGGATGACCTGGTAATCTCGCCAGCAACTGTTCATCGAACACGGAACAAGATCCGAAAGGAGATGGGAGAAGAGTTGACCCGAAAGTTCGAAGCTTCTGGTCCTTTAGTCTTGCACTGGGATGGGAAACTGTTGGAAGATATCGCCAAGGAGAAGGAGGAGGTTGACCGGATTGCTGTTGTGGTGACGGGCGATGGAGTCGAGGAGCTTCTTGGTGTACCCGTTGCGGTTGATGGCACTGGAAAAGAACAGGCTGCAGCCGTACTCCAGGAAGTCCAGGCTTTTGGCATTTCGGAGCAAATCATTGGACTGGGATTCGACACCACAGCTGTGAACGCTGGGATGATCCAAGGTGCTTGCGTTCGCATTGAGCAGGAGTTTGGCCGTCCCATGTTGTGGTTGGCTTGCCGTCACCACGTCTTGGAGATCTTACTCAAGGATGTCTTCGTGCGATGTCTGGGCCGTCCTCTTCCCCTGACATTCTCATCTTCAAAAGATTTCAACAGCGGTGGGCCTCCATTGACAAAGGGTCATTCTTGTCCATCGGTGACGAAAGCAATCCCACAACAACTGACAACTGGGCAAATCAAGCGTCTTCCATGAAGAAATACCTGCAGCAGACGCTTTCCCACGGCACACATCCCCGAGAAGACTACCGTGAACTCCTCATCCTTTCCTACCGCTCCCTTGGCGGTCAGGTCCAGGGGGGATTTCGTCAGCCTGGGGCCTATCACCACGCCAGATGGATGGCCAAAGCAATCTATGCCCTCAAGATTTTCATGTTCCGTCACCAACTGGACCTGACAGCCAGGGAAGAAGGAGGACTTCGGCGGCTGTGTTTGTTCATCTCCCTCGCGTACGTGAAGCAGTGGAATGAGGCAATGGTCTCGAATCGAGCTCCACTGAACGACCTAGAGTTCCTTCGCCTGCTCGAGGCCTACCCTGACAAGGAAGTCAGCCACACGGCATCCATGGCCTTGAAAAGGCACCTGTGGTACCTCTCAGAGGATCTCGTGGGGCTTGGTTTCTTTGACGACCGCATTCCAAAGGACACGAAGCTAAAGATGGTCCAACGACTTCAATCCCCCGCCACGAAGAAAGGACTCAAGCGGATCGATCCGAAGAACTTCAATCCACAGCAATCCATCGAGCTCTTCGTCACCCGGAGAACAAAAGAAGTCTTCTTCCGCGCGATCCTTCCAGAATCTGAGTCTCCCACCTTCCTCATGAAAGATCCAGAGGATTGGATCAATGACCAGGATTGGATCACGGCGCAAAAGAGGGTGAAAGCCCTGAAGGTGGTCAATGATGCCGCCGAGCGTGGTATCGCTTTGATGAAAAGATTCAATTCCACCATCACGCGTGATGAGAAGCAGAAGCAATTCGTCCTCAAGGTGGTTCGGGCTCACCAGAAGTTGATCCCCGTCAAGACGAAGGAGAGCTTGAAGAGTAAAATCAAGTAGTGTAGGACAGATTGATGATGAAAACAATCCATTTATACGCGCTTATTTCAATTAATGAAAGGTGCATTTCGTTTATTTTCATTTTTGTTCAGAAATAAAGAGAATAAGAGAATGATAGAAATTTCTTTTTTTTCCTAAATAGCTACAAGAAAGTGTTAAACTTGAGTTACCTCTAAATACTGTTCGATTCCCATAATTTTTCGATTTTTAGAACCTCTATGCCTATTGAAATCGGGGCAGCATTCGCGAGCAAGAGAAAATCGAAAAAAAAAAAATTCTATGTATTAATGAGACACCCTAATATATATATATATATATATATTCAACATCAACATCTCGAAGACTTAGAAAACACGTTGTTATTTTTAAAATATGATATCTGAAGAAAATACAACATACATATAAAAATTAAGAGACCGATGTTTTTTAATGCAAACGCCCCAACGGTTAGTAACAAAGAGAAAACAAACCTTAATTAATTCTTGGATTTTTATAGTAGGAATTTACATTTAAAAATAAATCTAAAATCCCATCTACTCACCTGACTGTAGGATGCACTAATTTGACCCTGTGCCAATTTATACAACCAACTGACTCGATGGAGATAATCCAGATATACGGTTCCATTTTGAAAGTGTTTGATTTGGCCCTTTTCCTGAGGAAAATTAAGTTTTTTTTTTTTTTAAACTTGACTACTCAAGCTAAGATTTCACTTGGAAATAAAAAATTATGTTCGGGATTGTTTAACCTCTTTCGTAGCGGTAGTGGTCACGTGACAGAGGGGACCTACACATTTACGTGGAATTCGACCATCTATGGGTTTCTACATCATCATCTGAACGTAGAGGAGGATAATCACCCATCTAACTACTACTACTAAACATATCCAACATCAATTAACCGCGCTGATTGAACGGGAAGCGGGGTTGCGACGTAACCTCTTATACTACGTACCTCCCAAAACAAGAATAAAAAACAATAAATTATACGACGTACCTCCCAAAACAAGAATAAAAAACAATAAATTATACTACGTACCTCCCAAAACAAGAATAAAAAAAACAATAAAGTATATTACGTACCTCCCAAAACAAGAATAAAAAAAACAATAAAGTATATTACGTACCTCCCAAAACAAGAATAAAAAAACAATAAATTATACTACGTACCTCCCAAAACAAGAATAAAAAAACAATAAAGTATATTACGTACCTCCCAAAACAAGAATAAAAAAACAATAAATTATACTACGTACCTCCCAAAACAAGAATAAAAAACAATAAAGTATATTACGTACCTCCCAAAACAAGAATAAAAAACAATAAATTATATTACGTACCTCCCAAAACAAGAATAAAAAACAATAAATTATACTACGTACCTCCCAAAACAAGAATAAAAAAACCAATAAATTATACTACGTACCTCCCAAAACAAGAATAAAAAACAATAAAGTATATTACGTACCTCCCAAAACAAGAATAAAAAAACAATAAATTATACTACGTACCTCCCAAAACAAGAATAAAAAAAACAATAAAGTATATTACGTACCTCCCAAAACAAGAATAAAAAAACAATAAATTATACTACGTATCTCCCAAAACAAGAATAAAAAACCAATAAATTATACTACGTACCTCCCAAAACAAGAATAAAAAAAACAATAAAGTATATTACGTACCTCCAAAACAAGAATAAAAAACAATAAATTATACTACGTACCTCCCAAAACAAGAATAAAAAAACAAAGTATATTACGTACCTCCCAAAACAAGAATAAAAAAACAATAAATTATACTACGTACCTCCCAAAACAAGAATAAAAAAACAATAAATAAGGGGACAAAACAAAAGAGAAACAAAACAACAAAATACGTTTTCATTTAAAAGAAATATTAAAACTTATCCCCCCTAAAACCTTATTTTACTAAAATAAACAAATTAAAAACAAAAATAAACAAACAAACAAAAAAAAAATGATGTAAAGAAAAACATTTAAAAAAACGGCGATTTTGGGATGTCTGTCAAAGCTTGAGTGATGAATTCGTCTTGCGGTCTCAGACTACCTGGAGAGATAACACGCTGGATTGTATCTCCGTATCTTAGTACGCCTTCAACCACGCCCTCAGAGGAAGATATTGGCACAAAAAATTGTGTTATCATTGTTGGTGTTGTTTGTGCTAGATGTGTTGCTCAATTATTTATGCATTTTTAGCGAATTCCATTCCGTTGACGGACGAAAATGGCTTTCTATCAATTTTAATTGATTATATGGTGTACCACAGTAACACTATATCCTATTGTGAGACACTAAATCAATTATATATATATATATATATATATATATATATATATATATAATATATATCAGTGATGTAGTACTGGAGACCTTTTTTTTCTGGTCTCGGTCACGAATCACTGTGATGTTCCTCAAATGCAACAAACACTTATCTTATGATAATTAAAACTTACTCTAATAGATAGAGTTTATTTCCACAACAGTTTCGATGCCCACTGGTATCCTCTTCGGATTCATTTTTCTGTATTCACCCGAAGAGGATGTTGGGCATTGAAACTGTTGTGGAAATGAACTCTGTCTATTAGAGTGGGTTTTAATTATCATATTTTGACCTTCACGTAGAAAAAAATGAAGTTTTTTGCATTTAACACTTATCTTGTTTTAAGTAGGCAATTAACTGCTGAAAAAAGTCACAAACTATGAATTTGTGAACAAATTATGAGTAAATTTTGCAATTGTCACTCGATAAAATCTCTTTAGAATCTTTAGTCTTGAATGTGAAATACAGATATTAGAAATTAGACATTACACAATATTGAATACGTGCAAAAATTGTATATGGTCTCGGTTTCGTCTCGTCCTGAGGCTTAGGTCTAGGTCTCGGTCTCGGTCTCAGTCTCGGCCATGGTGGTCTTGACTACATCACTGATATATATATATATATATATATATATTATATATATATTAAAATAGGCCTTGATGGTGTAGTGGAATGCGCCTAGGTGGTGTAGTGGTTAGCATTCCTCACTACAATCCACCGGCCCCGAGTTCGATTCCCGGTGACGGTAGTCGGCGCGCAGCAAACCCAGCTATTCATCCGTCCATACAATAAAATTGTTTGGTAGATAAATGGATACCCTAGTTGTTAAGACGCTGGGTTGCTGATCGGGAAGTCGTGAGATCGAGCGAGGACTTTGTAATTTCTGACTACTCCTGGTGGGTTATGGTTCGGATTCCGCGTTAAGCTGTAGGTCTAAGGTGGAACAACAAGCATGACCTTTGTTACAATGAACAATTCATGCGGAAGCAAAACCAAGGTACAGTATATGTATACATGATCCTGACCTGCGTGCGATGAGAGATCATTGAACGTAAGTCCAACCATATTGACAGTTATGTGTGTGTGTGTGTGTGTGTGCGTGCGCGCGTGCGTGTATGTGTATGTATAAACATCACTCTCTCTTTATATATATATATATATATTATATATATCCGAAACATCGGTAAATATCGTTATAGCTATTTTAAAAAAAAATATGTAAAACGTCAATTTGAAATGCAATTAAAAGTCAGAAAAGAACCAAAATTAAACCTAAAAATCAATCTTGAAACTGAACCACAAAAATAACTGTTTTCATTTGATTAATTAATAACCCCCCAAAGGCAAAATATGGATCGTATAAAATTGCATTTTTATATAGCAACAAATACGTTGAAAGATGAAATAAAATATGTATTTTGCTATATCTAATTTGTATCTCTCTCATTCTCTCTCTCCATCTCTTCATATCATCCTCTTTATATATATATATATATATATATATATATATATACACACACAGTGTGTCCGTAAAGTCATGGTAGGATTTTAAATAGCTATATTATTGCAACGAAACATGATAATGAGATGAAAAAAAGGCAAATTGAAGAACAACTCTAAAAGAATAACTTTCTTTAACGTAGTTCGATATGGGCTCCTCTGGTAGCCCTGCAGACATCTAGGCGGTGATGTGTGTCCGTAAAGTCATGGTGGGATTTTAAATAGCTATATTATTGCAACGAAACATGATAATGAGATGAAAAAAAGGCAAATTGAAGAACAACTCTAAAAGAATAACTTTATTTAACGTAGTTCGATATGGGCTCCTCTGGTAGCCCTGCAGACATCTAGGCGGTGATTCAATTCCAGCCACACACGCCCAAGAACATCAGGAGTGACGGATGCGATAGCTTCTGTGATTCGCTCATGCAAGTGATGAATATCCCTAATGGGTACACTGTACACGCTTTGCTTGACGTAACCCCACAAATAAAAGTCCAAAGGTGTCAGGTTCGGAGAGCGTGGAGGCCATGGCTTCCATCCTCCTCTTCCTATCCATCTCTGTGGAAATTTTTCATTAAGGAATTCTCGAACAACGTTGGCATAGTGCGGAGGAGCACCATCTTGCTGAAAGATGACATTATTGTCAATAAATTGGGGTACTGCAAAATGTTCCAACATAGCGAGGTAGTTGTGTGACGTCACAGTGGGTTCCGCGAAGAAAAATGGGCCAATCACTCGATCTCGTGCTAGAGCACACCACACATTAACTTTCGGGCTATTACGCTCATGTTCAACATAGGCATGTGGACAGCCTAGACTAACTACGAGATAAAGGTTAAGCTTAGCCTAGACTAACTACAAGATACAACTTTGAGAGTTGTTCTTAAATTTGGCATTGTTTCATCTCATTATCATGTTTCGTTGCAATAATATAGCTATTTAAATTCCCACCATGACTTTACGGACACACATCACCGCCTAGATGTCTGCAGGGCTACCAGAGGAGCCCATATCGAACTACGTTAAATAAAGTTATTCTTTTAGAGTTGTTCTTCAATTTGCCTTTTTCATCTCATTATCATGTTTCGTTGCAATAATATAGCTATTTAAAATCCACCATGACTTTACGGACACTGTATATATATATATATATATATATATATATATATATATATATATATATATATATATATATAATATAACTTGATTGAAGGGTTTGTTCTTGGGGAACCGTAGCTTAGCAAGGAATAAGAGGACGAAGAGATGGTACATGTTTATTTACAAACGTTTCGGAAATGTCAATTTCTACCATCAGTGCTAAAATTATAAACTCAAATATATAAAAAAAATAAAAAAAATAATTATAATGAAGGGAAACTTATAGAATATATTTAAATAAACGTGTGATATTAATGGTGTGTTTACAGGATATATTTAAGTACTTAAAATTAAAAATAAAATAATATAAAATATAGAAGAGTGATCAATAGTCAAAATATAAAGTTAAATGCGAACAAAATTGAGAAGAGTCTTACCAGGTTATTATCGGGGTGAGGGGACTAATTGAGCAGAGGGTTGGGAATGATTGGTCGTTGGAAGGAGTCCATATTAGAAGAGTTGGAGCCAAGACGGAGTGATGGTGGATTTCTTCTCAGAGAAGAAATCCACCATGATGGAAATTTAAATTTCCGAAACGTCTGTAAATAAACATGTACCATCTCTTCGTCCTCTTATTCCTTGATATATATATATATATATATATATATATATATATATATATGGCGAACTCCAGAGTTTTGGTTCGGTGTTGAGATATTTCACGCAGGAAAATGAAAGCAGGAGTAGCGACGTTTCGCTCCAATCACTGGAGCATTCTCAATCTTTATTAATCGAAAAAAACAGAGGCAATCTTTTGTATACCCTTAAAAGGCTTAAAAAGTGGGACGGGAGAGGGGAAGACGGAAATTGGGGGTGGTCTCAGATAAGGTTACAAAGATTAACAAATATGTCTTTTCAGCGTTATTTACTTGCGTTATTTGAGTTTGATGGAGGAGAAAGTTACTGCCTGTTCTCATCCTGTTCGTTTCTTCTTCTGACTGGAATTTGGTGCGGCAAATAATTTCAACACGCTAGTCTTAATTACATTTTTGAGGTGTCGAAAAATCCTTTGTTAAGTGGGTAATTTTGCCCTGAAATATTAAGGAATTTTCCCCTATAGTTCCTCAAGGCACCCTCTACAGTCGTCTGTTTCAGCTTTTGTAAAACCTTTACATCCGCGAAGTTAAGCGACATTGGGTATGGGTAGTAAGTGGTTGGATGAGGGACCGTCCTTCTCGTCCAGATTATGAAGCGACCTCTGGTTCGAATCCCAAGTAAAGCTGTAGATCCCCTCCGTCATATCACCTTAGATGGTGCTAAGGAGGTTAAACAACAATTTCATAATTGTTGTTTGTTGGTTGTTGCCCTCTGAAATTTTACGCATACCCCTTCTATTTCTATTGAATAAAATTAATAAATAATTCCTTAAAAGAAATGGATGGTGTAGATTAGATTAAACAGTGTAGCATTTCAAGCCGTCCTTTATTTTCCACCGTCCACTAATGCGTAATTGGATACACGGAATAAGTGTACGCATGGTGTGAATGAACTCTGAAGCTATTCTTTGACAACAATTTTCTTTGAGCAATAACTGATGGGAGAGGGAGATACTTGTCGGTTCTATACTTTGTTACTATCACTATTATTCTTGCGTGAAAGCTTTACGCATCTGTAAGTGTAAGTATGGTAGAATAGTTTTCTATATTTTTTTTTTTTATTCGCTTCTTTTTTCTTTTTTTTACCTTTTTTTCCTTGGTTAGTTTAACTTAAGTTCGATTACATTGGGTTTGCTTGAGGCATAGGTTAGGTTAGGTTGAGTCAAGTTAGGTTACATATACTAGGATTGAGTGGAATCAGAACTTCGTACTTAACGACATAAAATTCGATTTTTCCAAGCCTATTACATTCTCTCTCTCTCTCTCTCTTAACGAATCAAATTACATCTTTTTTCATCTTTCATGCAGCTATTCACTTAAACTGAAAATCAAAAATAAAACCTGCATACATAAAAAAACAAACTAATCAATCAGATTTGTAAAAAAAATAATATAATATATATATATATATATATATATATGAGTTTCAAAAAACCAATTAAAAAAAATCAATAGATCCTTTTGGGTTCTAATTGGCTTGTTGAAATCTATATATTTTCTTTGCCTGCGGCTTTAAGGAATATATACATACATACATACATACACACACACACACACACACATATATATATATATATATATATATATATAACACAGGGTGGTTCAAAAGTCCCTATCTATTTTGCTGAAATAATGATATTTTTATTTTATTTTCTACAGGCCACAGATGATGATGGATGTACAAGAACGTGTGATGGTAGTAACACTACGTATCCAGTGGAAGCAGTACCAAAAATTCGAGAAAAATTCGAAAGAAGATATCACAAACCAGGACCTATAAACAAAGCTGGTTAATAAATTTAAAAGAATATGATCTGTTCATGATGAGGCAACATCAGGACGTCCAGGTACCTCTCAAGAAAATGTTGAATTGGTAAGAGATGCCTTTGAAACAAATCCTAGAATGTCAACTCGCACAACATCACGTAGACTGAGCTTATAGTACAGGATCTGGCCTAGAGTTCGTATAAATTTCTGGGTGCAGAGGTTTTGACGACTGATCTAGACTAATTTTGGGGCGTAGAATCCGAATTTTTCTATGCCATCGCACCAAATTGGTGCGATGGTGGTCAAAATGGCAAAAAATTGGCAAAAATGGCAAAATTTTATCAGTTTTTCATGTTTTTGTCATATTCTTGAGTTGAAAATTTTTTTAAGGGCAAATGTTTGTTTGAGAATCTGTGTTTGTAACATACTGCTGCCTGAACCAAGAAAACTGACAAAAATGTCAAAAAATAACAGCAAAAATAGTAAAAAATTAAGTAAATATTGTCAAAAAATCGCAAAAATGAAATTTTTGGCTATTTTGGTGCATAAACTAGCTCTAACCAATCTTATCGAACTAAATAATCAAGAAATTAGATATTAATAGCTCTACTAAAATTTCCTAACACAAAAACATGTACAAATGTCTAAATTTTGGGTTACAATGATTAAAAGTGGTTGTAGAATATTTGAAAAAATAGCCAAAATATAAAAAATAGTGCTAATTTTATAAAACTCTTAGGTTTGCATGTTGTAAGGACGTTCATTTTGGAAGCGTTTTAAGGCTAGATCAAGATCGTTTGGATCACAATAGCTAGAGCGTAAACCAAAACTGTGAGTTTTTAACTCTTTCCTTAGGTCCTTAGCAACGTTTTCGACAGATGATTTCCGCAAAGTTTCAACAATCTTGCACTCTCAATCTGGACAGAATAAACCATCTGGGATTTTCGTTTGTTGCTAGGATATGTAAAATAAATGGTGTCCTTAAATTTGTCTATAAGCAGGCTCTTAACCAAATAGTTACTGATAGATTCATCCTGGTTCAGCTTTTTATTGATCTCTTGTCTCAAGTAGGTGACACTGTATCCACAGCTTGTGAAGTCTATTTTTGAGACTACATCATTAAACGCTTCTTGAACCATGTCAGTAGAACCCATAACTTCATTTTCTTGCTGTCTGTTTGCCAAAATCGTCTCTATTCTGCGATCATAGGCTGCAAGATGCTTCTTTATACAATTATTATGATAGAATACATCTGCAGCGAATACATCTTTGTATTCGTTCAACATCGCTACTCTGGTAAAAACATCGTCTTGGAACAAGTGAGCATAACTCAATAACATTTGGGCACGACCTGGAGTACATATCCGAAACAAATCATGGTCAATGTTTCCACCTTTCAATTTGACTCGAGCTGAACCACAAAATACACACACTTTCATATCCTTGATATGCTGTGTTTTAATCCTTTTGCTTGAACTATTTTCTGGAGGAGTTAATGCTTCCCCTAAGGAGGAATCGGAAGGTTCAGATTCAGCATTTTTAGACTTCTGGCTACGTTCAACGAACTTTTTATATGTTGCATAGCACGAAGTGCTGTGATACTGGATATAAGGAGTCTGACTCTCAGTAAGAGCTTTCAAACGCTTGCTTCTGTCATCATTTGGGTACGCAGAAGCCAACTGAAGCAAATTTTTTATTTCATGTTCTCCGCTGCTCAAATATTTCTCTCCACTTGGACTTTTGTTCTTCTGGCACAAGATACATTTACCAAGGTTTGAGCTATGCTTCTTTTCTGGCACAAGTTGACATACATCCTGAAAAAATAAAATATACTAAGACTTCTTGCAATTGCAATTATAATAAACTGGTTCTATTCTATACATATAAAAATTCACTTGTAACACATTGGTCTTTATATTTATGTTTTAAATATTCAATTCGATTATTACTTACCATGATCTATCATCTGTTGAATCGCATAATGAATACAGGGATCCTCAATTTGTAGCTACTACCAATACTAAACCTGAAACACAATAAATATGACTTAGTTACTCTAAAGAAATCAAATAGATCGATTCTATAAGAAGTTCAAGCATTTTACAACAATCAAGCCTAAGAATAACATAAAATTAGTACTATTTTTTTATATTTTGGCTATTTTTTCAAGTATTTTACAACCATTTTTATCGATTTATACCCGAAATTTAGACATTTGTGCATACTTTGTTTTAATAAATTCTTGCAGAGCTATTAATATCTAATTTCTTGACTAGTTCGATAAGATTGGTTAGAGCTAGTTTATGCACCAAAATAGCCAAAAATTTAATTTTTGCGATTTTTTTACAATATTTACTTAATTTTTTAATATTTTTGCTGTTATTTTTTGACATTTTTGTCAGTTTTCTTGGTTCAGGCAGCAATATGTTACAAAAACAGATTCTCAAACAAAAAATTGCCCTTAAAATTTTTTTTCAAATCAAGAATATGACAAAAATACGAAAAACTGATAAAATTTTGCCATTTTTGCCAATTTTTTGCCATTTTGACCACTTTCGCACCAATTTGGTGCGATGGTATAGAAAAATTTGGATTCTGCGCCCCAAAATTAGTCTAGATCAGTCGTCAAAACCTCTGCACCCAGAAATTTATACGAACTCTGGACCAGATCCTAGACTATTACCAAAAACGACTGTTTTAAGGATTTTAAAATGAACATTAAAAAAGAAAAGTTACAATATTCAAGAGCTACATGAGTTACACGAAGAGGATTATCAAGACGAGCCGCCATGTGCGCAGAATTTATTGAAAAAATTCATACCGAACACTTATTAAACCACTTTCTCCTCAACGATGAGGCGACATTCCACATATGCGGAAAGGTTAATCGACATAATTGCCATATCTGTGCTACTGAAAAACCAACCGAGTTGTACGACTTCTTTGCCTGGGGTTTTATAAAGTCTGAGGTTTACCAGACAAGGGTTACAGACTTGCAGGTGCGACTCGCACTGTCGCGGCAGTCGCTAAAATAACCCCAGAGATGCTTGAGAATGTGTTCCGTAATGCAATGGACAGAGGTGAGATTTGCAGAGACACTGATGGTGCTCACGTCGAATCTTAGACCAAAGCTTGATAAATAAAACTACATCTAATTATGTTTCTACATTTTTATCCTAAAATACTGTTATTTCAGCAAAATAGATTGGGACTTTTGGACCACCCTGTATATATATATATATATATATATCGTAAAGAACGACGCTTGTATAGGAGATATTCCGCGCAAGACGAGAGAGAGAGAGAGAACGAAACAAATGAAAAAATGAGGTAACCACCCGGGAATCGAACCGGGATCTTCCGATTGCCGGTCAGATCGCATCTGACCGGCAATCGGAAGATCCCGGGTTCGATTCCTGGGTGGTTACCTCATTTTTTCATTTGTTTCGTTCTCTCTCTCTCTCGTCTTGCGCGGAATATCTCCTATACAAGCGTCGTTCTTTACGTTATTTATACTGCGTGTTCTTTGCAGTTGAATGTGTATATATATATATACTCGTATATGAAAATGAAAAGCTCACTGGCAAAAGAAAAAATAACTTCCTTAATCCAAGTAGTAATAAGACCTAAAAACAAAAATAAAAATAAGAAAATAAAAAATATAAGAAATTAAATAAGTAATAATAAAATTTAAAAAAAAGAAAGGACTAAAGAGTAAAAATAAAAGTAATGAAGATATTAGTATCGGTGTTAAGGGGAGTTATATACACACATTTTCATACTAAGTTATGAAGTTCACAGTTTAGAAGACATATTGAAAGACTGGTGAGTAGCTGGAATAATTGGATTATCTGAGGTTTGAATTCTTCGTAGTACACAGTACTGAGCACATTTTGTCACTTCCTTGAGGCTCGAGACATTGTGGTTAGTGAACATTTGCGAAGTTGAGCATCTCGGAGGTAATTTATGCATCAGTCTGAAAGATCTTTGATAAAGCTAATTTAGAGTCCTGCAAGAACCTTTTTTTATATAAGTAGCCCAAAGTTGCTACCCATAAATATAAATGCAGAAAGTACGAGAAAGAGTATTTAGCTTCTTTTTACAGAATCTGGTGTTCGATCTTTATAATCACGGATAATTTAACAGTTGTATACAGTTATGTTCAGTGTAAACTGTAATTATAGACGCAACTCACGCACTGAAAAGAAAGCAATAATCCATTTAAGGTTCTGACTGTATGTGAAGTGTATGACCAACTGTATATTTGAAACTCGGAGAACATTGTTAAACGCGATTCAATAAATCAGACTAAAACTGAGCCAAGCCAACGCCCGATATGGCTCAGTGAGTAACATCGTTTCCCTGTAAGCGAAATAAAGACACTGATGTCGGGGATTCGAATCTCGATGAACGAGGGTCGGTCAGAAAATAAGTTTACACGGCGTATAATTTCGTAACTAAAGGACCTACATTGATTATGTTTGTATCAGGTGAATTCGTTAATCAATGTTGGCAACAATGCACGTCGATTCGGCTGCCATCTACCGTACATTGGTTGTATGAGTCAGTTGAACATGGCGGCTCGACTGGAACAGTGCCCTGCCCTACGGAGCAGTCCAGGATGTTTACGTTTAATGGCCGCTCGTAAACGTTCCAGTGTTGAACAATATGCAGCTGCATTGATTGTTGTGCCTTTTTGCATGAAGTCTGCGAGCAAAACGCCTTTGTGGTCCCAAAACACGGTAACCATCACTTTGTCAGCGAGCCTCACACTCTTGAACTTCTTTGGTCGCGGGGACCCAAGGTGTTTCCATTCCATGCTGGCACGTTTTGTTTCCGGAGTACGGTGATGAACACCATGTCTCGTCTCCTGTGACAATGCGCTCGAAAAATTCTTGACCACTGACAGACTCGGAATATCGTTGCAGAAATGACAGGGCACTGTTCCAGTCGAGCCGCCATGTTCATCTGACTCATATAACAAATGTACGGTAGATGGCAGCCGAATCGACATGCAGTGTTGACAACAATGATTAACGAATAATCAATGGAGGTCCTTTAGTTACGAAATTATACGCCGTGTAAATTTATTTTCTGACTGCCCCTCGTAGTAATAACAATCCAGGAGTTAGATCAATGGAACACATTAGCTTGGCTTGAGTTCTGTGCCACTTTCTAGCCCTCCTGTCTGACTTTTATTATTATTATCATTATTATTATTATTATTATTATTATTATTATTGAAATGAATGAAAATGAAATGAAAATTAAATGAATTGAAAATGAAACGAATAATAATAATAATTATTATTATTATTATTAAGACTGAGACCATAAGCAGTATTTCCGATACACAAAACATTAAAAAAAGAACTCTTTATCAAACCTTTATTATTAAACACTAACCGCACTTAGTATTTGAAAATAGGGTACTTTTGCATTATCCTCCCAACACTAATTTTTTTTTATAATGGAAGGAAAATAAAACTACGGCTAACGCCTGCGGCGGGCTGTTTTTAACCTAACCTAACCTAATCCCAACACTAATTTTTTTTATAATGGAAGGAAAATAAAGTACCATAACCAAAACCAAACCAACATTATATAAAAAAATTAGTGTTGGGAGGATAATGCAAACGAACCGAAAATAGCAATCAATGAAATAAGGTTAAATATAAATATACTAAACTCGCATATGATAAAACATATAACTATGTAAATAAACGTAATAATATGAAACAACTTAAAGCACACACACACACACACACACACACACATATTACCACGTCATCGGGATTCGAATCCCCGACGGCAGTGTCTTTATTTCGCTTACAGGGAAACGATGTTACCCACTGAGCATATCGGGCGTTGGCTTGGTTCAGTTTTATTCTGATTTATTGAGTCGCGTTTAACAATGTTCTCCTAGTTTCAAATATACAGTTGGTCATACACTTCACATACAGTCACAAACTTAAATGGATTAATGCTTTCGTTTCAGTACGTGAGTTGCATCTATAATTATAGTTTACAGTTACTGAACATAACTATATGCAACTGTAAACAATTATAACCTGAAACTGACACAAAGAGTACATGTGGAATAGTGTACGAAGTGGATGCATGTAAACAATGAGTAACCGATAGATTTTTTTTATAATCTACCATCTGTTCATAGTAAATTTAGATTTACGGATATTCTGTAAATGTTGACTGATTTTAATTGAAATTGAGACACTAGTATTGTATGTACAAAATAATATATTTTAGATCACCTGAAGATCAGGGGCACCCATGTATTCTTGTTTTGTGCTTTACAGTACCAAATATAATAATAAATTAAATTGAATGCCCGGTTAGGTCAACTGTACCTCTTGATGATTGGTTAAGTTAAGTCGTGATATTTTCGTTAGTTTTAACGAAGATATCATTTGGTAAAGGCTGGGGGCCCTGATCTGCAGGTGATCGTATATTTTTTATCAGGTTTACAAATTATAC
The DNA here is from genome assembly GCA_023014485.1 of Bathynomus jamesi. Taxonomy (NCBI): domain Eukaryota; kingdom Metazoa; phylum Arthropoda; class Malacostraca; order Isopoda; family Cirolanidae; genus Bathynomus; species Bathynomus jamesi. The sequence continues at coordinate 282,655 of JAJOZX010003008.1, read as the reverse complement.
ACCCGCGTGGAGTTCCAGTGTTATCAAATGTCATTTACATCAACTTACTACGGACTGATAAAGATTTCGGAGCAAGTGTAGTTTACGTCCCCTGTGGTGCCTAGTGTAGCTTACGTTCCCCTACATTATCCTAGTGTAGTTTACGTTCCCCTACATTATCCTAGTGTAGTTTGCGTTCCCTAACTTTGTCCGCGTATACCTAATCAAATAAAACATTAAAACTAACGAAAACATTACGACTTAACATAACCAATCGTCCATGTGTGTGTGTGTATATATATATATATATATATATATACACGGTGAACCAAAAGTAGGTGGACAGTAGGTTGAATACGGTTTGTGTTATATTATATTATAACTATGGTGTTCATTATAACTATGGTGTTTGTGTTTTATTATATTAAATATTATAACTAAATTTATTTAAATTTTATTTTGTATTATAGTATACAAAAAAATTAAATATGTATTCTCAAAATAAACGTTATCATTTACTGTCCACCTACATTTGGTTCACCCTATATATATATATATATATATATATATATATACACAACCCTTTGAGGACCACGGGACATATTTGTCCCAACGGAAATAATAATATAAATTGTACAATGATGCAACGTTTCTACAAATACATCTAAATGTTTATATAGGTATCGTTTAGTTGTCAGAAAATTAACCCAAAAATGGGTCATTTAAGTGACTATAGTTACTAACATATCTAATTGTAAATAACAATAAAACTTAAACTTTTAAGTTCAAAGAAAGGTACTCTGGTCGTCAAAGGGTTAACTGCAATGACCACACAGTATATTAATGTATAGAAACGACGTAAGTATAGAGGAGTGTTCTGCACACGAGGAAGAGAAATAACGAACAAATGAAAAATGAGGTGACCGCCCGGGAATCGAACCCAGGATCTTCCGATTGCCGGTCAGATATGCTACCACTACACCACGGACCTCGATCAGTCAGAAGTCGCAATTCTCCTACATAGGGCAGAAACCAATGCCTTGAGAGGGCACCCTCGCAAATCGTGAATATGTACATTTAACTGCAATGACCACGCAGTATATTAATGTATAGAAACGACGTAAGTATAGAGGAGTGTTCTGCACACGAGGAAGAGAAATAACGAACAAATGAAAAATGAGGTGACTGCCCGGGAATCGAACCCAGGATCTTCCGATTGCCGGTCAGATATGCTACCACTACACCACGGACCTCGATCAGTCAGAAGTCGCAATTCTCCTACATAGGGCAGAAACCAATGCCTTGAGAGGGCACCCTCATTTTTCATTTGTTCGTTATTTCTCTTCCTCGTGTGCAGAACACTCCTCTATACTTACGTCGTTTCTATACATTAATATACTGCGTGGTCATTGCAGTTAAATGTACATATTCACGATTTGCGAGGGTGCCCTCTCAAGGCATTGGTTTCTGCCCTATGTAGGAGAATTGCGACTTCTGACTGATCGAGGTCCGTGGTGTAGTGGTAGCATATCTGACCGGCAATCGGAAGATCCTGGGTTCGATTCCCGGGCGGTCACCTCATTTTTCATTTGTTCGTTATTTCTCTTCCTCGTGTGCAGAACACTCCTCTATACTTACGTCGTTTCTATACATATATATATATATATATATATATATATATATATATATATATATACATATACAGGGTGTCCGAGAATTATCTGTACAATTTTTGGCTGTTATTAAAAGTCAACCATGAAGTGTAGAAATTCCAGTGTTGTCCCATTTTACAGAGAATCTCATTAAGTTTTTCAGATACCAAGTTTTGACAAGTTTTTTAGAAATTCCAGTGTGTCCGAACATTATCTGTACAATTTCATCTTTTAATAAAATTCTTGATAACACACGTAAAATTCTTAAACAAGATTATTTAGAATCTGTATTTTCAAAAGTTTCTTTTATTAAAGTAACGTTGTTACAAACATTCGATATGTGCACCATTAGTGATTCGCAAAACATCCAATCGATACTCCAAATGTTGCCATGTACGCTGCAGCATATCCACATCAATTCGCTCAATACCAGCTGTGATTCTTGCTTTTAAATCATCAATGTCTGTCACCCGCGTACATTTCTAAAACACTTGTCAAAACGTGGTATCAGAAAAAACTTAATGAGATTCTCTGTAAAATGGGACAACACTGGAATTTTTACACTTCATGGTTGACTTTTAATAACAGCCAAAAATTGTACAGATAATTCTCGGACACCCTGTATATATATATATATTATATACAGTACTGGCCAAATTATTAGGAATTTTTTTAAAATTTCATTTTTTGGTATAAAATGTTAAATTAAACCAATTTTAACGTTGAAAAGTTATTTATTTCTACACAAGAATACATGGTCATTATTTAGCAATAGTTTAGTACTTAGTTTGACCCCCCTTAGCTGCCTTAAGGGCTGCGACACGCTTCGGCATGCCATGAATCAATTTTTTGCATAATTCCTTAATACGTTTAGAGTGAAACCAGACTTGAATAAGTCGCTCTATGAGTTGGTGTTTTGTTGTTATCGGCGTTTCATGGATTACGTCCTTTAAAATACACCATAAACTTTCGATTGGGTTCATGTCTGGAGAATTTCCAGCCCATGGGAGCAACCGAACACTATTTTCATGACACCATTTTTTAACCGACTTTGCCGTGTGGCATGGGGCTGAGTCTTGTTGAAAAATCCAACGTCTATTACCATACCATTCCCTTATTTGAGGCAGTAGACGTCCTCTTAGTACTTCTATATACTTGACTTGGTTCATATTCCCCTCAACAATGCTCAAACGACTAGTTCCATGCACAGAAATTGCTCCCCAAACCATGATCTTTTGTGGAAATTTCACCGTTTTCATCAGACACTCAGGCAAAAATTCTTCTCCAGGCCTCCTTCTTACACTTTGAACACGATCGTCAAGCACGGCAATCGTTGACTCATCGGAGAACACCACCTGCAATCAAAGAAAGCCCTGTGAAAGAGTCAGTGCATAGCGTATGAAGTACAGCTAAACGAAGTACAGTATGACTTGCTGCTTTACAGATATTTTTACTGCAGTTTTATCACGTACTGTAAATACACTTCTATGCATACTGTATTTACTGTATTAACATTCTATTTAATGTTAAATACCCAACTAAACAGTTAAATATTATTCTTACCTGTTCCCAATCCTCACTAGTCCAGTTAATGTGTTCCTTTGCCCATGCAAAACGTGCCTTCTTCATAGCCTCAGTGAGCCTGGGCTTCTTCCTTGGGCGGTAGGCTTTGAAGCCGGCAGTTAGAAGCCTCCTGTTGACTGTTCTACGACTAATATTGATGCCATCAGCCGCTAGACTACTGGAAATGTTTTTGCAAGTAGCTCTTCTATTTCTAAGAGACAAAATTGCAATCTGTCTATCAGTTCTTGGAGTCGTTACCCTTTTTCTGCCGCATCTTCCAACCCTTTTGGGGCCTACATTTTCTCCAAATACCATTTTTTTTCTTAATACGAAGTACTGACTGTGGTGAAACATGGAGTTTGGCAGCGATTTCCTTTTGTTTAAATGTAGAAGAAGTTAATAAAACCTGTATTTGCCCAATTTTCCGTGGACTCAAGTCATTCTTTCGCCCCATTTTCAAATTCACTTAAAAACTGTAACAAATAATTGCCGAAATTGGGTAAATACACTATTTAAATTAAACGGTAGTTACAATGACACGTAAAAGAAAGAGAAACACACCCGCATCGCACGACAACGAAACGAAAACTGACGAACAAACACGCTTCGTTCGACTAAAGAATTATGCAAAAAATTGATTCATGGCATGCCGAAGCGTGTCGCAGCCATTATGGCAGCTAAGGTGGGTCAAACTAAGTACTAAACTATTGCTAAATAATGACCATGTATTCTTGTGTAGAAATAAATAACTTTTCAACGTTTAAAATTGGTTTAATTTAACATTTTATACCAAAAAATGAAATTTAAAAAAAATTCCTAATAATTTGGCCAGTACTGTATATATATATATATATATATATATGCGCATATTCACGATTTGCGAGGGTGTCCTCTCAGGGCATTGGTTTCTGCCCTATGTGGGAGAATTTCGATTTGTGATTGAGTGAGGTCCGTAGCATAATGGTAGAGCGTCCGACCGGCAATTGGAAGGCCCTGGGTTCGATTCCTGGGCGGTTCGCCTCATTTTTCATTATTCGTTATCTCTCCTCCTCGTGTGCAGAAACGTTCCTTAACACTTATGTCGTTTCTATTCATATATATATATATATATATATAAATTGACATAAATTGACGATTGGTTAGGTTAAGTCGTAATATTTTCGTTAGTTTTAACGTTTTATTTGATGGATTCATTTAAAAATGTCTCCTAAAGATCCTAGTGTAGTTTATTTTGCCCAACTTTGACCTAGTGTAGTTTGTGTCCCCTTTTTCGTCAGGGGAACGTAAATTACACTTGCTCCAAGATTTCTAATTATTTACATCAACTATTATACCACTTTAAAGATAACGTATATAAATTATAGTCGCGTTTATTTAACCTAATCTAAACATCTCATTTGGAAAGAACGTTTCCTTTTTTTTATACAATTCGTGTGATTACACTGGTCAACAAAGATTTTTCATCAGAGTAAAATTTGTGGTGGCTGGATAGCATTTCTCACGCTGATTCCAAAACTGCATTCAGATATTTTCTAGCACGTATAGTTTTCAAGATGAAGGCATATATATATAACTACACAGATTTAACCATTTTAAATAGGCAAAATACTAATATTTCAACATTTGATTGTGTTTATTTTATTGTCTTTTTTTAGTTTATTCATCTTATTTATTTCAATTATCTTAATTATACATCTTATGTATTTCAGGTGTGAGCTTTTACGTGTAGCAGCATTGTGATTCAGGCAACAACGCCGTGCTTTGTGTGTCAAAAGATCAGTCCAGTCCAAGAACTTGTTGTGTCAAGTTGGTGTACATTTTTTTTGAATTTATAGTTTGCTCAGGTCAGTCAACATGCCTCGACAATGTAAGAATGACCCCGACAAGTTCTGTTTCGTATGCGGCCAGTTCACAACTAAAACACAGCGACGAAGTATTACAACCGACATTAAGAAAATATACAAGCTATACTTTGGTTGCCATCTAGGTGACCAAGATAAACCATGGGCGCCACATCAAATCTGTTCTGGCTGTTCAAATGGATTACGTGATTGGTTTAACAAAAAGAAAGCTTCAATGCCATTTGCCATACCCATGATATGGAGGGAGCCGAGAGATCATCATGAAGACTGTTATTTTTGTAGTGTGAACTTAATGGGGTTTTCTGCCAAGAACAAACACCAGATTGTATATCCAAACTTGAATTCAGCACGTAGACCAGTAAAACATGATGAAACATTGCCCATTCCAATTCCCCCAAGTGATAGGCTAGATTCTATCATAGATGACATGGAAAGTGATGAAGGTGCAACTGGCGTTTCCGGACCATCTACAGAACCAGAGTACACTTTTGAAGGTAGACATTTAGAGCCTAAAAAGTTAACCCAAGGACAGTTGAATGATCTTGTTAGAGACTTATCGCTGTCTAAAGAGAAATCAGAGCTTCTCGCCTCAAGACTAAAGGAGAACAATTTACTTGAGAACAATGTTCGTATTAGTTACTACCGAAAGCGGAATTTTGAATTAACAGCATTCTTTTCAGTAGACGGTCCTCTCTGTTATTGCCATGACATCAATGGACTATTTACAGCCATATCTCAGACGTATGTGGCATCTGAGTGGCGCCTCTTTATTGATTCGTCGCAGAGAAGCCTGAAAGCAGTTCTTTTGCATAATGGTAATATAATGCCATCCATCCCCATTGCCCATTCCGTCATCTAAAAGAGACATATGACAATATGGATATACTACTTAAGGCAATCAAATACGACAGTCATCAATGGAATGTTTGTGGAGATCTAAAAGTTATAGGAATGCTTATGGGTATGCAGTCAGGATTCACAAAGTTTTGTTGTTTCCTTTGCCTGTGGGACAGTCGCGCCACTATAGAACATTACACCAAAAGTGACTGGCCACTTAGGTATACATATGTCCCAGGGATAAGCAATGTCCAGTCTGTTCCTTTAGTGGATCCCCAAAAGATCTATCTGCCACCTCTTCACATTAAACTTGGTTTAATGAAGAATTTTGTTAAAGCAATGGGTAAAGTCAATTCTGAAGGGTTCCAATACCTTTCAAGGAAATTTCCGAAGGTTACTGCAGCAAAATTGAAGGAAGGAATTTTGGTTGGGTCACAAATAAGGGAGGTTTTGAATGACACTGAATTTGAAAAAGTCCTAAGTCCGCTGGAATTGAAGGCTTGGCTGGCGTTCAAATGGATATGTGAAAACTTTCTTGGAAGCAACAAGTCACCTGCGTATAAGGATGGAGTCAAGAACCTCCTTGATGCCTTCAAAGAAATGGAGTGTCGAATGTCGTTAAAAATTCACTTCCTGCATTCCCACTTAGATTTCTTTCCTGAAAACCTTGGTGCAGTGAGTGACGAGCAAGGAGAGCGCTTCCATCAAGATATTCAGATGATGGAGAAGCGCTACCAAGGATATTGGAATGAAAGCATGATGGCGGACCATTGTTGGATGCTGTATCGTGACAATCCAGGCCAAATTTACAAAAGGAAATCACACTCACAGCGCTTTTAATAAAATAATGTATATATTCTTTATTTATAAGTACATTGAATAAGGTATATGATGTATTTGTTGTTTAGCATTCCTAAGTGTGATCTATACATCCATAAATTTTCTTATAGCAATATCAAAAACTTAAAAATATCAAAACCAGTGTATCTATATAACTATACGTGCTAGAAAAACAATATAACCAGATTCGGAATCGGCGCGACAAATGCATTAAGAAAAGTGTGATCATGTTTGTGATGAGAAAACAAAGTTTCATTTTGTTGGCCAGTGTTATTTGAAAAACTGACTTAAAATGCTTATATATACAGTTTGTCTTATTTTTTATTCCTCTACAGAGTGGCCACAAAGTCCTTTTGCAGTGAAATTACAGCATATCTCTATGTTGCCCCTCGTTTTCCATGCAAAGGCCACACTGTACAATTGAAGCCTATATGGAAAATTTTTACAATTTTTTAATCTTTCATTTACACTCATTTATAACTTAACCCTACAGAAACTTCTGTTAATTTTGGGTTAAGAAGGTGGAGCTATTGAAGAATAGGGACCCCAGCCTTCTTTAGTTAGCTTTATAAGGCTAACTAACGAAAATATCATGACCTAACCTAACCAATCGTCAAGGGCGTACAGTTAACCTAACGATTGGTTAGGTTAGGTCGTGATATTTTCGTTAGTTCGCCTTATAAGCCTAACTAAAGAAGGCTGGGGTCCCTATTCTTCAATAGCTCCAAGAAGGTATTACAAAATGAAGGTATACAACATTATATCACTCATAAACTATTTAATGTAAACAAAAAGTTTATTTGAATTTTAGACGAATGCTATGTTCAAAATTATGAGAGGCCCAATTTTGTTAAAATTAAACAAAATAAATGATATTATTTTAAAATAAATTTGATTTACATCCAACGCGTATCAATTTATATTTTCTTCCTGCAATTAATTATCTTCAAATTTGCCACACGAAGTCAAACTCACTTTCGTGTAAATATGATTTTATAAGCGTCTAATCTAAATAAAATTTATTTTGAAGTAACATCATTTATTTATTTCAATTTTAACAATGTTCAGACTCGTAACTTTGAAGGCAATGTTCGCCTAAACTTCAAATAAATGTTTTGTTTAAATCAAATAAGGATTTTTTTTTTTTTTAAGTTCATAAAAGAATAAAATTAAGGCCCCGTAAATTCGTTCTCATCATTAAACGGAATATACACATATTCCTTTTCATCCCCCATTCAAACCACGCAAGATTCCCCCTCCGCCCCCCCTCCTCCTCTCCAAATCTTGAAATTAATTCTTTCACCTGGAAGCCAAAAGGAGACCTCATTACGTTCTTCAGATTTCCCAATTAAGGTGATATTTAAAAAGTTTAATATGAGATCATTTCGTGACTTCTCATCTCGTCAAAAGCGGCTTCGATTCTTTTACGTGTTCCTTCATTTGAATTTTAATTGTCTATCTAGTTTTGGCATTGATTTCATTTCATTAACTCGGTTTCGTCTTTCGTATACATTTTATACGTTGATTTATCGTCCATTTCCTTAATTCTTTCCTCTCTTTTCTTTCTTTCTTTCCTTCCTTCCTCCCTTGTTTATTTCACTTTTGTTATTTCTGTATTCTTAAAATTTCTCAATTTCATTTTGAAAACTCTTTTAAAATGTACGGTATTTATACTGAATAAATTTGATTTGTATTTATTTTCAATACGTCATCTCTCTCTCTCTCTCTCTCTCTCTCTCTCTCTCTCTCTCTCTCTCTCCGTTTATATCTCTATCTATCTCTCTCTATTCTCCATTTCATTTTTCATACACATCTTCCTTCCACCAAAATAGCTGATTAAAGATCAATCAAAATATATGCATTTAACTTCTCTTTGAACCATTGATCGCCTAAACGTAGCAATAATGAATCTTTTGCCGAAGATAATCTAAACTAACGTATAATGGAATTTATTCCAAGGGATAATAGCATTTTCTAAGTAAAGAAGAATTGTAATTTCGCGAGTCAACGATCCACCATACCAATTTCCATGGCAAAATGAATTTGACTGCCTGGCCCCATTTTCCGTCAACTCATAACGGTAGCAACATGGATTCAGAAATGTAATCCTTTCCTTTCGCTCAATCTTCCTCGTCCCGATAATCCTTCGTCACTCGTCGCATAACGTTTATATCGGCTCGATCTGCGGACGTTTCGGTGTCTTTGTTAACGAAGTGTCGAATGATATCACAATATAATTGTGTTAGTCTCAGCGACCCTCTTCCTCTTTGTCAGGTGAACTGTTTAAATTTAGCGGCCTTAGGCTATCACAAGGCTCTTTCTCTCATTCGGGGACGTTGCCTACGCACACACACGTGTGTGTATATATATTATATATATGTATATATATATAATATATATATATATATATATGTTGTGGATATAGTTTTAATTTTTTGTACACCATCTGTGTATATATAGTATATACTAAAACTATATCCACGACATTTAGCAGAGTATATATATATATATATATATACTCCGCTATATGTCGTGAATATAGTTTTAATTTTCTGTACACCATCTATATATATATATATATATATATATATATATATATATATATATATTGTGCTTCAGTTTGACAATGTTCTGTAGGCAGTCAGTAGTCAATATTATTAAGGCAGATATATATATATATATATATATATATAATATATATATATATATATGTAATGACGACATGCATACATATAAGAACGCGGAATTTAATTGCATTAACCCTGTAACTGCATTTTAAATTAAACAAAGCGACATCCAGACTGCCTTGTTTAAATATGAAACAAAAGGTTTTCAATCTAACTTTGACTTAATCCTATCCCAGCCCCTGATGAAACAAACTCAAATTCTGGAATGCTTCTCAAAGACAGACGCATCCGAAATGTCGTTATACCTTACCAAATTTCGACCTTATCGCTTCCGGATCATAAAGATGAAAATGACGGTCTGAGGCTTCTCCCGCGGTAACGTCTTTGACGCCTCGATGCGGTAACGACATTAAGGAGTTCTTGTTTGATATGAAAATGATTGCTTCGTTGTTCCTCGTTGACTCAATGGAATTTAATCCTTTTTCTTAACCTAAGATCTTTTTCGCGAAGGGTCGGTCCGCTAACGTCATTTGCGAGCGAACTCGATTCACTAAAGTCCAATGCAGTTGATGAGTGTGTGTGTGTGTGTGTGTGTGTGTGTGTGTGTGCGCGCGCGCCCACTCGCGGAGTTCGTGTGCGAGTGAGTGAGTGCGCGCGTGCGAACGCAAGAAAGAAACGAGACGAGTGCCTGCCTGAAAGAAATGAGGATGAAGGGGAAAAGTGAGGGAAAATCAAATAAATACGTCTCACCAAAGAAAAAAAAAAACGATGGGTGATAGTGGAAACATCGAAAATGAGACACGACCGACACATTGTTACGCACAGACCGTGCATGGAACAAAGAACTCTTTTGGGATATTAAATCCACTATAGTTCGAATAAGTAATGGTAAAAGGCAAACACTGAAGTTTTTCTTTTTCATGATGGAAGCTTTACGTGGGCAACGGAACATTAAAGCTAACTTAGACAGCTACGTTCAGAACCTCAATATATGCAATAAACTCGTTGCATTTAAGTCGGAACGAAAACATAAAGAAAAAGGGTAACAACTGAAAATTTTAGTGTCCATTTTTCAAGGCACTTAACACGTCCGTTTAATGTACTACAACTCAGAATGGTCTCCTCAGATACCTTTATGTTACACACCAGGTTTGGGGTCAAGTGTTTACTTGTACTTGGTACTTGGTACTTGAGTACCAATTTTTAGATACTTGTACTTGTACTTGAACTTGACATTTCACAGTCATACTTATATTGTACTTGAAAAAAACAAATTTTCAAGTATTTCTCAAGTATTTCAGATGCAGTATTTTAGGAGTCACCTTGCTATCCAAACATCATCAACATCAGTAGAGAGAACTTTCAGTATTGGAAAAAAAGTATTTCGTCCAGATCGCTGCCGAATGACCAACAAGAACTTTGAAATGGTCATGTTTGTGAAGTGTAATGATCACACTTACAAATGATTTTGATGTACAGTATGATTATTTGTGATGGCAACTTTTCCACATATTATTAAGTGATATAGTGTATACATTCTTTACTGATAAAGAAATAACATGTTTATTTATGTAACCATGAGCCATATAATGCGTGCAATACATGGGCCTTGTGAAGTGTTTTAATGTTTTTGTGTACTACAATAAAATTATCAGTAAGATACAAAAATATTTTTTTTAGTAATTTCTTCTGCAAGAGTACTTGTACTTGACCATTAAGTACTTGGAATTACTTGACCAAATTTCCTATATCAAGTACTTGCACTTGCAAATTCTAAAAGTACTTGTACTTTACTTGTACTTGAGAAAAAGTACTTGACCCCAAGCAGAGCTGTAGCTAGGGGTGGGCAGGAGGGGCAGCTGCCCAGGGCGCAGCTGGTTGGGCGGCGCACTCCGAGCGTTAAGCAGACGTCCACAGAAGAAGGCATTAATTAAAGGAAAAAAAAGCTATTTCCTTCAACTTCCGCTCCGACCAATCGGACGAAAGATTAGAAAATAAAAATATTAAAACGAGTTTCAATTGGTCAAAATTCTTACTCGCTGACTCAAAGCTAAAGTAAAGGAGGACCTGCCACTGCCAGGCGTAAGAGGCATAGTAATAAAGCGATTTGACTTCAAAAGTACTAATAATCTAATATCATGCATAAATATGCTTCATCAGTCAAAAAACTATTATGTTGTTAGCAATAGCTAGTTTTCTCTTAACTCTTCTTCCTTTTAGAGATTTCAGAGATTTTTAAGGTAGTTGCAAATTTTTGGTAAAACTATCTGGCAGCCGGGCGCAGCCCTGCGTCCGCTGGACAGTCGCACAGTGTGAGATTTGCCTGAGGTTGTACCTTGTCAAAACTGATCAAAATAAGTTTGTTTGAGAAAACGGTAAGTCACTTTGCCAAGTGAAAATGGTTTCTCAAAAACCAAAATCTTTTAGGCTAAGAATTACATTGAAATTTATCAGCAGAAACATCATGGACTTTCAGTCGTTTTCTCTGATTTTCTTTCAAATAAAAGAAAATCTAATTTCATTTCAGGGTAACTTTATCTTTACAACACAAAACCATGCATATGTTTCATATATCTTTTTACAAAATATTTGTAATGAAAATTTGTTACTTTCTAAGGAAATCAATTAATTAATTAAAGGAGTTAGGCTACGAAAGATATAGGAAAAGACAGACGCAATGTACATTAGCACCTTTTAGATCATGTTATAACAATAGTGAATGTGTGTCAATGTCAGTTTTTAAGTGTGAAAAGACACTCTTTGGAAGTGAATCTGAGAGAATTTCGATGTTTAATTCTATGAAATAAATGGTAAAAGACACTCACTGCATAATTTAGGGTGGTTAAAAAAAAACAAAAGTTTAAAATTTATAGGTGATGGTATTTTTCCCCATTATATAAGTCAATAAAAGTCCATTGATACCATTTTTATCAAAATCAAATTTTGTTTAGAGGTTCTTCATTGAGGTTGAATTTCTTGCATTTAAGGAAGTTAAAGTTCTCCTTAATTATGAACCTAATTATTATATTTCTATTGAAGTTTATTTGATTTTATGTATTCTTGATATAAAAATGCAATTAAGAACATTTGCTGATATTTTTGTACAAAAGATAAATAAATCAGTGTTACCAGACATTTATTTGAATCACATTTTGGTACTAATTATGGTCTGTTTCTTTAGTTCTGCATGGTGTGTCAAACGTAGAATGTTCATTGTGGATTTATTGAAGTTGGGTATGGTGTTTCGATGCTTTTCAACTGCTTGTAGAAGCCATTGCAATTGTTCTTCGTTTTTGGTTATCGTTTTTGCGAAGTCCTGGATCATGGCAATGCCTCGCTCGGCCACATCATTGGTGACTTTAAGACATTTGACAAAGTTATAAAAAGTATTGAAGTCCTGATCATCAATCCATTCCTCTACCGGTTTGCTCATCCACGCGGTTGAAGTAGCATTCAAGAGCTGGAAAACAAACCACGATCTTTCGTCTAGTATGTCTATCAGCTGTGTGTCATTGTCTAGGAGGACTAGGCTTTCTTCATTTTCTCCCGACACTGGTAGTGAAGCCAGCCTTTGTGCCATATCTTGTTTCTGTTTGCTGGTTACACAATCGCTGCAAAGAGCAAACACTGCCTTTTCTGGCCTCATGTAAGAAGTGTGCCGTCGGAGAACACCTAGAGCACTCTCAGCTACTTCCTTGTCTACCATCTTGTAGCGGATCAGATCTCGGTGGAGGCAGAGGTCGTTGACAGGAGCATCAACAGCAACTGGTTTCTGAGAGCCAGGCTCGGACGTACAGTACGGCGGTAAACTGTACCAGTCTTTGCAACGTCAGTAAGGTGTGTTCATCGTAACCCAGCTGTTCCCTATAATGGATAAATTCATTCATTTTTTTTATTAGATTCTATGCCAGTGGTGGCCAACCATTTTTTGATGCGTGCCATTTTTAGGTTAGGTTTAATTCGGATGCGCCAAAAAAAAATTTGTGAAAAAATTACTAATAACTTGTAAGTAAAAATAAAAATATAATATAATATTTACCTTAAATAGAAATATAATGTGAAAAATATTTACCTTAATTTTTAGTTTACATCTTAACTGCTTAAATCTTTGATTTTTAATATTTAGTGTTAGAAGTGAAAATTTAGCACAATTCATACTAGACCTCGATGCGCCACTTCAAAGTACTTGATGCGCCGCGGTTGGCCACCACTGTTCTATGCCAATGTTTTAATAATGGGCAAATTCACTTATTTAAAATATCTATTTACTATATTTGTCTATAATTTTTCTAATACGTTGTAATATTTGTTAGAGAATTTATATATTTATTATTTATACTATTCTACATGTTTTTACAAACTTGGCCATCCAACGAGCGTGATGATATGCACCTGGACGGTGCTAGGTAAACTCGGTACTGGACAACTCGGTACCGGTCAACTCGGTACCGGTCAACTCGGTACTAGGACAACTCGGTACTAGGACAACTCGGTACTAGGACAACTCTGTATGCATGTTGATATGTCGGTTATACCAGTAGACCAAAAGTAGAAATAAATACAAGTAAAACAAGTTACAAATTTATTTTCAGATAAAAGTTAAAATATTTAAAAAAAATTCCAAGCACATAAAATCAATGAAAATATAAATATTGATGATTATAATTTTAAATTATGAGCAATACTTCTAATAAAATGGAGCTTTCTATTAGGATCATATGTTTCTATTGTATTTAACACCCGACGATGGCAATCCTTGTACTTTTTTTCTGGTCTGACGCATCACCCCGCATCAAGTGAATCATTTTCGTTCTAGCAATCACTTCCTCTCGTTTCAGGGTATTAACAAGGTTCCAAATGTTGGGGTGATTGTAGCCGTCTTTGTTTAATGCAGAATAAAATGCTTCTAAGTTATTCGTTGTATGAGCCATGGATGCTTTGGTTCTTTCTAAAACTTTCCATAGGGGAATAGGAAAAGGGGGCTCCAATCGTCTTCTTCGTTGACCACAACCTCTTTCTGCTCCAATGTAGTTGTTTTCAAAATAAGACACCAGTTCCTGGGGTATGTCATCGTCATCAACAAGTTCTTCAAATCCTGCGATAACGTCAATAACGGGCAGAAAAGCAAGGGCAAGAAAGCACCGAATTTTCAAACTGAATTCGTCGTCTTCGTGGTATCTAACTTTAAATCCTTCTTGTACGACCCGTCTATAAACATTTTGTCCAAGATGGAACAAACAGCATGATAAGTTTGTATTAGGAAATATATGCAAAACACTATTTTGAGCAGCTTTTTCAAAATCCATTATGATAGTTTTCGGTTCTTCGTTTTGCAGTAGTTCCTTTACTTTGCCAAAAAGCATGCTGTATGTGTTTTCGCTTTTATCTGAAAGTAACGCAAACATTCGGGGTACACTGAAATTACCGCTCTGAATATGCAACACGTACAGTTGATGAAATATACTTGGACAACTCTTGAATATGCCATCCGCTGCCCAATTCTTGAAAGTTTTCATGTCCTCAAGAGCTTGGTCGGTTCCAAATATTAAAATTCGTTTCTGATGTTACGTGCAATGTTTGTAAGTGGAGGAAGCTCTGCTACTGCACATTCATTCAAATTAGTTAATTCAGTTCCGATGAGTGTTCGAGGAGTATCTCGGGTCGAAGCTGACTTTTTTTTAATGGTTGTCACAACAGCCTTAGATGTCACTATTCCAGCAGTTGAGCTATGGGTATGGTCTCCAACTTTCTTAAGTATTTCACATTCTTCACCAGTTGTATGCACACGGGCATTGCAAGAACGAATCTCACACCTCCAGTATTGTTTTGAACCATCCAAATTTTGCTTATGTTTGTCGTATATATAATTAAGATCATCCACCAACTTCTTCTCACCTCTTTGTGATAAAATAATTTTGCTCGACATTATGAATGAGGGATATGAACTTAAATTTAAACTCCAGGCGTGAAATTAAACTAACGATAATAACTATACAAAACAAATAAACTGATCGCTTCCAATCTGTCTACACAACGAAAGTGAATGCGCGAACGCAAAAAAGACAACAATGTTGCCTCCATTAATATATCTGGGCGGACCAAAGAATAATCCGCGCAACAAAAGTAGTTCCTTTTAACCAATCAACTATTAACTATTTATCAAATAGTTTTTACAAACTTCAGTGTCACAATATTTAAACTAACCCATTTATATATCTGGGCGGAGCACAGAATAATCTGCGCTACAAAAGTAGTAGTACCGAGTTGTCCTAGTACCGAGTTGACCTAGTACCGAGTTTTCCGGCACCGAGTTGTCCGGTACCGAGTTGTCCGGTACCGAGTTTTCCAGTACCGAGTTATCCGGACACCCACCTGGACGACGGAACTTCACTTCGTGAGGCTCACAAGCTCCGAGCACAGTGAGTGTTAGCTCTGCCACCTCGCGAGAGTCGTCACGGATAAAGTGACTGCACTCTTCTGGACCAACATTTGAAGATTGCAAATCACCTGATTCCGCATCTGTTTCAACCACGTGTCGTTCATAGGAAGTATCTTGAAGGTTGCTAGATCTATATCTAGCCATCTGCACACAAAATATAATGCTTCATGTTTGCCGTATTTATCTTTGTTCAAGCATGAAAAGTACATATTTTTTGTATTAAACTCTCTCTGGTTTAAATTATAATTTTTTTCATATTGTTTCATATTCACTATTTTCTAAAACATAATGTAGCAAGATATCTTACCCGTCCTGTAATTCGAGAAATCTTGGTTCAGATGGACCACTTGTTTTTCCAAATAGTTTAGCCGATACTGATCCTACTACCGATTCTAAAATATGATGGCGACATTCTAGATCAGGGGTCCCCAACCTTTTTACGCCGATGAGCACATTCAAGACTACCGGTAGTGCGGCGGGCACCATTTACTTTTTCGAGGCAAATTCAAGGCAGTACGATGAACAAGGATGGGCTAACTAAGAATCTTAGAAAAATTATCAAAACGATAACTTAATTTATTTATAAAGAAATAATTATTTTCCAATAAATGAGCATCTGTTTCCGTAATTAACTACTAAAATTTAATAAAATGTTAAGTATGTTACATATTTTAAATATTTAGTAACTAAATATTTAAAATATGTAACATACTTAACATTTTATTAAAAATTTTAATAAAAACTTATCAATCGTAGTCAGTCAGTGGCGGGCACACGCAAAAGGGTCGGCGGGCACCATGGTGCTCGCGGGCACAGGGTTGGGGACCCCTGTTCTAGATGGAGTAGCCTTCTTCCCAACATGCTTTGAAGCCTGACTACTGCTCCCTGAATTCTTCCTGTGTTACTAGCAGTTGTGTCGTAGCAAAGTCCAACGACACGTTCCTCTATATTCCAGTCTTCTAGAGCATCCATGGTTGCACATGCCTGCGATATGCCAGTCCCATCCTGAAGTCTATTTATTGAAAGAAGTTTTCCATTTACATGGTCTGGACTGCCTGAGATAAGGATGGCTTGTCTGTGCTCCTGTATCCTAAAGGAATCCTGTATTAAAAAAAACATTAGGTAATAATGATTACGGATTTGTAAAACATTCAAAATTTTAAAATGCAGCGTCTAGAAATATAAGCATTGTATAACTAAGTGTTGAAATTATACATCTATTTGCATCTCAACATCTTGTGCCACTTCACGTTGATGTAATGCTCTCTGTCTCACTGTAGTTGCCTTGGAGATGTTAAATTGGTCAAGATCCACTGGTGGAACTGCTGATCGCACGACTGCATTGACAACTCCAGCAACCTAATAAAAATAAGATACACAACATTTTTAAGAGAAGTAATTGTACAAACAAAGCCAACTCATGTAAATTAATTGTACTGATATATACAGGGGTTGGACAAAATAATATGAACACCTTGATAAATGGCGGTTTTTATTCTTAATATGGAGTTGGTCCTCCTTTAGCGGCAATAACAGCTGCAATGCGTCGGGGAATTGATTCATACAGCTTTTGGACAGTGGCTAGAGGAATCCTGAGCCATTCTTCGAGCAAACCCTGCTCCAGTTCCTGGAAGACGGCGCCGCCATTGGGAAACAGCGTTTGGACCATGGGATGGACCTGGTCAGCCAATATTGACAGATAGACCTGGGCGTTAACCCTACCATGCAGTACTACAGCTTGGCCAAGAGTATTCCACGATATTGCTGCCCAAACCATCAGATCCGCCTCCATGCTTAACGGTTGGGGTCAGGCAGTCGGGGTCATAAGCATCTTTAGGCTGTCTCCAGACGTAAACTCGAACGGAACATGGAAATAGCGTAAAGGAGGATTCGTCGGAGTAGACTACATTCTTCCACCGGTCCATTGACCAATTCTTATGGTCATTACACCATTTTCTGCGCCGCTCAATGTTGATGTGCGAAAGGAAAGGTTTGGCAATTGCAGCCTCCCATGGTATCCAGCTCCATGGAGCTCGCGACGTACAGTTCTGGTCGATACCGGGCTTGCAAGATGCTGGTTAAGCTCTGCAGTCACTTTTGGAGCTGTGGTCTTATGGTTCTTTGTCACAATGCGCTTTAGCACCCGGCGGTCTCGATCACACAGCTTCTTCTTGCGTCCACTATTGCATTTGTCGGTGCTTGTCTTTCCATGGTTTTGGTATGCAGACATGATCATAGAGACAGTTCCTCTGGATACATTGAACATCTGAGCGGTTTTCGTCACCGATGCACCAGCCATTCGCGCTCCGACAATTTGCCCTCTTTGGAAGTCTGACAGGGCTTTCATAACTGCTAATTCATAATTCACTCAGATCTGTAAAAACAACGTGAGGGTTATAACATGACGTATACTGTATACACTCTCTGTTACGCATTTAAATAGATTTGCCAGTCATTTGACCATTTACTTTGTGTCTGAGCAGTCCGTAAAGATAACCGGTGAAATCGGCGGGTGTTCATATTATTTTGTCTAACCCATGTATATGTTATACGAAAGTAGATCAACTGGTAAACAAACCTGATTGTTGGACAGGTGGAATCGATCGGCCATCTCAATAATGGGAGTACATCTCAGAAGCTTACGAGGCAGATTGACAGAAACTGTCTTTAATACATCGTTTTGTGGGTGCAACGAATTGACTATCCGAACCATTGATCCTTTCAGAATTATCATTACTCTCAGAGTCATCCGAGTTCTCAGAGAAGGCTTCAGCATAATGCTGTTCCTTTGAAGTGGAAGCTACAGAATGAAGGCTAGCATCTTTGGAGTGTCAGGCTATCTTATTTTCTTCTCGTCTTAACCTTTCGGCTTGTTGTTTTCTCTTTGTGCTAAACACTTTGTCATTCCCAGACATTGTACCAAGTCTTTCTGAACGTTGATCTACAGTATATAAAACCTGATATCTTCGTCTTATCGTATGCATTTAGGAATATGTTGCATTTGATTTCTTCGATCGCATCATCTACTCCGATGTCCCAAAGTCGATCAAGTTTGTCTGTAAACAGCGTTCTCTTTTCTCCAGGGTCAGATTCCCTTTTCCTGTTTCTGTTTAGCACATTCCACTCACTCCACAAAGTTTCCAGCTTCTTGATGCAGTTGCATGGCCACATTGTCTTAATTCTAGCCATCGCTCAGAATGTAAGAACATTGTCAACAGTTATTTTGACCGCTTCTCGCCTATCACAACACTTTTCGTTAACGTAAAAGAAATAACTAAGAACTTCTCGGGCAGTTGGCAATTTCGAGCCGCGGATAGAGTGTGTCGGCTGTCCTACCAAGAAACGTTCGGTCGAGTGTCTCAGTACAGGAACTGATGGCGAAACCTTGTCATTTTTGTTCTGGTTCATTTCGCAATCACTCTTTTACCATTACTAGAATATTTCAACAAACAAAATCAATCTGCAACAGAAAATTAATTGTAGTTGAGGTAACAACCTTACGCTAGACAGACTATACAGAATTTAAGAAATCATTGACTGAAAAAAATACGTCTTGAACTGTAGTGGGTTTGACATGGCCCTACATTCAATTATATGAAACATGCATATAACCGTCATCTGTACAATAAAGAACAATGTTTTTAGTTACGTTTTGTTATAGAAAATGGCCTTGTGGTCGCCCACAAAATATAAAAAACAAAAATAATGGAATACAGAACAAAGCATGCGACACCGCCATGATTAAGATGTTTATTAAATGATATACAAATCAAGAAATAAATGCCTTATTATTATAAATTAAATTTGGGAACAAATGAATGTTATATTAGTAAATTGCAGTGCTACCATTATTGCGAATCACTAAATTTCCCTAAATTGCTCTAAATTGAAGAAAAACTGAAGTTTCCTGAAATCCGAGAGATTCAACCTCGATGAGGAACCCCTAAACAAATGTTGATTTTGACAAAAATGGTATCAAAGAACTTCTATTGACTTATATAATGGGAAAAAATACCATCACCTGTAAATTTTAAACTGTTTTTTTTTTTAACCACCCTAAATTGCATATTAACACTTTTTAGATCGTGTTATAACACTAGTGAATGAGTGTCAGTGTTAGTTTGTAATTGAAAAGACACTCTCTGGAAGTGAATTTGAGAGAATGTCGATGTTTAATTCTATGAAATAAAGAGTAAAAGGCAGACGCAATGTACATTAACACTTTTTAGATCATGTTATAACACTAGTGAATGTGTGTCAATGTCAGTTTTTAAGTGTGAAAAGACACTCTCTGGGAATGAATTTGAGATAATCTTAACGTTTCTCGGTCAGTTTGTAATTTTTCTTTCTTTCTCAGATTTAAAAATTTCAACCCATAAACACGAGTATGAAACGTCTTTCAGGAGCTGAATATCGTAAGAGGAAAAAAATAGGCAGGCTGTGCAAGAGAAAATGCCTAAGCAATGGGTTAAGTGGCTTACACCTAAAACTTTCGTAGATGAAAATGATGGTACAACAGAAAATATAAATAACTTGTGTATGGTATGTTATTTTATTTATTTGTCGGGTTCAAAATCCCAGCTGAGCCGTGAACGGCCAAATTCTAAAGGGCCAGTTCTACCTGAAGCCCAAGTTAAGCTAAATTAAAACTTACGGATTTGAGATCGTATTAGGTCCTACCTCAGGGTAACCTCAGGGTTGCTGACTCGATGCGGGCCTACTTTAGACCTTTGTTACATGAATTTTAATGTAAACAAAAAGGGTACTATTTATGGTCTTCTTTCTCAACCTTGCAACAACAACGCAACCTGGACTATTGCACGGTGCAACAATCTTGTATCTAAACAACCAAACTGAATTGCAAGAGAGCTCTCTAATCTCTATCAGACCACACCCTGTACGTACGACATCCCACAAACGAGTAGAAAGAACGCGCAGCGCCCCAAAATGATGCCAACAGTGTGACCAAACAATGATGCCACAAGAGCTCAAAAATGCTAGCTCTAAATTAAGTTAATTTTTCACTAACCTTACAATTATGAGATGGATATATATACCTTAACTTAATATATACAAACAATACTGCATCAATCAGCTTAGTCATCATATCGCCTTGGGACAACAATGGTTCTTCCTCTTCTAGATTTTCTAACACTCCCCACCGAAGAGGCATTGTTGTCATTACCTTCTGCAAGGTTAGCCAAGCCTTCTCCATGAGGCTGGAACTCAAATGTTTCATCTTGACTATCTGTGTTTTTGCTGATTTCTAAAGCATAGAGTTTTTGTATAGGTCTCTTTAACTTTCCTCCTGAAGTCTTTACCAGTGCAGACCTAACTAAATTGTCTTTGCCAACAAACAACTCTTCAATTATGCCAAGCTTCCAGCATTGCCTTGGTCTTTCACCCCCAATCATTACACTTCTCCCACCTTGATACAATTTGCATTGGAGCCCTTTACCTTGCCTGATGGGTAATAATTGAGTTCTGGCAAGTATTCCATCCATCTGCCACCTCTTCCATAACTGATCTTGTAGCTCTTCAAGGTACCTGAACCGTCTGGTTAACTCTCCTTGAGTGCTCTGGATAGGCTGGAAGTCTTCTGGCACACTGGGGCTTGATGTTAATCGTTTACCACAAAGAAAATGATTTGGTGTCAATGGCTCTGCATCCTGCATACTGTTGTAAACAAAAGTGATAGGCCTACTGTTCACCATTGCTTCTACTTCACATAAAACAGTGCAGAATTCTTCTTTGCTCAAATGAGCATTAGCTAAAATTTCTTTAATGGACACTTTACACTTCTCACTAGCCTTTCCCAAATCACCCACCATGGTGCTCTCTCAACAATAAACTCCCACTGTACCCCTTGGTGTGAAAAGTAGGATTGGAATCCTTCCTCTTTTAGCAAGGACCAAGCTTCTTGGAGTTCCTTTGCAGCCTTTTTGAAGTTTTTGCATTATCCGATATGATTTTATTTGGGAAACCCCTTCGTTCACAAACCTTTTAAAGGCCAAAAGAAATACATCACTACTTAAATTGCTTACCAACTCCAAATGGATTGCTCTGGTGGTAGCACATGTGAAAAGACATATATAACCTTTGTTAGACTCCCCTTGCTCATACACATAGACTGGCCCTGCAAAGTCTACTCCCACTACATCAAATGGGGCAGTATAGACACACCGTTCTCTTGGAAGTGGAGCCACCTTTTCATAATAAGGCTTTGCACTCCAACGCTTGCAAACCACACATTTATGCACGACCTTTTTTACTACTTGTCTAATTTTGGGAATCCAAAACTGTTGTCTGATCTCTATTATCACTTCTCTAACTCCAGCATGTAACAGCTTATGATGAGTATCCAGGATCAAAAGGTCCACAAAGTGCCCCCCAGAAGGTAGGAAAATTGGATGTCTTTTCTCCTCTGGAAGCCCAGAAAACTGTAGTCTACCTCCTACTCTCAATAAATCCTGATCCAAAAACACATCCAAACCCTTGAGCGCAGAATGTGTTGGTAGAACCTGTAATGGATGGCTGGTGAGCAATTCTCTCTCTTCACCAAATTTTTCCTTCTGCATATATATCACCCAGTATTTCCTGGCTTGCTGAATCTCATTACTGTTCAGAATTCCTTCCCTTCTTGTTTCTCCCTTAATGTTGTTGGTAAATCTATATACCCATGCTGTCACTCTTAACAATCTTTTCAGACTGCTAATGTCCTAAAGCCTCAATATGGGGTCCTGCTGCATAACTTGACAACTGTTCACAGCGCATTTTCTCACCTCACTCACCCATGCTTCTTCAGCCTGGCATTCTCCTACAATAGGCTGATTAGAAGGCCAGTTTTCACTTCCAAGTTTTAGCCACTCTGGCCCATTCCACCACAAACTTGACTGTGAAAGATCTTTCACTGAAATTCCTCGTGTTGGTAAATCAGCGGGGTTTTGGATGCCTGGACAATGCTTCCATTGCTTGGGATCTGTGTGCGCTTGAATTTCCTCCACCCTATTGGCAACAAATGGTTTCCATTTCCTTGCCTGACTTCTTAACCAGTGCCAAACTATAGTGAAGTCTGTCCAATAATAGCTTGGAATTTCATAGAGGGCCAAAGACTTTCGCACTGTAATTGCAAGCCGACTAGCAATAACGGCACCCATCATTCCAACCTTGGAACAGAAAGCCTTTTTAAAGGTGCTACTCTACTCTTTGCAGCAACCAACCTGCAACTTACTTCCTCTTGCAATGCGCCTCTTATATAAATACAAGTTGCATAGGCTTCCTCACTTGCATCACAAAAGATGTGCAGCTCCAATTGTCTGGACTATTGTTCAACTCTCCAAAGTACCATCTTGGGATTTCAATGTCTCCAAGATGTGCCAATTCTTTGAACCAATATTTCCACCTTACCACCATATGATCAGATAACTCTTGGTCCCAACCAAGTCCAATTTCCCAGAGGCTCTGAAACCAAATTTTTGACTTTATCACAAATGGAGCCAGGAATCCAAGAGGATCAAAGACCTTTGAAGCCAAACTAAGAGCTGTACGTTTTGTCCACCTTGTCTCATTCTCAGCCAGCTCTACTAAAGATTCCATCCATTGAAGGTAAACAAATCATCATCTTGCTGCCAAACAATGCCTAGCACCTTTGCATCTATTGCCCACAACTCCTTAATACCAGAATCCTCAATACTTTCTGCTGCATCAGGTACTACACAGGAATGACTCATAAACTCTTGTAATTGCGAATGATTGGTCTGCCATTTTCTAAGCTCCATGCCAGCCTCCCTCATTATAGCTCTAGCCTCCATGAATATCTGTTTAGCCATTTCTGTATTATCCACGGAACACAGCAAATCATCACACATAAAAATTCTTCCTTATGTGTTCAATAGTGTTAGGATAGACTTCAGAATATTTCTTAAAATGGTACTGCATAGTAGCTGCCAACAGAAATGGACTAGAGCTGAGGCCGAACAACACTGACTTCATTCTATATGCTTGAACCTTAGGTTCATTTTCCAACAAGTCTTCGTATCCACCCACAGATACCTTACTGCATCTCTGTCCTCTGGTTTTAACTTTATCCGCAAAAAGGCTTGCTTCACATCTGCAGTCAATGCTACTCTACCAAACCTGAATCTCAGTAACAAGGAAAATAAATCTGCATTTAAATTTGGCCCAGCATCCAAACAGTCATTCAAGGACACACCACCTTTGTCCCTGGCTGAGCCATCAAGAACTACCCTCAGTTTGGTGGTAGTTTTGTCTCGCCGTACCACTGCATGGTGTGGCAGATAATGTGCCTCCTGGCTCACCAGCTCACCTTGCACCCTTTCAGCATAGCCCTCCCTTACATAACTTAGGATGGCCTCATCGTATTCAATTAACAACAACTCATTTTTTCTTAGCCTGTACAATGAAGTCTCCAACCTCCGATTAGCTAGCTGAAGGTTTGAACCGGGTTTGCAAGAATCCTTCCACGGTAGGCCAACTTCATAGCAACCATCTCTAAACCCAATCCCTTTTTCAAATTGCTCTAAAACATCATTGTTCACTGTACTTGCCTGTTTGTCCTTTATGCCAATAGATTCAAGTTCCCAACGCTTTCAAATGCCTTTCCAGACCATGGCTGTTCTCCTCAATCTTAACAAAAAGAGCCTTAATTTCCATTTCATTGCAATAGCTACCATGTAGCATCCAGCCTAGCTTACTTTCAATAGCTACCTGGCCTTGAGATGTACGGACAATATTACCAGTGATGAAGTCCCAATAATAGTCAGCTCCAATCAAAAGACTAATATCTTCTGTTCCCTCAAACTTATTATTGCCCAAATTAATTCCTTTAACTTGCAATTCTTGGACACATGCCATATCTAAACAAGTAGTGACTGGAGCACAAAGTTCCTCAATCTCTACAGCTTGGACCTTGATAGTGGGACTTTGCGGTAACAACCCTTTAACCAGAACTTCTACCTTCTTAAATTTGGTTCGGTTTTGAACGGAACCTCCAAACCCAGAAATTCTTAAATTTTCCCTCTTAAGTTCTTTAAACTTCAATTTTCTGGAAATTCTGGTCTTAATAAAACTACACTGGCTACCACTATCAAACAACACTCTTACAGTAGCTTCTCCCTTATTCCCAATTAATAAGGCTGCAGTTGTTTGCAATAATCCCCTTTACTTTTACTCCCTTGCCTAGCAGTGGCATGTGCCACTGATGTCTCTACTTCTGGGGTAGGCCTACTAAGAGTGTTTTCACACAATAATGGCTGATGCCTACCATGACATTTTTTGCACAAAATTTTAAACTTACAAAACCTTGCTCTATGACCTTTCAAAAAACATTTAAAACATGCTGTGGACTTAGTTACCCTGTCCTTTCTCTCCTCAAAGGGTAAGGCCTCAGCCACCTCACATTTATATGACTTGTGGTTGCCTTCGCAAAATATGCATTCCTTGATTCCCTTTAATTTATTCTCAGAGGAGGCATGTAGAGCTGACACTGTACCTGGGCTATTCCTTTTTGTGGAAACTTTGGTGCTGTGCCTGCCTTTGTCCCCTTGTTTAACATCCCACTGTGCAAACTCAACTCCCTCTCGTCTTGCTAATTCTGTGCCTAAAAGACTTAACATCTGCTGAAGGGGGATGTACACATGTTCTGCAGAGTGTCCCCTACTTAATTCAAGCAAAATTGAGCTAGGCAATTTAGACTCCAGTGTAGGAACCAACATTATACCATACTTTTCCATTCCTACACCCAAGTTGTCCAGGGACCTAGTTCTAATTTCAAATTCATCATATAACTGCCGTAACTCCTTGACACTATTAGGATTATTAACAGGAGGTATAGCTAAAAGTGCACGGAGGTGGCTTTTAATTAAGATCTCTGGCTTACCAAACCGTTTCTTTAATATATCCCAAGCCACATTATAATTAGCCTCTGTTAATGCTAATCCTGCTATAGTCTTTGCTGCCTCCCCTTCCAAGAGGGACCGCAAATAATTAAACTTCTCCACGGCACTTAACACTTGACTAGAATGAACTGCTGATTGAAAACTGTCTGCCCATCCTTGCCATTCCTGAATACTCCCAGAAAATGTTTTGAGTACAAGCCTCGGTAATTGAACTACAGATCTGTTAACCTTAACTTCACAAACATCATTTGTTGAGTGTTGTGTTTCATTATCAGACCTGGTCTCTAACTGTACTGAGCTACTAAACTCTTTTGCTCGGAGACCTACGTTAATTATATCATCAATAATCTCTTCAAAGTAAATTATGTTATTTTCTATTTCATCCTCTTCTATAAGAGCCTCAATTTTAACATTTACCTCACTTAGAGCAACCTTTTTAGTTTCTAATATGGAAAGCTGCGCAGTCACTAAGCGTAAATCCTCTTGCTCTATGGCAGAATCTATAGTGGCAATGACCTTTGTAATTAGACCTTTGTAGGCGCTTCTCCTTTTTATAAATTTGTTCAATTCAGATGCACTCATCTTCAATGCAAACAAAAATTGGGCTCAATGCCAAATAAGCTGAATTGGCAGAAATACTTAACCGAACTGATCAAACGTAAATTTTACTTTCAAATAAATTGAATTGCTAGGTGGGGTACTAACCAACACCAGTATGGAATACCAATTTTTCCACCCAAGTAACTGGCGCACTGGTCTGCAACCTTCGCCTACGAATAATAAACCAAATTAACCAAACTGGTAAATGTAGGCCAAAAACAACGACAGACAAGTGGCCAAGTTTCGCAATTGGGCAACCAAACTTTCTACCCTGGGACCTTAATTCAATAATAACCCAAAATTAACCAAACCGGTAAAATGTAGGCCAAAACAACGACAGACGACTGGCCAAGTTTCGCAATTGGGCTACCAAACTTTCTACCCTGGGACCTTAATTCAATAATAACCCAAAATTAACCAAACCGGTAAAATGTAGGCCAAAACAACGACAGACGACTGGCCAAGTTTCGCAATTGGGCGACCAAACTTTTTACCCCGGGACCTTAATTCAATAATAACCCAAAATTAACCAAACCGGTAAAATGTAGGCCAAAACAACGACAGACGACTGGCCAAGTTTCGCAATTGGGCTACCAAACTTTCTACCTGGGACCTTAATTCAATAATAACCCAAAATTAACCAAAACCGGTAAAATGTAGGCCAAAACAACGACAGACGACTGGCCAAGTTTCGCAATTGGGCTACCAAACTTTCTACCCTGGGACCTTAATTCAATAATAACCCAAAATTAACCAAACCGGTAAAATGTAGGCCAAAACAACGACAGACGACTGGCCAAGTTTCGCAATTGGGCGACCAAACTTTTTACCCTGGGACCTTAATTCAATAATACTCAACCCGTCTAGGCCTAACTTGGGCTACAATTTGCACAATCAGAACTTTGCCGAAAAATAGTCACTGACTCATTCTTGGGGTAGAATCCGGTTCTGAAGGACCATGTTATTTTATTTATTTGTCGGGTTCAAAATCCCAGCTGAGCCGTGAACGGCCAAATTCTAAAGGGCCAGTTCTACCTGAAGCCCAAGTTAAGCTAAATTAAAACTTACGGATTTGAGATCCTATTAGGTCCTACCTCAGGGTAACCTCAGGGTTGCTGACTCGATGCGGGCTTACTTTAGACCTTTGTTACATGAATTTTAATGTAAACAAAAAGGGTACTATTTATGGTCTTCTTTCTCAACCTTGCAACAACAACGCAACCTGGGCTATTGCACGGTGCAACAATCTTGTATCTAAACAACCAAACTGAATTGCAAGAGAGCTCTCTAATCTCTATCAGACCACACCCTGTACGTACGACATCCCACAAACGAGTAGAAAGAACGCGCAGCGCCCCAAAATGATGCCAACAGTGTGACCAAACAATGATGCCACAAGAGCTCAAAAATGCTAGCTCTAAATTAAGTTAATTTTTCACTAACCTTACAATTATGAGATGGATATATATACCTTAACTTAATATATACAAGCAATGCTGCATCAATCAGCTTAGTCATCATATCGCCTTGGGACAACAATGGTTCTTCCTCTTCTAGATTTCCTAACATGCATGGTAAAACATATCCAGTCAAATTCTGAGGATGGTGAACTAGACAGTGGTAAACAAAAAGATCCTGAAGGAAATATATTCGATATTAATTTAGATAACGAAAAACAGAAAGAAACTGAATCAAATGTATTCGATGCGCATTTACATGACAGTAATACCCCTCAGTAATGAATGACAAAGTTAGATGCTATTTGATATGTCAAGGACCTGAGTTTGGTAGGGATGCAGATTTTAGAGAATCACAGAGTGTGGACGGCAGGCGTTTTTCCTCAGACTAGTTTAAAAAGGTTCTGCCCAATGGAGAAGTCGAACGTGAGTGGCTACTTTACTCGAAAAGTCAGAAGTCCTTGTTTTGCTTTCCTTGTGGTATTTTTAGGAAGTTGTCTCAAGCCATACCTAAAATTGCACATCCAAAGAGAGGCTTTTCTGATTGGAAACATTTGCACCCAAGCATTCCAGAACACGAGAATTCACAAGAACATCGTGAAAATTTCTTTAAATGGAAGGACCTAGAACGGAGATTAAAAAGTGGGGAAACAATAGATTCTGGCCTAGAACAACATTCACTATTAGAAAAGGAAAAATGGCGTTGCATTCTTAAAACCGTAATAGAAGTTGTTTTATTTTGCGCAAAAAATAACCTTCCACTAAGAGGGTCTACGGGTAAATTTGAGGACCAGAACTGTGGTGTTTTTATGAGTGCAGTTGACCTGATTAGTAAACATGACCACACAATAAAATCCCACATTGAAAATCATAAGAAAGGAAGTTTATCTTACTTTTCACCTGACATACAAAATGAAGTAATTGACTTGCTATCGATGACTGTTCGCAAAATGATTGTCTCTGGAATCAGGCAGTCTAAATATTACTCTGTGATATTTGATTGTACTCCAGATGTTTCTCATAGAGAACAAATTAACAAAGTAATCAGGTATGTGACTTTGAATAAGGGGAAATACGAGATTGAAGAAAGTTTCCTAGGTTTTATTGAATCTCATGAGAAAACAGGAGAAGGTATTGCTAATGAAATTCAAACTAATCTAGAAAGGGACGGTTTAATTGTACCAGACATGCGAGGTCAGGGTTATGATAACGGACCGAACATGGGTGGAAAATACAAGGGAGTGCAGGCCAGAATACAGAAACTAAATAGTTCAGCAGTATTTGTTCTCTGCATAGCTCATTCCCTTAATTTAGTTGAAGTTCACGCTGCATCTGTAACACCTTCTATGATAAGCTTCTTTGGAACAGTTGAAAGGCTATTTACATTTTTTCTTGTTCAACAATTCGGCGGCGTGTTTTAATGAAAATCTTTAAAATAAGTTTAAAAAGCCACTCAGATACCAAATGGTCTTCAAAGGCAAAAGCTGCAAGTTCTGTATGCAAGCAGTTACCTGATATTGTACAGGTACTGGAAGAAATTACTATTTCTACAAATGTTCAAGCTGTTTCAACAGCTGAAAGTCTTCTTGCTCAAATTAACTATGAATTTGTCTTTCTGTTAATGTTGTGGGACGACATATTAGGTAAAATTGATCGAGTCAATAAAGCCCTTCAGCATAAAGCTTTGTCACTTGATAAACCAGAGAGACTTGTTGAAGGTATCTACTGTACGTTAAAAAATCTTCGAGGAACTGATCTAGGAACATTTAGGTTAGAAGCAGCAAAGTTAGCTAAAGAGATGAGCATTACTCCTGTATTTAGGGAAAAGAGGGGGAAGAGACTAGGCAATATTTCACCAGAGCAAAGTTTTAAAGCAGAATGCACAGTCCTTGATAAAGTCATGGCAGAATTCGAAAAGCGGTTTGAATGTTTGAAGACAATAACTTCAGAGTTTCACTTTTTAAATCTAGCTCAGATTTGTAGAATGGACATTTCATATTTGAGAAAATGTGCTTAAGAGTTAGCTATTAAATATCACAAAGATTTAGATCCCATTGAATTTCAGTCTGAAATAGAAAGTTTTAAATTGCAAGTATCCACAATGCTTCAGGAACCTGCAAATGCTACTCCTTTAACTCTTCTGAATACTATCCATGAGTGGTGTCTTACAGCCTCATACTCAAATACTGAAGTTGCTTTGCGTATATCCTTAACCCTTCCTGTCACAGTTGCCACAGCTGAACGCAATTTCAGCAAACTGAAACTAATCAAGAATTATTTAAGATCAACAATAAGTCAGCAACGCCTAACAGGATTGGATATTTTGTCCATTGAATATCCAATTGCAAGCATCCTCGATAATAATGATTTAATTGGTAATTTTGCATCTGCTAAAGCTAGAAAAGTAAAATTTTAACTATAGATTTCTTCACCCAAGAAAATAGTCTGAAGCAGAGATAGAGTTATCTGCTATTTGTTTTTTCTTTCATTTAAATAGTTAATCATATCATGAGTAAAGCTATTTTTGGTTTTGTGACTGAATATCCAACTACAAACACCTTCGATTATAATTATTTGGTTGATAATTTTGCATCTGCTACAGCCAGGAAAGTAATTATTTTAACTAATTTTTTGTACCAAAGAAAATTATTTGAAGTACGGTAGAAATATAATAATTAACCATGTTTAGCTCCATTTAAATAAACTTAATCATGAATAAAACTGTTTTTTGTTTAGCAATGAAGCAACTCTTTCCATTTCCTCCCAAATCTGTTGTTCTTCTCTCAATTGAATCAAAATAGTTGAATCAGTATACGTATATATTGTTATAATGTTATAATGTTTCAGACCAACAAAAACCCTAGGATCCACTCATGGCTGGTCTACCTAACTGTGTTTGTAATTGAGTATTGTCCATGTCCTCCGTGTTGGCGGAGGGGACCTACAATTTTACGTGGGTTCCGAACCACAAAGCCTTAATTTTACTACCTTAAACTATACCTAATCTATCAACATATGCATCTAATCGATTTTTAAACACGTTTATAGACATGCTACTAATTACTTCTACCGGCAAACTATTCCAACTATTTACTATTCTATGCGTAAAAAGTTTTTGGCAACTGCTGTCTCGAACCTTTTACTTGTCAACTTACACCCGTTATTTCTAGTCCTATTATATTGTGATATTTCGAAAGAGCTATCTCTATTTACGTTATCGAACCCATTCATAATTTTCAAAACCTGGATTAGATCATCCCTTAGCCTCCTAGTCTCGAGTGTAGTCAATTTTAATTCCTTAAGCCTATCCTCGTACGACTTTGACCTAAAGGACGGAATCATCTTAGTTGCTCGTCTTTGAACTCTTTCGAGTTTGTCTATATCTTTTCGCATATGCGGATTCCAAAATTGGAACGCGTACTCCAATTGGGGTCTAACTAATGATTTGTAAAGAGGAACAATAACATCACGCGATTTGTACTCAAAAGTCCGCGCTATAAAACCTAGCACTTTGTTCGCTTTATTGACCGCTGCTGTACTTTGTTTCGCCACTTTTAAATCACCAGTGACTATAACTCCTAAATCTTTTTCCTGCTCTACGCTTGCTAACTCCTTCTCTGACATACTATACGCAAAATTACCGTTACGCGAACCTATATGTAAAATTTGGCACTTATCGACGTTAAATCTCATTTGCCATGTTACTGACCAATCAACGATTTTATTCAGATCTTCCTGGATTTTACCTCTATCTTCGTCATTAATCGCCCTACCGCCCAACTTCGTGTTATTCGCAAACTTTGAAACTGTACTGACTAGGCCGACATCTAAATCGTTAATATATATAAGAAAAAGCAAGGGGTCCAGTACAGAACCCTGAGGAACGCCGCTCGCTACATTTTAGCCCAAGACGACTTCGCTCCATCAACGACCACCCTCTGTTTCCTACCTCGCAACCACTCTTCTATCCAATTTATCTACACCCCTGATTCCATGAGTCTTATTTTTTTCAATGAGTTTTTTGTGCGGTACGGTGTCAAACGCTTTTTGAAAATCTAAATACATTATATCTACCGCCCGATGACTATCGTAAACTTCAACCACACTTTGAAAAAATTCTAAAAGATTAGTTAAGCAAGATTTGTTTCGACTAAAACCGTGCTGCGTATTTCTAACTAAGTTATGCAATTCTAAGTGTTCGACTATACGATCCCTAATTATTGATTCCAGTAGCTTACCTACAACAGACGTTAAACTGATTGCAGTGATTGGCCTATAATTTCCCGCCGCACCTTTATCGCCTTTCTTAAAGATAGGTGTTACATTTGCTAACTTGAAATTATCTGGTACGCCCCCCTCAGAAATAGACGCATTAAAAATCTTTGTTGGCGGCACAACAATGCTTTCTTTTAATTCTTTTAGTTGTATGGGATATATGGAATCCGGCCCCGGTGATTTACGCATTTTCATTTTACCAATATAGTGCATTACCTCCTTTTCACTAACCACAATATTATTTAAAGTATTACCATTGTCAAAAGGTATTATGTCTATGACCGTAAGGATATTCGTTACATCTTCTTTTGTAAAAAGTTCGTTTAGCAGGGTAGCCATTTGCTTGTTTTCAGTAACTATATCTCTGTCAGGATTTTTCAACGGCCCCAAGACACTCTTTACTGGATTCATATTGTTGACGTATTGAAAGAATCGCTTGGGGTTTCCTTTGCCGTCACGAGCTATGGAGATTTCACAATCGCGCTTGGACTTTTTCATTATACTTTTCGCTTCACGGCTTAGAGATATGTAATTGTTTCGTAACCACAAGTTGTCTTTATCGCACTTATGTAGCCTATAAGCCCTATCTCTACTCTTTATAATATCCCCTACTCTAGAAGTAAACCACAAGGGTTTGTTGTTTACTTTCACACGCTTAATCTTGTACAGTACACATTTCTCATTTATAGTCCTAAATACTGTTTCAAACGATTCCCACATTATTTTTGCGTTGGAGATCCCCATTACGTCTTCCCAATTGACGTGCGCCAATTCATTTCGAAATTTACAAAAGTCTGAGCGCTGGAAGTTAGGAATTTTAGTCGAGTTAGCTTGTTTCCAGTGACTTAATGAAACCACAAATTCTACCATATTGTGATTGCTATTGCTTAACAGTCCTATAACTTGAAGATCCGTGATTAGCCTATCATCCGTAGTTATTACTAAGTCTAAAATATTGTCCAACCTCGTAGGTTCCCCAACCTTTTGAATAAGAAAGCTATCCTCGAGAAAATTAACTAAACGATTACATTCCGCGTCTCCCTGCATTGTATCGTAATTCACGTTGGCGCAATTAAAGTCACCCATAACTAAGGCCTGCTCATTACCTATTATTATCTTTAGTTCACGGTAGTAGTATGGGCGAAAAATGGAAGAGTGCAAGAATGGTGCAATGCAGTGTTGATAAATGTTGCAAGATGTTGCAAAGGGGTTACGCAACAAAGGGGGAGGGGGTATTCAATGAAGGGGTGGGGGAATATTGCAAGAGCAACAAGGGGATTATGCAACTTGGAGGCGGGAGAAGGAGAGAGAGGAAGAGAGGTGTTCGCCTGGCAGGAGCCAAGCGCATATTAAGACTTCATCTGAGCGCCCGCTGTCTTATAAGGTATAAATCCGCCAGTTGGCTTAGAAGGCCTAAATGGCTTGTTTAGGTTTACAGGTTGAGTTGCTAGATTGCGCTATTTATTTAATTAAAGCATATATTATTGACAGTTGGCTTAGAAATCCGTCAGTTGACTTAGAAGGCGTAAATGGCTTGTTCAGGTGTACAAGTTGAGTTGCCAAATAGCGCTATTTATTTAATTAATACATATATTTTTGACAGTTGGCTTAGAAATCCGTCAGTCGGTTTAGAAGGCGTAACCAGCCATTTGGTATAATTAAATAATAATATCGTTTACAACCAAAAGAATTAAATAAAACACCATTACATCATTCTTTTTATTTAGACGAATTATTGGAATCAGAAATATATAGAAAATATATATACAATCAAACGATGGAAAAAATAAAAAAAAATAATAATAGTATAAGAAATATGAACGAGGAATATGTATATAATAAAAAAATAAAATAAAAAATAAATATAACCATCAATATAACAGTACAGGAGAAATATATATATATATATTATATATATACACAATTAAGTTAAATAATTAAATATATTGAAAATAAATACATACACTTTATCTTCTACTGCACAAAATAAAAAAATAAAAAAATTAGAGATGCAAAACGATTGAGTATAAACAATCTATCAGTACAGGCGAAATATATATATACACACAATTATGTTAAATAATTAAATATATTGAAAATTCATCAAAATACATTCACTTTGTTCTACTGCGCAAAACACTAAACTCACACGTAATCGAGTCTACAGTCACATCATTATTGCTTTGCACTACGCAGTAAACGCGGCTTAATATTATTTCACCGCTCAAGTTATAGGGAAACCTATACTCTATATAAATGGCCTTCATATCGTTCAATACTATTTTTGTGCCCACTTTACAATCGGTTGGCAAGTTACCTTCAAATACGGCTAGAATACAATCAAAAGCACGCACAAAGAGGTCATCGCTAGGCACAACATCATTATTAAATACAAATTTATAAACACTCCTTTCCAATCGAGGGTTTATTTTTATCGACCCGAGCTTTTCAATCGTGAACTCTTCTCCACACTGCATAGCGGCAGTTGAAATAATCTTCTAAGTCGTTACGACAGCTGCTCATTATATAAAGAAATAGTTCGAGAACGATGTAGGTGAGCTCAGCCCTGTACCGCTCAAGTACCTTGTACCAAAGTTCATGATATTTCAAAGAGTCTAAACCTTTTAAATAAGCATCCAGCTCTAGACCATTCTCGCCTTGTTCAGTCCTACACTCGGTAAACCCATCGAGCAGAGCGGTGTATGCGTATTCAAGAACCGTATCAAAATAAAGCATATCCATAATACGCGCGTCTAATATAGGCTTCAGCTTGCGGAATCCGACGATTTCAAACAATTCTGTCGAGGATGAAACGGTTTCGCGTAGGGACAAGAGCGTTATTATCAGAAGCATTCTTCCACATCAGTCGTATATCAATGCATGGCTGATCGTTATTTATACACAACGTACAAACAACGGCATATGAGGGGGTGTCACTAATCTGCTCTCTTCTTGTACCTACACCTGCAGGAATTTTATAACGATCCTCACTCCACTTCTCAACTACCACGAAGATTCTATTCATCTCCTCAACACTTAAATAAACAACATTCCGTTTGTTTGTTTGTCTACAAGACGTTTCCAGTACATAGTTAATGGCACCGGTTTTACGCCTGAACACGCGCAACGACTTCGTCACGGACACATCGTACATGACGTTGAGAATGCTGCTCAAAGGAAGTTCCATCGTATTCGAGGAGCGCACGTCCAGTCGGTTCAAGCTCTGAGATGACTATGAGCCACATGCAACGGATTGGCGCTGTTCGAATACTTGTATCTCATTATATTGGGTAGGTGTTTTGAGAAATTTTCCGATACCGGTTTTAATGTTTTATGACTCCCACTCCCCAGAATACGCACGAGACATTTTTGCATAGGGGGATTTTCACGAACTAAACACATTTTATTCACACTCCGGCGCACTATTTGAGAAAACATATGACCATATTCTTCATTTTTGCTTAACATATGATACTCATCTCTAAATTCTGTTAAATACTCACGCAGACCTTTAGCCACAACATGTAAGAGAATACTTGTATCCCATTATATTGGGTAGGTGTTTTGAGAAATTTTCCGGTAAATGAAGCAATATAGGTTTTAATGTTTTATCACTCACAAGACGTTCATTTCCACAAACTAAACATCTTCACAATCCGGTGCACTATTTGAGAGAAACATATGCCCATATTTATCCTTTTTGTTTAACAATCGATACTCATCTCTAAAGTCTGTTAAAAACTCACACAGGCCATTAGCCACAACCTCACTACAAACCTCGTCATGATATATATTAATATAGTGGTAAAAATACTTAAGATTCTCCATGATGACAAGATTTACATTCTCAACCGTAGGGTACGAGTAGTCGATATGATGTAACATGACATAATATCGTTTGTCACACCACTCATCAACAAGACTCACTGTCCATATCCGTTGCTTCTCTTCTGTACGTGTTGTATCTTCTTCACGGTATATGTAAGCTTTTATAAGTTTAGTCCTACAACATAGTTCAATACATCACTTGTACCACGAAATCCTACAATGCTCTAGCCGGAATATCCGTAGAGTATTTGTACCTCTTGCTCCTTCGCACGATTCAATGTAGCCTTAAAAGTATCAAAGGAGTGTGGAATAGGGAGTTTTTCAGTATCCACCACATCTTGGCACTTTGCCGAATACCACTTCATAAACGTCGAACACGCAATATTAAAGGTAGCCATTACTATTTTTCGTCTACGCGGGAGAATATACGTCTGAGATCCAAGGCTTGCTGCGATCAACTGAGCACGCAGGGAAGTTCAGGTAGTAGCAGGAGTCACGTGACTGACCTTACAGTGGGCGGAGCTTAGAACTTCTCCTGTACACACGCTGGGCGGAGCTTAGAATTTTTTGAAACACGATTTATTTAATAAACGAAATATTCAAGGTGTATATATATTTACAAATACGTGTAATAAATAAGTTAACAATCGACATATCAAAGATTATGGTATCCAAAGGGTACGGTATCATAGGTACCAGGCACTTGGTAACGTTTCCTATAAGTGTTACGGCACACCTTTGTACCCATAAGTTCCTTCACGCCTCCCAGCTTCTGCGCCCAAAAATTGTGGGTACCTACAGTTAGTTGGGGCGGCCGGTCGCCCTCATCATCATCCAAGCACACTAGATCCTTCAACGAATCAAAGTTAACGACCCGCCGATTCGCCTGGTTGAACGTGATACCCTTAGCCTTCACGATATATTTCATATCCTCCCCCACCCTCACCTGTACCCCATAAGTTTTTGGCCCTGTTGAGACAAAAGAGTCGGCGTATGCGATGTCTCCATACTCATCCTTGATCTCATCAGTCAACTCTCCGAGGAATTCACCAATAGGAGACATGTATTCACCCTCCCTCTCTGTGAATATCACACGATCTGTATCGGCGTACAAAACCTTCCGCCCAAGAGAATGCAATAGGCCCCAAAGTTTGATGCGTGCTTAGGCCGTTGTGCGGGTACCATAAACTATTTATCCAAGCTACACTTAGGTCCAGTTAAAGTACATTTAAATAAATTAAATATATTTACAAAACCCTAAATATAAACTTAAATTAACAGATAAACTTAACACAACCTTAAATTAACACTTAAACTTAACACAACTTAATACTTAAACTTAACACTAAACTTAATACTTAAACTTAACCTAACACTTAAACTTAATACTTAAACTTAAAGTGCTATACAAGTAGTACGTCCTATGCCTACTTAAAGTAAATTATCACTTCGGCTATCACTTCACTTCGGCTAGTCCAGTAGCAGTGGTGTTTAGACGGGCAGGAAAGGATAGGCTTTGCTCCAATCCTGTCTTAGTCCTCGAATTTACTGATGAAGCTCAGAAGAGAAGCCTCGGAACGGGTCCACAAAACGTTCCGACCATTCACGTTCAGCTCGGGTAAACGAAACGGCTTTAATTGAACCAGGAATTCAGCTCCCCAGCCGAACCCAAGCGTTGTTCCACACTCCAAATTTGAAGCCTCGTATAGAGGCTTCCACACTTGCACTATAGGCAATGCTTAACGATACCACTGTACTCTGTACCCTGAAGTGATTGTAGATCTAATGCCGACAACTCGCATTCAAATATCCAACTTCTTGCAACTTCTAACTTTGAATTTCCCGCTTCCAACCTCTATTGTTCAGATCACAAGCACGAATCATCCCCAAACTCCATTACTACCTTTCACCTTGCTCACTTTCAAATCATTCACACCAAGCTCTAGTTTCACACTCCACCCATCGCTCACGTTCAACTTTCACAATGACCCTACCATACCAATCACACTCTTATAGTATTACCTACATTCACGATCTCTATGACCTCTTTATCGGGAGCGTTGGCATAATCCCAGACTTCACTATAACTTTGTGCCAAATGAACGTTCCCTTTGCCAGTATTCTGTGCAAATTTTCTCCAAAGACTGTTTAGACAACTTTGCACTAAAGCGCTTGCCTGGGTTCTTTAAAATTTGGGAACTGTCAAGCTGTATACCTTCACGGTCACGGTAACGTTGAATATAGGCCGATTTTTTCATCTTCGGTATCAACTCCTCGCGGATACCTTGATGCTTCAACCTTATCTTTCAAAAAAGCGTTTATATATGGCGTGAAAAGGTTGGGTAGCTTCTGAAACCTCCACAATTCATGTATCTTCAATATTCTATAGCCATGGCGAGCAGCTAGATCTAGCTCTGGACTTGTATATACACCTCTGATCTTACGCTGGTTGGCTGTATGATTACATTCCCCATTGTTCTCCTCTGCGCACTTCACGCACAAGGGAAACATGAACTTGTGATCGATAACGACGGGTAAGATCGGCATCCATAAATCGCGTGGGGAGAGCACATCTACGAAAGAAAGGCCGAAATAGTACCCGTTCAAATTTGTTGAGAACACCTCGATGGTGGGCAGATCAGGTCCCACAGGGTACGGATTGTTCTTCATCACGTAGGGAGATAAAGAACAGAAGTCGTAGTAATGGAGTTTCGCGCCCTCCGTAGGCGGAAAGTACAGCTTGAGGGGATTTGTACGCCCTCCGAACAAGCTATCACCGCATTTGAGAGGATCCAGCACCATTCAACGTTTGATCGTGTTTATTTCTTCACGGTACTGTCCATCTGTTTCCATCCGTGCGTCATACTCATGCTCCTACAAGACTTTGTGAGTGAACTGGGAGCCTATAAGTTGATCGGGGTTGCGGGTCCACCCAAGGCTGTCGGCAGGAGATCTACCGTGGATATCTCCTACGATTCCACACTCAGGACGGGGGCATCCGTGCCACCAGCAACCGTTAAAGGAGTACACAGTCTTCTCACCAGTGGCACGGTTTTCACTTAGACCATCAACCCAAAAAACACGACTATTAACCTTAATGGGTACTTCACCCGTGTTGCGGCCATGCTTTATGTATACACCTGTCTGCTGCTGTAGGTGTATGAGCCAGTAAATAGCCTTGTGCCCATAACTGCGGGAATTGTTTCTGTGGATAACGGTTAAGGTGTCTTTAGGCATGAAGCTATTCTTGAACACCGTAAAACATAATGAGGCGATGGTGGTTGCGACTTGCAACGGATCGCATTTGAAACGGCCTATGTACATCCTTCTAAAGGCCTGGAAACATACTCTAAGCACGCGCACATCATTCACGCAATAACGCTCACATTCATCAGCTATATTATAAGGATTACATTCATTAAAACTGTTGTAGTATCGGTCAAAATCTTCACGTTCATCTGTACTCATACATTCATAGTTAAAGTAATGTTTGGGTAGAGGTAGTCCTACGTAATTTAAAGTTTCGCTAGTGAGGAATGTGTAAGGGAAATATCCTTTTGAAACTTCAGCGGCTACGCCCATCACCTTGGGTAGCTTTGCTAATTTACAAGGTGTGAATAATAAAGTGTCTTTAAACTGTACATTACCTCTTATTTGCATCTGTATTAGTTTGTTGCCTCTTTTTAAGGGATCACCTGTAAATATCTCAGATGACTCGTGCTTAAGCAACTCCTTATAAAGGAACTGTGTGTCAAATTTTGCCCCGTTATGAGCGAGAATATACAGTCATTTTTTTGAACTTGTCCGCTAAGTTGACAATATAGGACACAAAGAGTTTCACAGGGCTATCGTGGGCATTCGTTTTAAAAACGTTTGTCCGTTTACCACATTTGTGACACTCATCACACTCGCTC
Source organism: Bathynomus jamesi (assembly GCA_023014485.1). Lineage (NCBI taxonomy): Eukaryota > Metazoa > Arthropoda > Malacostraca > Isopoda > Cirolanidae > Bathynomus > Bathynomus jamesi. The sequence goes on along the minus strand of JAJOZX010003008.1, from coordinate 242,865 downwards.
TCCATACACTCATCACAGATAGTCTGGCTTACAAGTAAATGTGGAATAACCTCTTTGGTTTCAGCGTTCGTAGATGTTCCTATATCGTAGTACACAGTTATACAAGGGCTACTTTTAGGCTTAGCGTCTTTCATATAACATACATGCTTTTCTCCAACCGCCTTATATTTCTCATGGCATGTAGAACAGTGAATTTCATCACATTTATGCTTGAAGTTCCCCCAATTAATTATCCATCATATGAAACATACCACATTCACAGATTCTCATTTTCCTGCACGTGCCAATTGATTTATGGAGCTCAAAACAGTTATTATTGAAAAATGTGCGTCTACACACATCACAATCCCTCTTCTCAGCTTCAACTACACGGCTTTCACATTTGGAGCTTTTACACTACACTGCTCACATGCCATGTGGCAATCTTTACAATGTTTCAGTGTATCATCCGCAAACTCGATACATCCCTTACACAAATCATGGTGTCGTCCATATTTTCGACGTTTATCATAACTCTCGTAAAGGTCCCTTATATTACGGATGGGTAGATATGTTGTTCCTGACGGTTCTAGGAAATTTCGCCGCAAACATTTTCGCCGTAGGAAAATTCGCCGTAGGAAAATTCGCCGTAAACATTTTCGCCGTAAGACAAATTCGCCGTAAGGACATTTCGCCGTAAATTTTTTAAAAATAATCAATGGATGATAAAGGGTATTATAAGCATTAAAAAGGCAAGTCTTATTCAATGGTAAAAGTCAGTGATAAAACTTCTTAAAATAAACTCTCTTCCTTCATCAAATTGGTTATGAGTTTCTAGATACTTGGATGCATGTTAGTAATAGAGCTTTGTATTGCATTGTGGAAGCCTTCTATACTGTTGTTCGTTCTCGGCATATTATTATGAGTTCTTTCGACAACATTCCACAATTCTATAGGAAATGTTGGCTCCATTCTTCGCCTTCGCGCGCCTCGGCCTCGTTCTCCTCCTATATAGTGAGTTTCAACGCAAGATAAGGAATTTATTTAAGAAATTTATTTAACCAAACTATCACGACTTAACCTAACCAATCGTCAATGCCGTACAGTATAAGAATGTTGGCTCCATTCTTCGCCTTCGCGCGCCTCGGCCTCGTTCTCCTCCTACATAGTGAGTTTCAAAGCAAGATAAGGAATTTATTTAAGAAATTTATTTAACCAAAACTATCACGACTTAACCTAACCAATCGTCAATGCCGTACAGTATAAAGAATCTTAATTGTGGTAGACTGCTTGAAGCTAGGTAGACCGCACACTTAACCAGCACCGGCTATTATAAGGTTCAGTTAAACTTTTTTTTTAATTTTAATTTTATTTTATTTACGGCGAAATATCCTTACGGCGAATTTGTCTTACGGCGAAAATGTTTACGGCGAAAATGTTTACGGCGAATTTTCCTACGGCGAAAATGTTTACGGCGAATTTTCCGGTCACGGTTCCTGACAGTCCTAAAATAAGTAGGGGTCTTGTATGATCTCTCACACAGCTTTTAAAAACATACACAGTCCTCCGACGATCATACATTCCAAATACAACTATTCGAGCATTCATTTCCTGTTCTACCCTTCTCAGCTTTTCAGGACCCATATTACAGTCAAATTCAAGTTTACAGTCTACAGCTAGTTTACGGGCACGCTCCACTACCGTAAGCAACCAAATGTTTTTGACCTGTGTATTTAGTACAGTAAACATACGGGCCAAGAGTACTGCTATAAAGCCGCAACCACGATCGGCGTTTATATGCCGTCTATAAATAGCCTGAGAATTGAAGTTAAGAGTATAAGGTGTGGCACTATGACCCGCAACACGGAATACACGGTCAATATTTACCGTGAAGTTGTCCATATTGAAGGCTATACTAATTTGAGAGGCCTGCATTATACAGCCTAATATATACTCTATATCTTTAGCTGCCAAGCGTCTGAACGGTATTACTACGCAAAAATCATCTACATCTCCGTCATCTGACCCGAATCCGAAGGACAGCCTCGTCCTGACTTCACGTTCGTCGCGGTTCTGAAGGGCAAACTCTACAATACGTTCAACTATGCGCCGTAGTCCGTGTTCAACACCATTGCTATACATGGATCTAGGATCAACCCTGACTATATACCGATTTCTAGTCAAGGCTGGGGTGGGGGTAGCGGTGCGCACCAACTCGAATGTTATACCATCCTCAACAGACAGAAGCTGCTGTGGAGGATGTACCCGGAATTGAACAGGAATAAGGGGTATATTTGAGGAAGGTACTATTGTGGGGGTTGTGTCGTAAGACGTAGAGGTTGGGGCTCTATTACTGGTGGTCTAACAACCGGCGCAATCCTGGCGCGCTTTATACCTGACGTGTGGGCTCTTCATCATGCCTCCGCTTTGAATGGCGCGTGCTACAGGTATCGCTGGTGAGGATTCGTCAGCGGGGATGGATTCTGTGATCACAACTACACTGTCGTCGGGGTCATCTGTAATATCGATGATGGGGTGCTGTACCTCATCGTCATTCACGGTTCTGTGGGAGAAGAGAAAAGCAAGACTGTAGAATATAAGGGTCATCACTTAAATATTTATTATATTTTGTAAATGACCCACTTAGGAGTGTGACGTGTTAGAAATGGATTCTGTAGAAAAATTCAGGTTCACGAGCCCATCCACATGTATTATATCTGGCCTACAGGATGTGGTAAAACTGTGTTTATGCTTAAAATCATTAAAGAAAAGGGAGAGATGTTCTCAAAATTTGTGCATAAAGTTATATGGTGCTATTCGACGTATCAATCAGTGTTCAACGAGTACCAAGATGATATTTTGTTCCACAAAGGTGTATATGACGTTAATTCGTTAAAGGGAAATGAACATACAGTCATTGTAATTGACGATCTCATGTTGGAGATGGATAAAACGTTTGCCGAGACATTTACAGTATTCTCCCACCATCTTAACATAAGCGTGTTCTTCATCAATCAGAATCTATTTTTCAAAAATAGATACATGCGCGATGTGTCGTTAAATACACAATATCTAGTCTTATTCGCGCAACGTAGAGATGTATCACAAATTGGGGTATTAGCCAATCAAATGTTCCCGAATCAGCGTAAGGAGTTTTTGGAAGTTTATAAAGAAGCTACAAGCCGCGTTACGGATATTTGCTTTGCGACCTTCATCCGCGAAACACGTTTAGGGTGCTTCTAAGAACGAATATATTTCCAAACGAGCCTGAAACGGTGTATATTCCAGAATGACAAAGAGGCTAAAGAAATACCATCAATTAATAAATATCTATCATCGACTGCCCCGGGCAATGCAGCAGATGTTTGCTAAAAATATCGACTCCGACTTTTTAAAATGCATCTGTGAAATCTGTCTTAACGTTATAAATTGCAATGTATCAATGAAACCACCTCAGAAGGCTCGCCTACGCCGTTACAAGGACATAATACGTTGCCTCGCTCGTAAAAGTCGAACTGTAGGGAAGAAAAAACGAATTATTGTACAAAGCGGAGGGTCATTCCTCCCCATCTTATTTTCAGTTTTGGATCCTTTACTAACTAAATTAATATAATGAAGAAAGTGGTAGTGATTCCACACGAGGTGTATGCTTCACTGCAAAGTTCAAAGAATCCAGACACGGATCTAGATCCCCGTAAAAGCAGGCTTAAAAGAATGGAAAGCGAATTGTTAACCCTACTAAACAGTGAAAAAACACTGATGAGAAAAGATCTTATACCAAGAAGCTCTGCAGAAATTTCTCACGAGTACGAAAATTATAAGAACCCAGACAGAGATTCCGTGGTTATTAGGCACAGCACGGGAACGATGGACATGGTGACATAGGACCTGTGTCTGACGATAGAGCTGACCAACCAAAGATTAATGGGTCGGCCACACAACATATCGAGCATGTATTAAAAAGCACCCTCCCACATACATTGAGGAATAAAGGTTTAAGTCTTTATAATCTATTGAATGAGGACCCCGCCATACAATGGACCGATACAGGTGAGATCATTGTGGGAAGAGCAAAGGTACAGGGATCGAATATTGTAGACATCGTCCATGATCTGGTGAGAAAGTGGGATAGGCCCTCACCATCAGGATAGAAAACATATTAAAGCAAGACTACAACAAATAATGTCCCCAAAAACAGCGATAGGAATCTGAACAGGTTAAAGACTTGGAACATGCGTCGCACGTGACACAATTGAAGACGCAACATCCCCGGTGGTAACACCTCTGAAGAGAAAGAAGAGGTTAAACAACGGTCAACCTACCCACGTGCCTCTAAAATACGGAAATGGCTAACATATTAAGAAGGACTTATTTTGACATTTCTAACCCAGCCTCCCACGGAGGTGTAGATAGACGACAGAAGTGTTACGGAGTAGGAAAAAAGATGTGAGAGATTTGCGGGAGCAGGACGCTTATACACTTCATAAGCTGTGAGAAAAAGGTTTTAAAACAGCCAAGACACACAGCTACTTCGATTGACTCTATTTGCAAGCAGATTTAACAGACATGCAAAGTATTCAGTGTATAACGATGGTTACCGCTACATTCTATTCATAATAGATGTATTCTCTAGATATCTGTGGCTAATTCCTCTGAAAATAATCACCTGAACAGTTGCTAAAGCCACCAAAACGCTGATGTTGAAAGAAAACAGGGTTCCTGCTATTTTTGTACGGATATGGGGAAGAATTTATAGGCCGTGCTTCTCAGAACATTGACAGAGTTAATATCAGCTATTACACTTCCAATTCTATCCATAAGGCTTCTTTAGCTGAAGAGTTCAAGTACCATAAGGAACGCATGCACCGCTATTTTAACACAAAAACACAGATTCTAGACATCTGGAATCATTGGCCTCATCCTACAACCGCTCACACCATCGCACGATTGGGACAACACCTAAAAGTTTTAGAAAGAGGTACGCGCCAAGAGGTGAGAAGAGATGGAACACCACCACCACCACACTGCGCATTCCAAAATCAGTGATTATGTAAGGCTGTCGCGTTCGGGAAATAAATTCGCGAAGGGATTTGAGCAAGGATGGACACGCGAGATTTTTAAAGTTAGGGCTATGAGACCTAAAGGTGGGATAATGATGTATTACGTTGAAGATTTGAATGGGGAAGAAATCGCAGGAGGATTTTACCGCGAGGAGGTGCAGAAAGTGGCATTTAATTTAGGAAAAATTGTGTTTAAGATTGAGAAAATTTTAGGAAGCAAAGGTTCATGAAAGAGAAAAATGTACCTGTGAAATGGCTAGGGTACCCAGAAAGCTTCAACACCTATATAAAAGCTGATGCAATAATGAAGCTTAAATAGTATGCAACATGGCGCCTAACCATTTCTACGTCACACTCCCGTCCTCCTCGTCCCTGTCTGTACACCCTAACAACACACTAGCCAACTTTGTAACAGAACTCCATGGGCCTATTGAATTGGGTCGTGATTCGTATGAGGTGGGGATATATGAAATTCAGCTGGACACCCTCTTTTAAAATATTGATTATAAAGTTACCGTTTTTACGATTCTTAGAGACTATAATGAGTGTGAAAAAGCCGGGGTAACTCGGGATGAAACTATACGTATCGCTCGGACTGAGGTTGCACGGTATTACAGTACAGTAGTAACACTAGGTCCGGGCCGTTCGGCTGCGGATGTTGTGAGAGACTTAAACGTAAGTTTAAAAAACTCAAATCTTACGACTGATTTAGTATACAAAATCGTAAACAAAGGAAACCCTGCACATACTCTAATCCTAAAATCAAAGACTAACAGAAATATTAAAGACCAAAGAATGTTTAAAATTATGACCAAGGGGCGATATCGATCAGCCTTCCAAAGAGACACATTTCACGAGGTACAACATGACTTGTTCAGCCTAATATATCAGATGAAATTGGAGAAATTGGTTGCTGGCTATACACCCACAGACATGTGCTATATTTACAGCAATATAGTGGAGCACCAGTTTGTTGCGGATACCCAGGCACGCCTGCTGCGCATTGCTCACATTCCAACTAATCTAATAACCAATATCTCAATATATATAAGAACGATTGAGAGAAAAAATTTCCCATTCGGTGGTGAGAGCTTAACAGTGAAGCTGCACTTTCGACGCACTGAGTTATAATGGACAGAAAACCTTTCACAGTCTATCGAGGGGTGAGATACCAGCGTGTAGTGGACTTGGGTCCATTTTTTTCAACCATACTACGTACGGCTGTCCTTTTGCTGAAGACGGGTGCCAGATACCTCGGAAGGAAAGCGCTACAAACAGGTCTTAACATTGCAGAAGACATATTGACTGGGGCTAACTAAAGAAGCTCTAAAAAAACACTTAAAGCGTACACGGGACGAAATCGTCAAAGATGCGAAAATAAAAATGCGTGGTGGTGGGAAGAGGACTGTCCGGAAGAATGGATTACCATCACGTGGTATTAAACGTAAAAGGATATCAAAAAAGAAGTGTTCTAAGCGAATGAAACCTATAGTTGACCATTTTTTTTACTGATATAAGCTAAGGACATTGATCTCATGAATCATAGTTTGTTTACTACTTGCCGAGAGAGGATGCACTATTTCTAATTCGTCATGGCACGCTTCATCCACCCGTGTAGTTCACGATGTTGTAAATCGGAGCTGTCCCTCTTTGACATGCCCCCAACTCAAGTTTCTATTGAACACAGTGACTTTATTACAATTAACTCTTTAAACACAATTAGTTCCCCGAGTGCCCCTTATTTCTATATTATTTAACTTTATTCTTACTATATGCTTATACTTTCCTAAATGCTTAATTTTTCTAGTATTGTAAAACATTATTTCACTAATTTACTAATTAGTAAGAGATTTTGTAACACTTTAAAACCTAGGATTATTTTCGTTATGTTTTCAAGTTTATTAATTCTTTTCTCATCTTTTTCAGATAATGTGAATTTTGTTGGTTAAAACCTAAATGGTCTGATTATTTGAATGTATCATATTTGATTAACGTTACAATTATAACAATTATTATTATTATTATTATTATTATCATCATCATCATTATTATCATGATTATTATTATTTAGCAGATTAGTTGTGGTTAACTAGATGTGACTTCGTGCATCTTGGAAAATGAAACGACATTATCCATCAGGAGCTGAAAAACGGAAAAAGAAGAAAATAGAGGAGGAGAAGCTTTCCAGTAGCACAGGTGAGATGTGCCACTTGTATATTCTTATGATTACAGTTCAGGCAACTAGGTTAGGTAGACTATCAAGCTAGGCAAGTGCTCAGGAATCGTGTAGAGTAAGCTAGTCTCTGTAATATTTATAATATTTCGAAATGTGAAATTTAATGGATCACATCACCTCAAATTCTGTTCACACAGATCAATTATCAAACAAGATAAGAAAGAGTATTTTAGCAAAAATCTAACAGAATATGTAATGTTATGTTCTTCTCAGGAGCACTACTGAAATATTGGAAAAGCCATCTTCAGCAAAGCCTGATGAACATCATGAGCCAACAGCGGACCATCCTCTATGCAACCTCAAACCAGTAGAAGTAGAGCCTGATGAACCAACAAGTGGCCCATCTTCTTTTCAGCTTCAAACACACACAGGCATTTCTACTGAGCACAACCAAGATCTGCTCCACCGCTTGATCCGTATGACTGGCCAGTTGTCCTATCAGATGCCTTGAAGACAGATCTGGTGTCTCGAGGACCATTTCAAATCAGTCCAGATTTCATGTTCCTAAAAGAGAGGACGGTAGAAGCTTTCATCACCATTACACGTACAGAACATTAATTAATGGGGAAAAAAATAAAGCGAAGCTGGCTGATGTACTCTAGAAGGAATGATGCTCTTTATTGCTTCTGCTGCAAGTGTTTTCAAGGAAGTCGTACAAACTAATTACGGATGGACTTTCAGACTGGATAAACGTTGGCTCACTTCTGAAAGGCCATGAAAATAGTTCAGAACATGCAGATAACGGCAACATGGAGGATCTGGAAATGCGGCTAAAAACTGGGAACCATTGACCAAACTGAAATGTCATTAATGGAGGTAGAGCGAAGACGCTGGCGAGATGTTCTCACACACGTCTTGTAAGTATAATCCAATCACTGGCAGAGAGAAACCTTGCTTTCAGGGGTCTTCCTCTACATGTACAATCGAGACAATGGCAACTTCTTGAAGGAGGTTGAGGTGCTTGCCAAATTTGACCAGTGATGAAACAACACATCAGCAGAGTCGAAAGTGGCCAATATAGTCATTCAAGTTACTAGGAAACATCATTCAAAATGAGCTCATTGGGTCCATTAGTGGGAAGATCTTGGATGCTATTGTTGCAGAAATAAAACAAGCTAAATATTACTCACTCATTTTAGACTGCACTCCAGACATAAGCCACCAAGAACAGATGTCGATTATTATCAGAACTGTTAAAATGGGTGGAGTACCAGAAATAAAAGAATACTTCTTGGGCTTTCTTGAGGCTTCAGAAAGTACAGGCCTGGGTTTATCAGTTCTGACTCTGAAGAGACTAGATGAAATGAATATTCACTTTGATGACTGCAGAGGACAGTCATATACAACGGAGCAACATGAAGGGCAAGAACAAAGGTGTTCAGGCAAGGTTATTAGAGAAGAACTGTCGTGCACTCTATGTTCCATGTGGGGCTCACACTTTGAATCTTGTAGTAGCTATGCAGCTAGATGCCACAGATGCCATTTTTTTTGGCAACGTACAAAAATTGTACAACCTTTTTGCAGCAGCTACACAGAGATGGACAATCCTAAAGAAGCACGTGAACATAACACTCAAGTCTTGGAGTGAAACCAAGTGGGAGAGCCGGCTTAAGAGCATTGAGGCTGTGCGATACCAGAGCCACAACATCAGAGAGGCTCTGTTGGAAGTCAGAAACAATGCCACAGATGCCATAGCCAGGACTGAAGCACAAGCACTTGCAGAGGAGGTAGGGTCTTATCGCTTTCAGATTTGCACAGTAGTATGATATGACATTCTTCATGCAGTTAACCATGTGAACAAACTTCTGCAGTCTCCTACAATGAAGTTTGATGTGGCAGTCAACCTCCTCACAAAAACAAAAGACTCACTCACCAGCTACAGAAACACAGGTTTTGTTGCAGCACAAGTCGTAGCTAGGGACATATGTGAGGAAATGAATGTGGAGACTGTGCTGAAGGAGAAGAGGCTCAGATCCACAAAAAAGCACTTTGCTTACGAAGCTCCTGACGAACCATTTACAGAAGCCTTACAGAGGCTGGAAGTCAAATTTTCAATGTGGTGTGGATTGTGCCATCGGGTCAATAAATGAGAAATTCAAAACATTAGATGATGTGAGGGACATATTTGGGGTTCTCCTAAACTTCACCACAATGAACAAGGAAGACTTGTCCTGCAAGTGTGAACAGCTCTCTAAGATACTGAGCTCTGGAGCTGACTCTGACATTGATGGAAGAGAACTGGCCCTCGAAATTAAGAACTTGCCGACTTTACCTTCACACAACATGACTGCACTGGAGCTTCTCTCCTTCATTCATCAGAAGCAACTGGAGGAACTATACCCCAATCTCTGGGTTGCACTAAGAATTGCCTGCACTCTACCTGTAACAGTAGCGTCAGCCGAGAGGAGCTTCTCTAAGATGAAGCTAATCAAGAACTACCTCATATCATCAATGGGGCAGGATCGCCTCAGTGGCTTTGGCATCATAAGCATCAACCCGGACGTTGGCAGGGAGATTCCATATGATGATGTTATTGATGATTTCGCCCAGAAAAAATCTAGGAGGCAAAAATTTTTAAGATACAAACTGTTCTGTATAAATGTTAGCTATTTCACGATTGTATCGTAGAGTTAGTAATTGTTTGGTAGTTGATAATTGCATTATTTTTTTATACACATAGTTCTGTCATTTATTCTAAATAATGTATAAGCTAATTTTCAGGATTTTTTTCTGTTTGTCTTCTGAAAGTACATATTTGTTGTTTTGGACATAAATGTTTCATTAAAATTGTTTCATAATTGTTTTTATTAACATAGCCATTTTTGTATGTGTGTGCTGAGGTGTAGTAAGGCGTGAGTTGGTGGATGGAGGGGTGGGACCTCAAATGGGTATACTGCGTAGGGCCCCCTTATGGCTAGAACGGCCCTGCGGGGTACTATCACCTACGAGCCTATCTGGAAAATGTCCTCAACTTTTCCAAAGAAGCGAAGGATACCTTTTTAAGGGCCGAGGGATATTATCAAACTAAAGACGAAAGTAGTATAAAGGACAAATTTAAAAATTCTAAAAAGATATACGAGTGTTTTTGACGCCTGCATACAGATTTCACATTCCAGGAGTTGCTTGTGAATGGGGTGGATATGAAAGTAAAGCTCACCCGCACGAATCCTGAGATCTGTTTAAATCTGGATGCTGATCAAGAAGAGGGAGCAAAACCCGTTGTGGTTCACATTATGGAGACATACCTCCGCGTACGGCGAGTGAAATTAAGTTCACCAAAACAAATAGAAATTTAGAAAAATTTACTACACGCCACAGTAAAATACCCAATTAACAGAGTACAGATCAAACTATACACGGTGCCAGCAGGGTTGGCATCGAAACAGATAGAAAACATGCCCTGTGAAATCTATCTAAAAGGATATTAATTGGAATGCAGGAACACAATTCAGTGAATGGAAAATATAAAAAGAATGCCTTTAAATTCGAGAATTTTGGCCTTAAAAATATAACTCTATACGTTAATGGCGTTGCGTTGGGAGGAACATTGGATACGCACTATTCATCAGACGCTGTGTTACCGCTTTGCGCGAGAGCATATAGTAATGTGGCCCATATTGCAGGTAATTGTGATAAGCTCGGGATTGGGTTAACGCAGAAAGAATTCATTGATCAATTTAACCTTTATCCGTCTGATATCACACTGACTTATCTGCTAGTGTAAATACACACTTAAGTCCACAACAAAGTGAAAACAGCTCAGTTAGATTGGAATTCGCCAAGCCTATAGACGCGCCTATAAGTGTACTAGTTTACCTCGAGTCACAAGCCCTAATAGAAGTAGACAGATTTAGGAGCATTGTCACTGACTTTTAAAAAATGGATGCGAATACACTTCAGAGAGTAATGAATAGTGAACGAATCACACGTTCCAAATTTATCGGTGTTTGCGAAGAATGAATCATTGAAATTGCCATCTACGAGAAATTGCGGTAGCCTTATTGTGAACACAGATGTTATTGGTAGTGAAGGGATTCATTGGTTTGCAATTTATTTTAAAAAAAGGGACCGCATGTACTATTTTGATTCACTCGGGACTCAACCCTGGAGTGACCCTGTCATTGTAAAATTTCTCGATCAGTTGCATATCCCCGAAGTTGTATGGAATCCCTTCCGGCTACAAGGATATTTTAATAATACGTGTGAGATGTACTGCCTTTCATTTCTCATGCATATGTCACGTGATAAAGACTATAAATTTTTAAAAATTATTTGACCCGTGTCACACTCAACGAAACGACGAAATGGTATGCAAACAGATAAAAAGCCGTTTTCCGATTGTGCATACTCGTATAGTATGATGTTTTGTTCGTGTATATATGTATATTTGTAACCAATAATGTTAGTTTGTATATTCTGTAGTTTAAGATGGTTGTTGTACTAAAAACATGATTTCTTTCATTTAATAAATTGCTGAAAATACATTGTGTCTTCTCCGAAAAAAAGATCAAAACATAAAAAAATACTTACATTATTTCGTTAATGATGTGACAATCGTTGGGCTCACTGTCGGTAAATCTTCTACCTCCGTATTCAGGTCCATGACATGGGTTTCTTCAAAACAAAAAGATTGTATAATATAACACGTGTCAAATCCTCATCAGACCTTAAAGGAGAAAGAATAATTCATTAGTTCATATGAATCTTTTTTAATAAAACCAAAACATATGCAGAGTAAACATATAGTAAGAGTATTACAACGTGAAGATATCTCTGACCCGCTCAGGAAGTTCCTTTAAGAGAAAATTCCGAATAACATTTATTACGGAATTTATAAAATTATTTAAAACATGCAAAAGATTGCTATAAAAAAATTCAATGAATCAAAACAGGATTTTAGCATAATTGCAAACTAATCTATAATTGCGGATACCTAAATGAAGCATTTTTAATGTGATGAGATGAATTACCTCAACCCTCCATATATATGATGAAATAATCCAGAACAGTGCTCTTTCTGACAGGCACATTAAATAAATAACAAGTTTGCGAATAATTGGCTACTTACATTTCTACGACAATCCCTTGCGTCGTCGGATCGTAAGGAGCGTCATTGCAAATATCATCAACGGTTTGCGTTGGAAATAATCCATCCCGGTCAGCCGCGTTAAAAAGATTAATTGTGGACAACGCTATAATGTCACCATCTTGATATAAATCCGGTAAACTGTAAAGTTCTTGATTCATGGCGGAGGGAATGTTTATTCACTGGTGAAAATAACTACTGTGACTCCCAGCTGAAAATATTTCCTTTTATATGCATGATCCCCAAGCACCACCCCAAAAGACTAATAGGCGGTTCGTAAGTTTAATGATTGGTTGTCAATGTAATTGGGCGGGACTATGATAAATTTGTGTACCAATCGTAACACCTATATTACGGGTCCATGCTTTGGACGTCCTGATTGGTCGACTAATGGTGTCTTTATAATCTCTCTGTAGATTTAATGCTCACATCGTGTATTACCACTTGCAGTCTCTACCACGATAATATTTGCATTTGCGCCCATACTTTTCTCGGTTTTCCCATTTTAAAACCCACCCCTTTATGCAATATCCCTCACCCTTTTGCAACATTGATCAACATTTGCCATCTCTATCACGACAATATTTCACATTATTAATTTTTGCAGTCATACGATTTGATCCTCAATTTTTCCCATTTTGGTTAGGGAAATGGACAACTTGAGCGGCTGCAAGTCGTTATAGGAATATCTTCATCAGAGTCGCTCAGCTCAGTACCACAGGAAACAAAATTAGCGCCGCTACTCTCCATGATCCTGACATAGATCATTACCAGAGACAGCACAATAACATCCGACGACACAAAGATCATCAGAAAATAAGAAATCTAGAAGATCTCTACAAGCAGAATGTTTTTGTGCATTATTACTTTTTGCGGTCATACTAATCTCAGCTTTCCCAAGATTCCTGACTTGTGGATTTTGTTATATATATATATATATATATATATATATATATATATATGTGTGTGTGTGTGTGTGTGTGTGTGTGTGTGTGTGTGTTAATTGTAACTTGCAGTCTCTACCACGATGGCTTCAAATATTTGCAAAATATATGTTTGCGGTCATACTATTCGATCCTCAACCTTGATTAATGTATTCGGCTTGACTTTTTACCTGCCAATTCTCGCGTAGAGTGTGATTAAATTGTGTTTAGCTCATGAAAATGAATGTCTGTTTGGACTGGTAGATAATGGGCGCCCTAGGTATGCTAGTGGTTAAGACGCTGGGGTGCTGGTTGAGAGATCGAGTCTGGGCAATGACGTTGTGACGTTGTGATTTCAGCCTGCCCGTGCTGCAGCTTAGTTTGGATTCCACGTTAAACTGAAGGTCTAAGGCGGAGTGAAAAGTTTGACCCTCGTCAAAATGAGCAATTCGGCGAGAAGGAAAACCGAGTTAGCTATTATTATTACTAATGTAATTTGCACCACCCTATATATATATATATATATATATTATATATATATATATATATTATATATATTGTTGTTGCATATGGAAATATGATAAGGAAAATCATTACTTAATCAAAGGCTAATTTAGCCTATAAATAATTTGGAAAACAATCACGTGATGCTTATGTATATATTTAAGTTCAGTTTTTAACTTCATTATAATAATAATAATGGCGAATTTAATAATACGAGTGGGACGAGACAAAACCCAAGACCTAAAACAGAAAACTTATTGTTTGTTATTACTGATAGACAAGTCTTAGGTTTTCTCAATGGGGCTCCATTACGCACTTGAACGAAGGGTGGAACTAGGGGAAGAGAGACGGCTATTAGTAGTATTTATATTATTAGTAGAAACTGAGGCAGGAGGGGTCGTAACTGAAGGCTCAAGGGATTCTAATTTTGCCGTCAGGAGCATCACCCTTTCTTCAAGCCTCACTCTGGCCTCCCTCCCACGTTCTAATTCGTTCCTCAGGACTTCCATGTTTGAGCACCACCTACAAACTAACTGATCATTATTATTAGCCAAAGTTAACGCGTAAGCGGCAAATTTCCTTTCACAGCGACTGCAAGTACTTGAAGGAGTGCCATGCTATTAATTAATTAAAAAAAGCGAGCGCTTGGAAATTAATAAATTACAACGTAGGTCTACCGCGTGCTTATTGTGACGTCACCTGCGCAAGCCCACAAAAATGTTCTTGAAACGCAACAACAGGTTCCTGTAACACAAATTTATACTAAATGAATATATACTTAATTAAGCTACCGACGAAGGTTCTGCAAAAGAAAAAGTATTAATAAAACTTATCTGTCCGCTATTCGGCCGACTTTTTTCCTTTCCGTTTTCCTTTCCCACACGGAGGGTGACCACACCCTACTTGATGATCCCTTAGCAAAGCAAGATCAACCTTATTAGACCACGTTTTCTAATAGATTCGAAAAACAAACAAGGCAAGCCACGTGCACTCGCCTTGGCTTAATCAAATAATATAGTAATGAATAAAGTCAATAAATAAAATATATTCGTTAATGAATGATTAGTAACACGAGGTAATTTAGTTGCGAAGGCACCAAACACTACTTTTTTTAAAAAACACTTCAACTAAAACCACTTATTGAATTGGTAACATTGGACACTCGATAAAACACGTCTGTTTACAAGGAACATATGTATATATCTATACTCATAATAAAAGGACGTGTGTGTGTGTGTGTGTGTGTGTGTGTGTGTGTGTGTTCCAGCCATAACTCCAAAATGGAAGCAGTTACAAACATGAAACTTCACACACATATTGAATAGGTTCACAGGTTGTGCACCTCGGTGTTAATAAATTAAATAATTAAAATTACTGGGCCCGAAGGCCCCAGCACCGCGATTAAACTACAGAAAAGAACGCAGCCGTGAAAATTTTGAGCTTCACATTGTGTCAAGATTTCTGAATCTTAAGATTTTCATGACTAATTATTTGGTCAATAAAACTATAGAAAAGAACAGTCATAAAAATCTTGAGCTTCACATATAATTAAAACATATATACAGTGTGTGTGTTGTATATATATACACACTCGTGTGTGTGTATATATATATATATATATAGATGTGTATATAATATATATTATATATATATATATTTAGGGTGATTCAAATATGGGGGTAAAAAAATTTTTTTAGATTTTAATGTGTTCAACCCTTTAAATGGTTCATTTCAGCGTAAAAATAACTATCCTAAAATTTTAGCAAATTTTTAATTTTTAAGGGTTGCTACCAACAATTAAAAATTGACAGAACGACTCAAATTGTCAAATTTTTCCACACCACACCCAGGAGGTATAGTACAAGGCGCATTGCTTTTTTTAATGTGGAAAGCTCCCTGTAGGTCCTACCATAACCACAAGCATGCATAGTTAACTAGCATAATATTTGAGACATTAGCTGTCCTTACTTCATCAATGTTTCTTTTTTCTATCAGGGTAACAGCCCTGTAGTTTTTTCACTACTTGTAGCAATTGTTTTTGATCTTCGTCATGTGTTAGTATTTTATTATATTCTCATTTTAATTTACTCCTCTTTCCGCTATATCATTCACGACTTTCCACTGTTTCATAGATTTCTTAGCGGAGTTAAACTCTTCATCATTATGCCATTCCTTAGCATCTTTGAGTAAAAATTTTGAACTAAATTCTGTATTGTAAAGAATCTTTGAGTATTTGATGTGACAAAATCTTAATTTCTCATTATAAGTGCAGGATCTAGAAAAGCCGTTTTGCAGGAAGAGTTTCTTTTGTATTTTGCAAGCCTTTACCATTTTGTTTTTGTTTTCAGTAGGCACTTCATCATCATAAAAGGCCGCTACCAGTTCTTCTGATAGGTACCAGAGGTGACCTAACAGTTTTTTAATAGCAACAAATGCAATTGTGTCATTTATTTTTTGTAGACTACAAGATTCTGTAATAATTCCAGATCAAGACGAGGAGCGCAAGATGGCACAGGAGCTGTAAACCATGCCTTTACATATAACCGAGTAGCAAATAGACAGATGTCTTTTAGTCCTTTTTGTCTTTTACTGAAATTTTGAACTGAGATTTGAACAAAAAATTTTAATGAATATGTAATTTTGGCCATCCACCTAGCCCGATGAAGTCCCGCTGGATGTTTAAATTTCACTCCACCTTTTGGTTCACCTCCCAAAAAAATAATTGTTAACTGCAATAGTTCTAGGTAATCGTCTCTTGGTTGGAATGTGTCTAGTTGATTTGCTGCAAATATAATTATGTCATCTTTGATGTCATGAATATTTTCATAGATATCTGGATCTGATAATACTGTTTCGTAGTCCTCCTTATTAATGCTTGACCATTTTTCTCGAACTTCTTAAAAAGGACTATATCTGGGCCAGAAGATGGTGATAAAGACTTTGAAACAACAGCTTCCAGCATAATTTCAAATATGTGGTGTCGACATGCCAGCCACAATAAATCGTTGTCGAATTTTTGTTTAGAAGAATAGCTGCACCATTTCTAGGACCAGTATTGGCTGCCGTTGTATCGAAACACACTCATTTTATTTGTTCGCAGATGCCCAATTCAAGCGATGTCTGATTGTTGGCATTAAAACTAGAGACGCATTTCTGTCACTCAAGTTTTGCAACATCAAGACTTCCTAATAATTTATCATCAAACAATTTTCTACGTTTGCTTACCTTACTTTTCCATGTTGAAGGTTGTGCAGCACAGAAACCAGATTCATCACTTTTACTCTCCTCTGCTTCTGATTCTGATGATGTACTGGTGAGTAGGGTAGGTTGATTTTGGAACTGTGATCTTGGACTAGTCTAGATAGAAAGGTATTAATGTATAAAAAATGTTGCACCAACTCATATTTGTGAAAATGATTGTATTTTTTGAGGATTGTTAATTATTTTTAAGTTGTAAATTACCGAATTTTACACGTAAAATCATGCGTGCAGCATTCGCGCAATGTAACAAACAAAATATCGGACCTTATTTCATCAAAATATCAATTAAAATTCAGCTTTTTTAACAAAATGATGCTTGAAACTTATTGTAAATGCATTATAGATGTTTATTAGTGTATTATTTTGTATTTTTTAATGATATTTACCTATAAATGTGTATTAAATTAAGTTATTTTGATGCGTTCATTTAATTGTGTTTATGTTCAGATTTTCATAAAAATAGGTAAAAAACGGAAGTCTGCAGTGTTAACTCGAAGTGATAGTGCCAAAAAATTCAGTGGCCAGCTTTCCCCTTTGGATAAAACAGAGCCTCCTACCCTCCGCCAAGTTATTCAGTACAGTTATTTCCTCCAAAACAGCCACCTGGACTTGAAAGACTATGATATTGCTAAAATGATAGCAAAGGATGTGATTGAGATCTGGCAGGCAGTGAACCCGCGGCTGCCCCTGTATGAGGAATATTATGTACCGTAGTGAAATTGGTGGATAAAGTGTGCTTCAAGAAAGCAAGAGATAAACAGGAAATCTCTTTCTACAGTCCAGGAGCAGAATCTGGAAGAAAAGCTGGATAAACTTTTTGACATTTCTGCTTGCACCAGTAAGCTACCTGTTCATCCCTGTGATGACAATGCTGTGAAGTGCAAGAAAGAAAATTGTCAAACACAGCATATAATCTGCACTTGTCCTCCCAGTAAGAAGGTAATGCTATTATTTTTTAAACTTTTAACTGGCCTAACTTAGTGCGATTAGGTGCCTTTTAAATGGAAGGAAATTCAATGCTTGTAATTGAAAAATATCCGCATTTTCCTCCTGTAATCTTCCCCCTGGTAATAGAAATTAATAATAAATTTTTTTTCAGGATTTTATCTCTTATTTTAGATCTGCTATTTAATATACTTTAATATTTCAGGTTCCAGTAGAGGAGAGGGAATACTTGAGAGATCAGAGGGCCAAAATAGGACCCAAGGGCTCTTTCCAGCTGGGATCTGTGGATAAAGCTGCTGTGAAGAGAGACCAGAGAGCTGCAGCTGAAGCAGAAAGATTACAGAGCCAGATTCAACAGCAGCAGGAATTGGATTTGGCCACTTTTGCCTCCACAAGATATTTCTTTTGAATCCACCTCAGGAGAATCAGGAGAGGTAATATTGATTATAGGGATTTATTTAATAAAAAAAAGGCCTGAGTTCTATAAATCCCCATAATCAAATTTTTTTTCACATTTTCTTATCCCAATTACCCCCTTCCCCTCTGATAATGGAAATAATCTTACCTTCTTTCTGAAAAAAAATTCAATTATGAGGATTTATAGAACTTGGGGGGGGGGGGGTAAATCAGCAATTCTGAGACTAATAGGGATTAAATCTTAAACTGGAATAAAAAATAAATTAATTATTATTCTTTCAGAAGTGGGAAGCCAGCCAAGAAGAGGCTGAAAAAGATCACAGCCATCAACATTGAAGCTACCCACTGGTCAGAACTAATCAACCTTTCTCAAAGTGGCATCTGTGAACCTGCTCTCACAGAAGACTTTTCTGACCAGGAGCTTCAAGAAGCATTGCTGAATGGCACCAAGCTGGAGCTGCCTGATCTGCCTTCACATTCTCAGTGTTGAAAGGGCCATGAAGCTGACCTCTGAAGTAGTGATGGGACGATACCAAAATTTTTAACGATTCCGATACCACTAAAAAGTCTCGATTCCGATACGATTCTCGATTCCAATTCCGATTCTCAATATTTTTTATAATTCTATACTTGTTTTTCTGGAAATTGTCATATTTTACTCTGGTAAGATTAACTATTTACATTATGAGTATGGTAATATAAATTATAAATTATAATAGATTGGTTTAAAAATAAAAATCAACTGTAAGTTGTAACAATTCATTTTAATCTTCTTGATTACACATCATGGATATACATGTTTTAATGTATAGCTAGTTACAATACAATAAAAATGAAATTTGTTATCCTCTTTCATTTAAATTTTAAAGTTCACATTGCAAAACTGGTTCAATTAAAAGTTAAAGAATCGGAAATCATGGTACAATTCTCTCGATTCCGATTCCTGAAAAATGCTCGATTCTTCCAATTCTCGATTCCGATTCCGATTAATCGTCCCATCACTACTCTGAAGCTTCCCATACTGTTTATGGACTCGAATGAAGAGACAAACACATTCTGGCCAAAGCCCTAAGCCACCAGATGAGGCCTTCCTTTGCTTCTAAGGGCTCTTACAGTGAAAATTATGATCATCTTAGGATCTAAATGTGTCTATTTGACTCTGTACATGTTTTTTTTTAACTTTTTTTCAATAAAATTGTAACTTTTTTAAGGATTTTTTTTATGAAAATAGCATGTTTTTTTCGGCCAAAAATTGTGAAAATGCGGTATTTTTCAGTACGATTTTTTTTACGATTTTTGAAATGGTTTCCTCAAAAAACAGTTAAAACTAGGGATCTGAAATTTTTTGTCACTTATTATCATATTAAGCCCTGACTATCTCGACTAGTCCAAAGTCAATATCTAAAAAAATGCGGAAAATCAACCTACCTTACTGGTGAGTATGACAGCCTCTTCATTCTTCTTTCTTTTGATCTCTTCTTCTGCTTTCCTCTTTTCATAATGTTGTTGCTTTTCTGCTGCTCTTTGCTCTTTTTTAGCAACAGCCTTATCAATGGTACCCATTTTTCCATGACGTCCTTTCTCACGTTGCATTTTCAAGCATTTCTTATCATCTTCTATTTTTATAAGCTGCATAGCATTCTCATGAGCAATGTCAAATAAGTTTTTCAGTTTATCTTTCCATTTTTCTTCTTTATTATTTAAATTTTGTGATCTTTTCAATTTGTTTGCTTTGTTTTTCTTAAGCAGCTGCCATTCCTTCAGTATTCCTTGAATTTTATCTACTACATGTACTCTGTTTTGCTGGGATTCCTGTTTTTTTCCAAACTGCTAGCACATCATCCACAGTAGAGTAGCATGATTCTCTAATGCCTCGCTTTTTAATATTTCTGTAGTGCATGAAGAGGGCCATCATTTCCTTCTCTGATGGTAATACGGATGTTTTAGTACTGCAGAGGGCTGCCCAATTAGCCATACTTCAGTTTCTTTTCTCGTAGAACTTCTCCCAACTGAGCAACTAGGTGATGGTGAGTTAGGCCTAGCTTCCATAATCGATTAATTGGTATAAAATTACGAGTACCAAACATCAATTAAAAGCAAGCTAGTATATAAACCATTAATTAAAAATTCTGAAATTCAAACAATTAAACATAAACTCATAAGTTGTAAAAACAAACAAATTGAAAAAAAGGGAAACTTTGACGCCTGGTAGCACATAGTAAATTTTATTTAAAATTCACCAAATTTGGCATACACTACTTTTTCGTCATAGTGAACAAAAATACAGGTTGAACAATTAAAAAAAAATTGATTTTTTTTAATCACCCTAATATATATTATATATATATATATATATATATATATATATATATTATATATATATATATATATATATGTCCTTTAAACCATGAAAAAAGAAGGGGGCGCCGTTCGTGAAACTTGCCCAGGGCGCAAAAATGCTGGCTACGGCCCTGAGTCCCCAAGCCTGTTACACACAAACAGTGTCTGGAACAAGGAACTCTTCTGGGATATTAAATCCACTATAGTTCGAGTACGTAATGGCAAATACTGAGGGTTTTCATTTTCATGATGGAAGCCAACGTGGATAGTGAATTTAATATCCCAAAAGAGTTTCTTGTTTCATACACGGTCCGTCGGTCCGTGTGTATCATAAAAGACCTCAGTGGGCCATTCTGAATTCTATCCCATCATGAAACGGACATGTTATGTAGCTTGAAAAGTGGACGCTCCATTCTGCCAGTTGAGGTTTAAGTTTTGGGTTTTGGCTAAAAATACAATAGTTACCCCTTTTACTTTGATGTATTCAATCCGACGTGAATGCAACGAGTCTTTTGCTTATATTGAGGTTCTAAATATAGTCGGGCTAGGCTGCTTTAAACCCTAGCTCCTCTCCCAACGCTGAATCTTATCTGCCTTACAGATAGCTGGTGAGGGAAGCTATATTTTTGGGGCCTCTTTGCAAGTGACCTGTTGCCCACGTCAGGCTATCATCATGAAAAAGAAAAACTATAGTGTTTGTCATTTACCATTACTTATTCGGACTATAGTGGATTTAATTTTCCCAGAAGAGTTCCTTGTTCCATGCACGGTCTGTGTTTAACATATAAGTTTCTCAAGGGACCAGTCTGAGTTTGTGTATGTGTATATATATATATATATATATATATATATATATATATACAGGGTGTTTGAAAACTTTCTGTACAAATTGTAATGGGGGATAGGCAACACCAAGACAAACCCTTTTCGTCTATAAGTGTATGTCCGCTGACGTCACCATTCGGCGCGAGAGGGCGCCGCTGCAATTGGCTAAAAGGTGAAGTGGGCTAGACTCGCGCTTGCCGCGGGCATTCTTAAATCGGACGTAGTAAGCATAACATGGAGCGCTTCACGACTGCTGAGATGGCTGACATGCATATGGTGTATGGGGCTGCCAATGGAAACGGAAGAGCTGCTGTGAGGTTGTACCGACAGCGCTTCCCAAACAGACGTGTGCCAAACCACCAAACGTTTGCGCATTTGCATCGGCGACTGCGAGAAACTGGAACATTCCATGCAAACATGCATGACACTGGTCGGGAAGAAACGTGCGCACTCCTGACATGGAAGAAGAAATCCTACGGCGATTGGAGGACAATCGAAGCGCAAGCACGCGAGGTGTTGCACGTATCCTCGGTGTGAACCACGACCTGGTCTGGAGAGTGTTGCATGTGCATTGTGCATGTTAAACACACCCTCACGTGTGAAACAGGCCTCATCTGAGAACAGCACATAAGCCGGAAAATTAGGCTGCACCGCTGTCTGCTGCAGAAACCAGCGTGCGAATTCCACACGAAGAGGGTAATCCCGAGGTTGTAATGCCTGGACTCTCTGACGATGAAACGGATGTAACTGCTGCTCCTGCAACACTCTCCAGACCAGGTCGTGGTTCACACCGAGGATACGTGCAACACCTCGCGTGCTTGCGCTTCGATTGTCCTCAAATCGCCGTAGGATTTCTTCTTCCATGTCAGGAGTGCGCACGTTTCTCTCCCGACCAGTGTCATGCATGTTTGCATGGAATGTTCCAGTTTCTCGCAGTCGCCGATGCAAAAGCACAAACGTTTGCTGGTTTGGCACACGTCTGTTTGGGAAGCGCTGTCAGTACAACCTCACAGCAGCTCTTCCGTTTCCATTGGCAGCCCCATACACCATATGCATGTCAGCCATCTCAGCAGTCGTGAAGCGCTCCATGTTACGCGTACTACGTCCGATTTAAGAATGCCCGCGGCAAGCGCGAGTCTAGCCCACTTCACCTTTTAGCCAATTGCAGCGGCGCCCTCTCGCGCCGAATGGTGACGTCAGCGGACATACACTTATAGACGAAAAGGGTTTGTCTTGGTGTTGCCTATCCCCCATTACAATTTGTACAGAAAGTTTTCAAACACCCTGTATATATATATATATATATACCGTCCAACCTTTCAGATGTTCCGCGCGAGGATTCCTCATTTCACGAAAGTCAAGCTTGTCGCCCTTCCTCTCGAGTTGGCCTGGTGAAGTTGTGAGTTGATTTCTTGTAATCTCCACCTCAGATAGCGAGGTACGGCCGGCTCATCGGGGATTGTTCTGAACCAGGCGTCTAATCTTCTTTTGAAGATGTCCACCGCAACACCACTCGTGTTCCTTAGGTCTTTGGGCAGCTGATTAAACAGTTTTGGTCCTCTCACAACAAAACTATTTTCTCTCAGGACTAAGGATTTCCCTGTCTAGCCTTTAATTTGGGAACACGACACAGTCTTCCTTTTCTACTTTCCACTATTGTTTGGGGAGTTACAGGGTTCAGAGTAAGATTAGGGACTAGTTTCTCCATTATTTTCCAAGTGTAAATAATGGTGTATCTCTCTCTTCTCCTTTCCAGTGAATATAGGTTTGATTCGTGTAACCTTTCCCAGTAATTTAGTTCTTTGCACCCCTTGACCTTGGTTGTGAAGCTTCTCTGAATCCCTTCTGGTTGTCTAATGTCTTCTTTTTTATATGGGCATATTAGACCGAGCCGTATTCCAATTTGGGTATGATCAGTGTTTTCAGTTGAGGAATCATTATATTTCTATCCCTTTGTTTAAAGGTTCTCAATTTCTGCCCAGTTATTCTCTTTGCTCTGTTTACTGCTATCTTATTTTGTGTTTCAAATTTTGCATCATCAGTCATTACAACCCCTAAATCTTTCGCTTTAGAATTTCTGTGAATTTCCTGTCCATTTGGGGTATCATATTCCATGAATTTTAGGTCCTCCCTTTTTCCGTACCGTAACAGCTGAAATTTCTCAGTGTTAAACTTCATATTGTTGTCTTCCGTCCACTTGTAGATTCTGTTCATGTCGGTTTGTAGAGAGCCTATATCTTCTGGGTTTCTTATTTTTCTACTGATCTTTGTGTCATCCGCAAAGGATGTTACTGTGCTGTATCTGAGAACGTCCTCATTCTATGTCAGTTAACATGATTATGAAGAGTAGTGGAGCTAATACTGTTCCTTGTGGTACTGAGCTGAGGACCTCTGATTCTGATGAAGATACTACTTGTACTGTAACGATTTGCCGCCGCTCACTAAGGAAATTATATAGCCATTTCCCTACTTTTCCTGTTATTCCCATATATTTCAGTTTATATATTATCTGTTTATATATTATCATAGTTTTCATTACTTTCCAGTGCATCAATAATATTGTTGTAGTGTTCCCATTAGTTGTGATAGGCATGATCTGCCTGACCGAAACCCATTTTGGTTATCATTTAATGTTTTCTGAGTTTCCAAAAAAGTCATACATTTTCTGTTTAACTATTCTTTCACATATTTCAGTAAGATGAGATGTAAGCGACACTGGCCTATACTTTTTGGCCTCGGATCGATCTCCTTTATATATTGGGACTATGTTCGCGCTCTTCAGGATGCCCAGTATTTCTCCCGTGTCTAGTGATCATCTCCATATCCAATATAGGGCCTCAGCGATTGCATTCTTGCAATATATATATATATATATATATATATATATATATTATAGTCTTCCCTTATGATAATAATAATAATAATAAATGGTTGAAGTTTTTAAATTTTCAGATATTGAGATTTCTTCATCCTTTTGTTCTGTTTTAGACTCGCTGACGTTTCGTTCACATACTACAGTATAAACATCTTCAGTGTCATCGTCAGTAATTCGCCTTGGACCTTGGAACGAAACAACACCTACAGCATATATGACCTTTGGTTTGCTTCCGCCGAATTGTTGATTCTGACGAAGGTCAAGCTTTTCACTCCACCTTAGACCTACAGTTTAACGTGGAATCCGAACCACGCCCCACCAGCAGCCCAGCGTCTTAACCACTAGGCCACTCAGAGGTACCTATTTATCTACCAACCACTTTCTTTTATTGTGTGGAAGGATGAACAGCTGGGTTTTTGCTGCGCGCCGGCTGCCGTCACCGGGTCTCGATCCCGGGGCCGATGGATTCGTAGTCAACGACGCTAACCACTACACCACCGAGGCGCGTTGAAGGTTTCTCATATATACCCGTAATCTCTTTTCTATACGAGAGTTGCACCACACGTTACAGTTGGCATCACCGAAGTTTAGCATAAGAAGGAACGTGTTCGTATTGTTCAGACCTTAAATTTTGGGCTTCAAATTCTTAACTTTGCGGAGCTAAATTTCGGTGATGCCAACCGTAACGCGTGGCACAACAACCGTATAGAGAAGAGATTGCGGGTATATACGAGAAGCTTTCAGCATAGAACAGGCATCGTCGTTTCGCTCTAAGGCGAATCACTAACGGAGAACTCTGAAGATGTTCATAGTATATGAACGAAACGTCAGGGAATTTAAAACAGGAGAACAAAAGGAGGAGGAAGAAATAAAAATAAATAATTAATAAATAAATAAAAAATAAATAATAATAATAATAATAATAATAATAATAACCAATTTCATTATAAATATCCTTCAATACGCATTCATTACTACCTTTTGAATCTACAGAGTGATCATTACATTACTCGCGTTTTTCTTCATTCTGATGATGAGACTCGCATTGATTTTGGAAAAGGGGTGACATTTCACAAGTTTCGTTCAATGAAAAGTTCTTCACTAACGTCAGATCGCGAGAAAAACTGATTTCTCGTAAAGAGGATCAAAACGAGTACAGGAAACTTCATTAAGATAGAAAAAGGAACTGTATTTACATGAATACACAGACGGCGGACAGATGAAAAGAAAAAAATATTTTTAAGTACTATACTGTATATAGATTTATGGCTGTACGGATGTACACATGTGTAGATGTGTAATTGCACACACACACACACACACACACACACACACACACACACACATATATATATATATATATATATATATATATATATATAGATATAATGCATACAGTGAACGTATACACTACATGCAATATACATTCAGTTGTGCGTGTGATCATGCATGCTGCAAAATCATAAAAAATAAAGAAATAACTGAGGAGGTTATTCAACATTTGCTGATATATATCACACACACACACACACACACACACACACACCAATTACAGCAGCAACAAGCCTGTTACCCCTTCACATGTCTCCCCATCTTCTGGTTCTCCTTTTGATGGGGTGCTGTGGCCAAATGGAAGAGTTTAGAGCGTTGAAACAATAGTTAATGATAAGATACATGACAAGGTGTTCATTTGTACTAATAGATTGTTTGTGTCTGGGCGCAAAGGAGGCGATCTGTTCTGGCATGTAATGGACGCTTTATCCTGCGCAGGATCTTGTTTTTTGCGCGCTAAATATATTATACGATAATATCGTTCCATATGTATATTATTAATAAGTTATATATATATATATATATATATATATATATATATATATGTGTGTGTGTGTGTGTGTGTGTGTGTGTGTGTGTGTACGCGCGTTGCAATGGTGCAATGTTGCATGAAAGAATATCATTATTCTCAGGAGTAAAAAGAGCCAAGATTCATGACCTACCTGATAAAGTATATTTTCGATTGATTGAAGTAAAATATAGTTTAATTTTTATCATTGCTGCATGACGTCATAAATCAGGAGTAAATCCATAACCTAATCATGTATATTGCAGTAATAATAGGGTATAATGCCTCAATGTATTACGATAAATCAAAAATATGCTTAACATAAATCATTTCACAGTATTACTAAGGGAAATGCATACATACGATACAAAAATACATATATTTATGCGCACATATGAATCCACGTACATACTCACATATATACATATGCACAGACACATACATATACACACATAAAATAAAATAATATATATATATATATATATATATATATATATATATATATATATATTATATATATATATATAGTTCCGATAAGATGAGGTTCTATAAATCAAATTGGCTTTAAATTATCCACACTACTCATAACGATCATCCATTTCTCGATTCTCTGATCCATCAATTCAATCCATCACCATCAATTGTAAACCTGTAATTTTTCCCACCTTAACCATAAGCAATTAAGGTAAACTCCTCCGGAAAGAACTTTAAACACAGGTATTTTATACCTACCCCATAATTGGTTGGTCTAAACATGTTCCTTATTTATGGCCCGCATTCACTTATACCGATCCTCTTTCCAGTAATAAGCTTATAAATATGCTGTATGTGTACAAGGTGAGGGTTGCCTGCTTGCATGCTCTCATGCATGCATGTATGCACACATATAGGAAGAAGTTTCATGGCATGGCACCAACACTGAACTTGTATATACACATCACACGTAATATTTCTATATATATATATGCTTTTGTGTTTTGTTTAAGGAATCACTGCAGATATTCCTCTCTCTCTCTCTCTCTCTCTCTTGCTCTCTCTCTCTCTCTCTCTCTTCTTCTTCTTCTTTTTTTATGTATGTATGTATGTACAGTATGTATGTATGTATGCATGTATGTATGTATCTGTTTATCGATGTTCTATCGATGTTGTTCTTAGAACTTATTCTCTCCTCAGCAACATCATTGATGCAGGGCTTTATCATAAGCAGAGGAGACCCGTAATATAAGGTTTTAACTTAGATTATCACAATTCCCATCAAGTATAAATAATATGTAAACGCATGCAGGGCAAACAGGTGTGTGTGTGTGTGTGTGTTGTGTGTGTGTGTGTGTGTGTGTGTACAGAATGTAAATTAGATGGAAATGTGCGAGTAATACTTTATATCTAGAATTATAAAATACCTAACCGCATCTTTTCAATTCAAAAATATATAATGAAAATATATAATGAAGTCTACAAATTATATATATATATATTATATATATATATATATATATAATATGTGTGTGTGTGTGTGTGTGTGTGTGTGTGTGTGTGTGTGTACACCTGGTAAAACCTGGTAAAAGTTCCGTCCATCGGTCTCTCTTCACACGAAGGTCAAGCTGGTGGCCCTACCTCTAGGCCTGGCCTGATGGAAGATCGCGTTGTTTTCTTGCGATCTCCATTGCACATAACCAGACACACCCGGCTCATCTGATACCGTCCTGAGGCAGGCATCTAGTCTTCTTTCGAAGATTTCGGCTTTTTCGCCCCGTGACGTTCCTGAGGTCCTTTGGAAGCTGGTTAAAAAGTCTTGGCTCCCTGACAACCAAGCTGTTTTCCTCCAGTGTTGAGGGTGTCCCTCGTCGGGCCTTTAGTTTGGGAACACTACACATTCTACCTTTCCTATTTTTCAGTGTTGTTTGGATGTTAATTGGGTTCGGTTCGACGTTAGGTACCAGTTTTTCGATCATTTTCCATATGTAAATTATGGTGCATGTCTCTTCTTTCCAGCGAATACAGATTTAATTTATATTGTCTTTCCCAGTAGTTTGAGTTCTTTGAAGCCATCAATCTTGGCTGTAGAATCCTCTGGACTTCTTCTAGTCTGTTAATTTCTTCTTTTTTTTGTGTGTATATATATATATATATATATATACACACACAAACTAATGGAAAATGCGCGAAAAACGAATACGGATTTGGATATTTTTTGAAATGAGATAACACGGAGCATTGTTCCTTTCAGTGGTGATATACCACGTACAGAAGCCTCGTTAGTACATTGATCCCCCTGTTCGCTTGGCAATGCTGCTCCGAACTGCTCGTACCCTGAAATAGACGTATGGGCGGAACGATGCTCTATGTGAAAAAATGCTAAATGTTTTATCTTACTTCCACTTAAGCTGTAACGCTGCAACTGCAAGTGTTTTGGGCGTCGACTGAGTGATATATATATATATATATATATATAATATATATATCGTACACCTTGGTTAACTTCCGCCCGAATTGTTCATTCTGACGAAAGTCAAGCTTGACACTCTACCTTAGACCTACAGTTTAACGTGGAATCCGAACCACACCCCACCAGCAGCCCAACGTCTTAAGCACTGTAGTACCCAGGTTACCCATTTATCTACCAACCAATTTTTTTATTTTGTGGAAGAATGAACAGCTGGGTTTTGCTGCGTGCAGCCTGCCGTCACCGGGTCTCGATCCCCGGGCCAATGGATTCGTAATCAGCGACGCTAACCACTACACCACCGAGGGGTATATATATATATATATATATATCCTTTTCGTGTTTGTTCTTTACAGTATATTGTTGTATAAAACAGTATATAATTTGTTAAAATACGTTCCCCACTATCTTCAAGTTCTAGTTACTTACGGTCACACTTAATTCGAAAGCTAAATTATAGTTTTAAGTATACTTTGAGGACTTCAGCCGTCTACGTTCTCGCGAAAGGGAACCTAAATAATAAATGAAACCACATTCATTCTTCAGATCTATCCTTATAACAATTATTCTATACTCCAACGCAGAAACTAATTGATAAATAATTATTTAATATGACAATTTTCTCATACTGTAATAATAATAATAATAATAATAATAATATAATAATAATGAACAAGTATATATATATATATATATATATATATATATATATATATATATAAATTTTATAATATATTTATATATATATATATTATATATATATATATATATATATATATATATATATATATATATATAAAATTTTATTTATATATATATTATATATATATATATATATATATATATATAATATATATATAATTTAAAAGTAAAAAACAAAAAAAACAATGGTTGGTCCATCCATCGAACCTTAGAAGCTAAACCATCTAAGCAATTGTGGATTAAGTAAATCAAAATGTAATGAATATCCATATCAAAATGGTGAAATTATAATTCGTATAATTGAAGCTAAAGTAACAAATAATACCTTTGATAAATAACTTGAATCGCAAAACGGATATTACTAAATTATATACCTATTAAAAATGGGTATAATTAGCGTTCATATATTTTTGAAAAGGCAGTGTGAATCCTTTCATAATAATACAGTCTGCGAATATATTTAACAGCTTTATACGATCTAATAAGTGTGTATTTTGGCTTATTTTTTTGTAGAAAAGTCATTTAATTATTGAAGGTGAAAATAACACTTAATACCAAAATAATGGAAATTATCGTACATTAACGTATCATACGATAGTTATAGTGGTATTTTTGTCAGATTTTTATCGTATCTAATGTTGCTTAATGATAAGGAAATATCGTAATTCTTGTCAACTTTTTAAACATCAATTTTTTTTGCGTTCTTGCCAAAGTAAAATCGCTACGTGCAAAATTTTTATCCACGAACCTTAGGAAAAAAAAAAAAAAAAAAACTTGTTATAGAATATTTTATATTCTTTAAAGCTTATAATATAGACACGGCCCTTAATATATATATATACACGGTGTTTATTAACTAAGTTACATTTTACTTTATACGAGAGAATTTAGCCGATTTTTACCGCCGATTACGCTATATAATAAACCCATAATAGAGTTATTAATTTAAATAAATTTATTATTAATAATTTTTAGTAATAAAAGTACAATAACTCGTGGGAAGCTTATATTATACTCGAAAAATATTTATAAAAATGTACAAATATCTTAATCATGTTAAAACGTGTATACTACATATACTGTATATATAAAATATATAGATTTCTATATTATATATATATATATATATATATATATATATATATATATTATATATATATATATATATATATATATATATATATATAGTATGCATAAATACGCGAACACAGAAATATGTGACTAGTTATGTGTAATTTTATATATTCACACACATATATATATATATATATATATATATATATATATTATATATATGATACACACAGACAGTGCATGGAACAAGGAACTCTTCTGGGATAATTAAATCCACTATAGTCCGAATAAGTGTAGCAGGGCTAGGCTGCTTTACCCTAGATCCATGTCCCAAAGCTGGATCCTCTCTGCTTTGCAGATAGCTGGTGAGGGAAGCTATATTTATGGAACCACTTTGCGAGTGACCCGTTGCCCACGTCGGGCTAGCATCATGAAAAAGAAAAACTATGGTATTTGTCATTTACCATTACTTATTCGGACTATAGTGGATTTAATTATCCCAGAAGAGTTCCTTGTTCCATGCACTGTCTGTGTGTATCATAAAAAACTCAGGGGACCATTCTGAGTTCATTCCCATATATATATATATATATATATATATATATATATTATATATATATATATATATATATATATATATATATATAGTGGGTAAAAAAGTGACTCCTTAGAGGTAAACTGTCATCTTAAAAAAAGTAAGGGGACCAGAGCTTTCAAACTTCATAGATGCTTACCATAGCATATTGTTCGTCTTAATTGAGAAGTTGCTCGATGTGTCCCCCTTCCTGCTCAACGTAGGCCTCCAAACGTGGACGCCACTGATCAATACATCTGTTTACATATCGTTGAGACATCTTCTCCCAGCCGAGCAGAATTCTTTCGCATAGTTCATCTATGTCTCTTATAGTGGTACCAGAGATGTAAACTTTGGACTTCAGGGCTTCCCAAACACCATAATGTAGTGATGAAAGATCGGGGCTACTAGCCAGCCACATATTGGGTTCGATAAAATCCGGTGTTTCGTTCTCAAGGAATGTGACAGTTTGGCGTGCTCTGTGAGCAGGGGCTCCATCTTGTTGGAAAGTATATCTTTCACTCTATCTAACTGATATTCGACGAATTAGTGGTAAAAGATATACTTTCCAACAAGATGGAGCCCCTGTTCACAGAGCACGCCAAACTGTCACATTCCTTGAGAACGAAACACCAGATTTTATCGAACCCAATATGTATGTGGCCGGCTAGTAGCCCCGATCTTTCA
Organism: Bathynomus jamesi; assembly: GCA_023014485.1. Taxonomy (NCBI): domain Eukaryota; kingdom Metazoa; phylum Arthropoda; class Malacostraca; order Isopoda; family Cirolanidae; genus Bathynomus; species Bathynomus jamesi. The sequence continues at coordinate 211,094 of JAJOZX010003008.1, read as the reverse complement.
CCACTAGATTATGGTGTTTGGGAAGCCCTGAAGTCCAAAGTTTACATCCCTGGTACCAATATAAGAGACATAGATAAACTACGCGAAAGAATATGACAGTTTATCTCTAAGGGGTCACTTTTTTTACCCACCCTGTGGTATATATATATATATATATATATATTATATATATATATATATATATATATATATATATATATATATATATATATATATATATATATATAAGCAAAAAGGTATTTTACAGATGTGTATACAGTATATAATGTATATACAAGGTGTCCCATTCGAAATGAAACAACTTTGAAGCCTTATAATTTTTTTATGAATGATGCAAACAATGTATTCACACAGTAAAAAAGTCAATGTCATAAAGTTTCATATGATATATGTGAATTATAACATTTAGATACATTAGATACACTAGATACATTGTGCATAGCATAATGTTTCCTTTTGTTAAGATCTTCACATGTTATATGCTGAGCAATTTGAAGCTTATATGGATAGAGCTGCAGCCGCTTGCGCACGACTCTATGCACAGTTGAACGAGGAATCTGCAGTTCGACACTGGCACGACGGATGGGCTTTCTCGGGCTACTACCAAAGGCGCCGCGTATTCGGTTAACATCTTCTTCCGATCTTGTTTGCCCTCCAGAGTGTTCCTTTAGAACACTACCAGTTTCTTCAAATTTATTGGTCCATGCATATAGGTCTCTTGTGGTGGGTGATTCCTTGTGAAAGGTTGTACGGAATCACCGTTGCACCAGAGTAGGGGACTTCAACGCAGCCATCCATAACACACATTTCGCTTTTTCTTGTGGGGTAAACATAATTCAATCTGAAACAAACAAAAAACATTAATATTTTAAAAATTACAGAGTTTCAAAGTTGTTTCATTTCGAATGGGACACCCTGTATTATTTAAGTTACATACTGTACAACAAAAACTCATATTATTCGTAGTGTGTGTGTGTGTGTGTGTGTGTGTGTGTGTGTGTGTGTGTGTGTGTGTGTGTGTGTGGAGTATTGGAGTATAACACCATATCGTCAAAAAATGTACAGACTAATTTTTAGAAAGCTGTCCTTGTGGCTGTAGGCGGTAATTCCTATCTTGGGTGTTACGAGCATATAATGCTAGGTTAGATAACTTTTTCATGGTCACTCAAATTAATAATAATTTAACTAACGGTTATGGGTTAGGTTAGGTGCGGTTAGGTTAAGGGACAGGAAACCTTGGAATAGTTTAAGTTAACGTGGAGTTACAGCTTACGTATAGATTAGTGTCGTACATGTGTACTGACAAGGTCTCCATACAGGTAGAGATGGTTGAGCTACACACCGTGGCAGTGTCGCAAACCCGCTTCAAGTTAGATCAGCTAGGTTTAACGACATTGGGTCTGTTCAGTAATTGGATGAGTGACCATCATCTGCATTTAGATGATGTAGCGATCCATAGATGGCTTCCGTGGTTCGAATCCCATTTAATGCTGCAGGGACCATCCTTCAGGTGACCTTAGATGTTCAAAAGATGGTCAAACAACCCTACAACACCACCGCACAGATGGTTATACTTAAAATGTAACTGTTTTGGGTTTTTGGGTGTTTTTCTTAGACACACCATTGACTTCATTATTTTGGGACAATGGAAGACCAGTACCGAGAAAACACAACACATTCGTATCCAGAGGCGTCTTACGTGTTAACCCCCTTCTCCCGCACGCGAGGTACTAGCAGCATTTAATTCAAATCTCTGTTGTAACATTGGGGTTCCATAATCGGTTCAAATAGAATTAAATTTTTGGAAACGTTTTGCATGGAACAACTTAGTTTTACAGTTGGACCAACACGTGCTCTTATTGGCAGCTCGAATACGCCGTGGAACGGTTTTCACGTGATGCTGGAGGGCAGACATAATCTGTTTTACCTCATATCTTCAGTACTGCAGTCTCCATTCCCTTGAGTGATGATGGAAGTAGTCTACGCTTCTGCACGTTCCAATTCATCCTTACAAATTCTCAGTAATATCGAGATCTGGTGACTGTGTAAGGTGAATGAAAGTGCCTCATACTCTTTGAACCAATTTTGTTTTATGCAGGAATGAGGGGGCCAAGGGCGAGCGCCTGCAAAAATGACCCCCTTCCCCATATAGAAGGTGACAGATGGAGGGGTGGCGACCCCGTCGTGGCCCCGCCTCAGGAGGCGCTGAGCGGACTTCGAGGGAGCAGCGCACCCTTGAGGCAGAAGCGCTTTAAGGTAAATTTAAGGTAAAGGTCTTCGAGATACCTCGACACTCTGGGTTTGAAAGAGTGGAGGTCATAGACAGGGGGAAAGATGGACTGAGGAAAGTTGTCCCAGAGTTGACCGGTAAATCAACCCTTGGGTTACAGAATTGGATAGAAAAAGGATGAGAATGTGTCGAAAGTCTGGTACTGAAACCTCTCCTTAAAGTAGGGGGCATGTAGTTAGATTGCTCAGAGGAGCAGTTTCCGTCATAATACTGTAGTGATATTAAAGAGAGAGTGAGGCAACATTGCAGCGAAGAGAGAAGGATTGAAGACAGTCAGTAAGAGGCGGGGAATTGCTGAGATTAAAAGCATTTGATTTCACTAGGTGAAGTAGAGCTGTGTGGGTTGAGCTACCCCACACATAAGAAGCGTACTCCATATAGGGGCGGACGAGACCCCTCTACAGAAACAGCAAATGAGTGAGGGTGGAAAAACTGCGCAGCCGGTACAGCACACATAACCTTTTAGAAACTGATTTAGAAAGAGAGTATATGTGATCTTTCCAGGAAAGATCACGAGAAAAGAAAACACCAAGAATATTAATAGAAGAAAAAGGATTGAGTTGCGTATTGTTGAAGATAAGGGATAGTCGTGTGGAAGATTGTGATAAGTAGACAGATGAAGAAACTGAGCTTTTGAAGTATTGAAGGCAACAAGTTTTTCTCTGACCCATTCAGAGATAGTAGAAAGATCAGAGGTCAGGTGCACCATAGCCGTATAGCTGTCCTACGCGAAGAATGGGATTGAATGTTCAGAGGGACGCTTTGTGAAGCGGGTGGAAAAGTGAAGGGTGGAATCACCGACATAAGAGTGGATGGGACAGGAAGTGTGACTTAATAGATCATTGACAAATAAAAGGAAGAGAGTGGGCGGCAGAACGAAACTCTGAGGAACATCACTGTTAATAGCTTTAGAAGAACAGTGGCCATCTATCATACATGGCCACAGTTATAGATCGTCCAGAAAGGAAATCAGAGATGAAGGCTATAAGGATAGAAACCGAAGCATGGCAGTTTCGAAATTAAGGATTTGTGCCAGACTCTATCAAAAGCTTTTGATATGTCTAGCGCAATAGAAAAGGTGTCACCGAAATCCCGAAAGAAGGATGACCAAGAGTCAGAGAGATATGCAACAAGATCGCCAGTAGAGCGTCCCTTGCGGAACACATAATGACGAATTGAAAGAAGATTGTGCGAAGAAAGGTGTTTAAGAATCGTCCTATTAAGGATAGATTCAAAAACTTTAGAAAGGCAAAAATCAAAGCACTTGGATGATAGTTGGAGGGTTGAGAGCGGTCGCCCTTCTT
>JAJOZX010003008.1:22500-200000 GCA_023014485.1 Bathynomus jamesi | reverse complement strand
AAGAAGTAGGAGGAATAAATTCTATGTAGTAAATCTACCAAACTTAAACAATTGCTGAACCTAAAGCTACGCGAGAGGAGAGACGCTTTACCAGGCTGCTCCACTCCCTACGAGTGTTAATGCAGCTATAACTAATTCTGCGGGGTTCAAAAAGTCATCGATCAAAAGATTCCTAAGCTTTATACAGTGTGTCCGTAAAGTCATGGTGGGATTTTAAATAGCTATATTATTGCAACGAAACATGATAATGAGATGAAAAAAAGGCAAATTGAAGAACAACTCTAAAAGAATAACTTTATTTAACGTAGATCGATATGGGCTCCTCTGGTAGCCCTGCAGACATCTAGGCGGTGATTCAATTCCAGCCACACACGCCCAAGAACATCAGGAGTGACGGATGCGATAGCTTCCGTGATTCGCTCGTGCAAGTGATGAATATCCCTAATGGGTACACTGTACAAGCTTTGTTTGACGTAACCCCACAAATAAAAGTCCAAAGGTGTCAGGTCCGGAGAGCGTGGAGGCCATGGCTTCCATCCTCCTCTTCCTATCCATCTCTGTGGAAATTTTTCATTAAGGAATTCTCGAACAACGTTGGCATAGTGCGGAGGAGCACATCTTGCTGAAAGATGACATTATTGTCAATAAATTGGGGTACTGCAAAATGTTCCAACATAGCGAGGTAGTTGTGTGACGTCACAGTGGGTTCCGCGAAGAAAAATGGGCCAATCACTCGATCTCGTGCTAGAGCACACCACAAATTAACTTTCGGGCTATTATGCTCATGTTCAACATAGGCATGTGGACAGCCTAGACTAACTACGAGATAAAGGTTAAGCTTAGCCTAGACTAACTACAAGATACAACTTTGAGAGTTGTTCTTCAATTTGGCATTGTTTCATCTCATTATCATGTTTCGTTGCAATAATATAGCTATTTAAAATCCCACCATGACTTTACGGACACACTGTATTTGAAACTGTAAATAGTCTTATATTCGCCAGGTTTGTTCCATCTGTCTCAGCTGCATATGGGTTTCTAATACAATATATACAGGGTGGTCCAGAAGTCATGCCTCATTTTAATGGATAATTGATAATGTTTAATTAAAGGAGATCTTCAAACTGTGATCCTTGCATTTCACTGCACAATTTAATGCGAGTACGTAAGCTATTGTCCGCATTTGCAATAGTTGTTGCATAGAGTACTGATATTGTTTTTTAATTGTTCAAGTGTTCTTGGACGATTTTCGTACACTGTATTCTTGAGGTAACCCCACAAAAAGAAGTCGAGTGGAGTCAAGTCTGGGGAACGTGGTAGCCATTCAATCGGACCCCTTCTACCTATCCATCTATGATGTATGTTCGCGTTCAACCAATTTCGAACATTTGTAGCGAAATGTGGTGGAGCACCATCATACTGGAATTAGAAGTTCATTCGTTTCAGCAAGCTGAAATTATCAAGGTATGGATCGATTGTGTCCTGTGGGAGTCAAATAAGCATTTCCAGTCACATTCTCATCGATGAATATTGGTCCTATGACTTTGAAATCATGCATACCGCACCAGACGTTTAGTTTAGGATTCGTTTGGAAATGTCCTTCAATTGCATGATGTGGCTTTTCATCTGCCCAATACACACTGTTGTCTATTGACGTGTCCATTAAGGTGGAACGAAGCTTCATCACTGAAGAAAATGGATTGTGGTAAGGTAGGCTTTGTGGCAAGTGTTATATAAAACCATTCGCAGAATTCGAGTCTTCTGTCGCAATCGTCTTCGTGCAGTTCCTGCACAAAGGTTACTTTGTATGGATGGAACTTGTTCCTTTTAAGTATTCTAAGAACACTCTGATGTGAATTGTTCCATTCTTGCGCAACTTTCCTACTACTTGAACGTTTTGGACTCGCTATTACTCATGCTAGTACACTTTCTGGCATTTCCCCATTTGTGTTTCATCGCGGCCTACCACTTCTCTTTCTGTCTTCTACGCTTCCTGTTTCTTTTAGTTTTTAAGGAGACGTCCGACAGTTCGCTGATCAGGTTGTGGTTTTTCTGGATGTCTGTTGTGAAATTCTGCAGTTGCCATCCTCTGATTCAGACCCTCAACATGTAGGAGAATTAATTCCACCTCTTCTTGGAGAGTGTACAGTGTACATTGTTGTATGTTGTTGTTCTGCCATTTGTAAATTTTAAGACCTTGACACTGTAAACAAAACAGAAAACCTGGAGTTAGGTTAAGTTAATACTACATGAAATATATTCTAGCAATACTCCCATGAGGCAGGACTTTTGGACCACTCTGCATATAATATATATATATATATATATATATATATATATATATATATATATATATATATATACAGCGTGTTTCACAACCGGTCTGCCATACTTTGGGAGGGTGATATCGAGTAAAAAAGTTAATACAACATCGATGCTATTTCCAACCGTTGAGGAGCTACGGACGTTTTAAGATGTGCAAACAACAAATCCCTACTTGTGTGCAATTCGATAGATGGCAGCACTGGTGGTAGTTTCGGTTAACGAATTTACCATTACTAATCATTAGTTTTTTCTTTCAGTTGGTTCTAATCTGTGGTACAAGACACTGTGTTGCGCTAAGGTGAACAATCAAAATGAATCAACAGTTCACACCCGCTGAAAACGCTGATATCCATTTCATTTATGGATTCTGTGATGGTAACAGCAGAGTGGCAGTTGAAAAATATCGAAGACGTTTTCTGAATCGAACAGCCAAATACAGAACAGGCAAATGTTTAGTGACACACACCAGAGATTAAGGGAAACAGGGATAATTGTTCAACGTAACCAAGAACATGTAGCACGACGGCCCGTTGCTGTGGAGGAGCGCATACTGGACCTAGTACAAAATAGCCAAACTACCGGTGTTCGAAGGATTTCTAGACGAATTGGTGAATCCCCATCGCGTGTATGGCGAACCATACATGATGAGGGTTTGTATCCCTATCATTTGCAACGTGTGCAAGCTCTTCAACCAAATGATTACGATAAATGTGTTCAATTTTGTCAGTGGATAGTTATCGCCAAATTCTTAATCGCATACTGTTTAGTGATGAAGGACACTTCATTCGAGATAGAATTAACAATAGACGAAATTCCCACTTGTGATCCGCCGATAATTCTACGGTATCGTTGAAGGAAACATTCAGCATCGATTCTCGGTGAATGTTTGGTGCGGTGTAATTGGAGATCAGCTGATTGGGCCGGTCGTTTTTGAACAACGATTAACTGCTGATATTTATCTGAACTTCCTGACGAACGAATTGCCGCTTTTGATGGAGGACGTGTCCTTGGAGACAAGGCGCAGGATGTTCTTTCAGCACGATGGGACACCATCACATTTTGGTCGTCATGTTACGGATTACTTGAATCAGCGGTACGAGAATCGTTGGATTAGTCTTGCTGGTCCAATATCGTGGCCCCCGTTAGATTTCTTTTTATGGGGCCTTATGAAAGAGGAGATGGTCTACAAGACCAAAGTACAAACGAGAGAGGAACTCTTGCTTCGGATTATGGATGCGCTGCTTACATACGAGAACATCCCGAAATGATTCAATGGTCAGTGGACTCTTGTTTGGAACGAGCAAGGCTGTGCATTGAAAACCGAGGCGAACATTTTGAACATTTATAAGGTGTATCTCATAAAATGTAGCAATAAATACATCAGCTTAATACTCTCGTTTATTTTTTTCTGTACATCTTAAAACGTCCGTAGCTCGGCAACGGTTGGAAATAGCACCAATGTTGTATTAACTTTTTTACTCGATATCACCCCCCCCCCCCCAAAGTATGGCAGACCGGTTGTGAAACACCCTGTGTATATATATATATATATAGAGGTGTATATATATATATATATATATATATATATTATATATATATAAATAAATCTAGTTTTCAATATATGCTTCATTATGTCACAATTAATAGTCATTTACTTTTAACGAGTGCATGGTCATGTCTGACCACTCTTTTCGAGGTCGGGCACAAACTGAAGCTGCCCCCGAAAAGTCCGGAAAAAAGGATAAGTTTTGCTTTTCAGTCTTCATAAGAGTGATTCTTGTCTTTCCTTTTACCGCAGGTATGGATGCTGTCAATCGTACGAAATAGGGGATGCACGATACTCTCTTAATAACAATGTTTTGTTTAGCTTCATGGAGACATTGCACTGAAAAAGACAAATACGAGTAAATAATAAACAAATTACGATGTGGAGGATTAGTGTGTGTTGCGGAAAACATTATTTTTGTTCGCTTTTTGTTTTTTGGCCACGGTAACATACGGCCCGAGAAGACGTTTCATCCGGCCCGACTGACTGATGATCACCTGAATGAGGCTATAAGAATAGCTGTAATTAACATGTTAACGCACTCGCGAACAAGCTGCAACCGCAATACCCACACTAACTAGCGAACATTAAGCTGACTAAAATGCTTAGTATTGCATCTGAGCTTGTCTCTTATTTTTGTGAAGAATTACTTACCTTCATTCGCAAGTTATTGTACTGACTGCAATTGCCGTCTTACATCTAGCAGGAAAACGTGCACTGCAATTCTTTCAATATTATATTAAAAGTCAAATCAGTTTAAATACGCGTGCGGGGTCATAGGCTGGGAATCCTGAACTACTACTACATGAGATGGGACATCTCCAGTTATAGTGATTGTTCACTTTTGATATATTAGGCGAGCGCTGGTAAAAAGAACAGCTTTTAGGTTTCATTTAAAATTTTACAATATAATGTGAATTGCAGTTTTCATTCTTAATTTACAATGGTTGAAATGGTGGATATTAAATTTTATAATCACGTGTTATGATTTATTTATATATTTCAGGCCAATTTTCGTGGACGTTCCAATTTTTCCGTTATAATAATATACGTGTATCTAAAACAGCGTTATTTACAGTATATCGTCACAAAATTGAAGCATATTAATACTCAAACTTAATAATTTATTAATCTGAAACACTAACACAAATAAGCGAAGGTTTCTATATTGATGTTCGTGAAAAGATGAGGAAAAGAAGGTAACATCGTACTAAGGACAAAAAGTTCCAAAAACTTATAGAAATTATAGGAAGTAACATCCGTTCAGTAGTGAGAAAGGAGTGTCAGAAACTGGCACAGTGCCTCCGGTCAACTAATTCCTGGATTATTTACACCAGCGCCATCAGGAGTCAAGGGTTACGTCGTGACCACATCGCATCACCGTTTCCCGTCGATCAACGGAGATAAGCGGCGTTGGAACCCAGTACTGTAGTTGGATGGGGAACCGTCCTCCTCGTCCGCGTTAAGTAGCGACCCATAGTTCGGACCACGTAAAACAGTAGGTCCCCTTCACCATATGACCTTAGATATTGCGAAGGAAGTTAAGCAACCCCATCAAACAAATATCGGGATTCGAACCCCCCGACCGCAGCGTCTTCACTTCGCTTACATGGTGAAACGGTATTGTCACTCGCTGAACTACGGTGCCTGGCGCGCAACATGATTTACACCTAATAAATTGCGTTAAAAAGATTAAAAATTTATTTTGAAAATTTAAAGGAACAGAAAGAGTCATAAAAAGAAACGAAAATATATTTGAGGGGAACCTGGAAACCATGCAGGGGTATTGGAACCCAAGTCTTAACGAGTGGTTTAGAGTCAATGTTTCTATACCAACCACGCCACCTCGAACCCCAGAGAAAAATCGGTTCGACCCTTATTCGCTCTCAGTTTCCTCTCCTTCGATCTTATACTGTACGGTAACAGCACTTAAGACAATACATTTACGCACTGAAATTTTATAAAAATTACGTGTGTGTGTGTGTGTGTGTATATATATATATGTGTGTGTGTATATATATATATAACCTTTGGTTAGCTTCCGCCCGAATTGTTCATTCTGACGAAGGTCAAGCTTTTCACTCCACCTTAGACCTACAGTTTAACGTGAAATCCGAACCACGCCCCATCAGCAGTACAGCGTCTTAACCATTAGGCCACCTAGGGTACCCATTTATCTACCAACCACTTTCTTTATTGTGTGGAAGGATGAACAGCTGGGCGCTCTATATATATATAGAGAGAGAGAGAGAGAGAGAGAGAGAGATAGATAGATAGATAGATAGGGTGTTCTAAAATTACCGAGTAAACTTTTATACGAGTATGTCTGTCGATCAGTAGTCGGACATTGTGAACAATGTGTTCAAGTTGAAGGAAGACACTCTGAACAATTAAAATAAAAAATTATTGTTGTTTTTCTTATTGTTGCTCTATTTGAAATAAAACTGTTAAACATCGCATAATTTTTGGTAAGATAATTCCTTCATATAAAAGTTTACGAGATAATTTAAGAACACCCTGTGTGTATATACTGAATATATATATATACTGTTATATTATATTATAACTATGGTGTTCATTATAACTATGGTGTTTGTGTTTTATATTAAATATTATAACAAAATTTATTTAAATTTTATTTTGTATTATAGTATACAAAAAAATTAAATATGTATTCTCAAAATAAACGTTATCATTTACTGTCCACCTACATTTGGTTCACCATATATATATATATATATATATATATATATATATATATATATATATATGTGTGTGTGTGTGGTGTATATATAAACGTGAAGAATTAGCCGAAGAGAGAGGTTGTTGCGTGGAACATACGCTTTGCTTCGTACATCGAGCAGTGAACATTCCACCCAAACATAATAATTATGTAATTTGTTAAGAGGTGTTAACTCCCCCTCCCCTTAATTTCTTCCTTCCCCCAAAAGTTTACACCCCCGAAATTTTACCCCTACTTATCTTGGTCCAGAAGCGAAAGATAAACGCAGAGATAATCTTCTAAGACCAACATAACTCATGCTGGAATATGGCAACATAAAATTATGTTGACTTGCTCAAAAACTATTAGGTAATATATATATATATATATATATATATATTAGTGTAATCCTTTGTGGGAAGGTTTTAATAAATAAAAGAAATAAATAAAAGAAAGAAATAAGATATTTAAATAAGAAAAATTTAGCAATGCTTAATTATAGATATAGACTCTCTCTCTCTCTCTCTCTCTTTCGATTAGTATTATTATGTAATTTTCCTATATTTTCTATATGTGTAATTTTGTAGGCCTCATAATATATATATATATATATATATATATATATATATATATATTACGGTATGTTTTTCCACATACTGTATACGAATAAGATTAGTAGTCACGTGACTGTTTTATATGTTTGAAACCTCATTTCGAAACATTATTTACCCTAAAAGATTCATACATACTTATTAAAGTATATAAACAAGAACTATTAAAAATTATCAAAGTCTCAGCGATAATATACAATAATAAAGAAAACTGAACGATGATTTAAGGGAAACTAAATGATAATAATATCGTTAAAAACTGAAAAGAAATGAAAAGTCGACTGAAATAAACTGAAACAAATGAAGTAATTCCGTAACTATTCCAATTAATAACGTCACCTATATGACAATATTTTATATATACGATATATACGATACTCCGAGTCGTACATATACGATAATATACGACAATGAACGATAATAATAATCAAAAGCGTGATAAGGTGTAACTTTGGACAACGATACATTACATAAAGACCAGGTAAAGCCTAATAATAACTCAATTGGGACTAAATTACGGGTGTGGAGACCTAATATTTTACAAAAACATGACTTTATTCCCTTTTAGAAACTTATTTTTATTTTGACTTAAACATTTTAAGTTCACTAACACTTCTTTTTGTTTTTTTTTAGTCTTTTTAGTCCTTTTTAATTTTTTTTTTTTTGTACCTATGATTATTAGATTAAAGACCGTGTGCTATTACACACTACTGTATCGCGTTTTAGAATTTTTTTTTTTTTTTTTACAACTCTTTCACACCTGTTATTATTTTAGTGTAAGTTTGGTTGAGTTATTTATGAGAATTCTCACTCCAATTTAATTATGTTGAAGAATATATTTTTGCGAGACTTTTACCCGCAGATATATTTCGTAATTGGGTTTCATTTGAAAATTATACCATTTCGAATGACCGACCTCTAATAATATTGCAACTGGCAGAATTTCTCGTTTTATGATCATATACATAGATTTGGGTAAAACACACACACACACACACACGTGGAGGTTATTTAGATAATATAGGATAAAGCTTAAGTAATGGATACTGTATACAAGCTTTCGATTAACAAACAAATAAATACTTTATTATTATTATTATTATTATTATTACCGTGTATATATATGTTTGTGTGTGTGTGTGTGTTTTTGTTTGTTTCTAATAAGGTATACATTTTTATTTACATTTATAAGCATATACAGCCCACGATTATAAGTTATATATATATACACACACAATTAATATTGAAATTAATTTAACATAACAAATAACTAAGTTGCAAAGATCACCAATGAAAATTAAGTAATTAAAGTTTAATTATTACATCTATAAATCGAAAATCAAGAATATGTTCAAATTATCACCAAACTCTTGTCTTGAATTTGCACCTAAACTTTGCTTCACACATTTTCGCTGACATGAAATGATTTAAGGGCCAATTTAGCTGAAAAATCTATGGTTTCATGACACTTATTGATGGCTCTATCGAGTGCAAGACGCTTATTAATACAGGAATTTAAACCCTGTAGATGCCATGTTGCCAAATGTCATCATTTTCATATAGAGTAATGCATGCAGTATGTTGGTATAAAGGATTGCATTCTTTAAGATTGCATATTAGTAGAATTTTCATGTCATTTTTTGTATATTGTGAATGTATATAATATTATTCTGGTAAATAATCTATTACCCGTAACTGTATAATTTAGGTTAATGACTCTTATATTTTTTAATACCTTCACGTATAAAACATAATTAAAGAGTTGATTACACGTGTGACACGAATAGATTTGGCATCGTTGCGTCTGACGTGATTTGAATTATGCTCGTGAAGGGGGTAAAAAAGCAGGTACAGTGTATTAATAATAATCACACCTTTCGCTGAGGCGATTCGCAAAGAAAAATGAAATATGGATGTGGCCCGTGAAAATGTCTCTGCACACCTCTATGTAAACATTATATGTACAGTTCTTTCATATAAAGCGTTCGTTATATGTAATTGTGTAAATATGCCTATAAAATATCTAGTTTATTTTGTTATTATTATTATTATTATTATTATTATTATTATTATTATTATTGGGTTGGAAGGTTATTTAACCTCATTCGTAACGGCAAAAATAATGTGATGAAGAGAACCTACAGTTTTACGTGGTATCCGAACCACAGGTCGCTACATCATCTGTACGTAAAGAAGGACGGTTATCTATCGAACTACTGAACAGACCCAGAGGACGGTGCCTTGTTGCTGACCATTCAGAGATGAGATGTTACTAAACTTATCAAGGGGGTTATTCTTGGCGTTCTCAGAGTTGACCTTGGATGATTTTTTGAGCGAGATGTTGCCTTGTTAACATATTTAAACAAATCAGTTACGTCTCTCTCTCTCTCTCTCTCTCTCTCTCTCTCTCTCTCTCTCTCTCATCGGATTAGAGAGGTGACAAACAAAATTTCAAGCTTCTCCATGTATAGAGTTTGATTTTGACTAATACCAAAGAATTAAATAATTTCTTTATAAATGGTCTTTCTCGTATATTTGAAGGAAAGTTGGTGCACGATACACCTCAAGGCAATTATAACAAATTTTTATATTCAGTAATTTATTTTTTCTGATGTAAGCGCCAACTGATCAGTATATCTATTCCATCACGGATTGTCACAATAAAAGAAATATATATATATATATATATATATATATATATATATATATATATATATATATACTGTATATATACTGTATATATATATACCAACAATAAATTCTCTTTTTCTCTAACCCATTGACACGTTAATAAGACGATGGAAACAAATGATAATGTGGTATATATGTTACAGGGAATCTGTGTAACTAGGGATTTTATGAAATCCCTAAAATGTTCAGGGATTTCATGTAAGGTTAATTCGTGATATTTTCATTAAACCTATGGGAAAATTATTGAATGTCCGGTTAGATTAACTGTACGCCCTTGACGATTGGTTAGGTTAAGTCGTGATATTTTCGTTAAAACTAACGAAAATATCAGGACTTAACCTTACATGAAATCCCTGAACATTTTAGGGATTTTATGAAATCCCTAGTTACACAAATTCCCTGTAACGTATAGATAAATTCAAGAAATGTAAACACGTATTGTAGATGAATTGAAAATCAAAATGCAAAAAACAGCTTATGAATGAGTAAGGAGGTTACCAGCATCGTACTTTTCCTTTAAGTCTAAAGGATGCCCAAATGTACCTCACATTCAATTAAAGAATTTTCACATCTCGCGCAGCCTTCCAGCTATTACCTCTTCTCCTATATTACTATGGAAAACTGATACGTGCGGGTAGTTGGGAGGTAACGAAAGTGGTCCACTAAGTAGGTAGGTAGTTAATCTAACAATTATTAAATTCCTTTTATGTCAATAACTGGGTGGATGAAACCAATTGGTTGCTCACCAGAGTTATTCTCCACATTAGTATTTATATACTGTGTGATAGAGCGTGCTCGGTAATAGACATACATTACCAATCAACCAACTGAAAGAAACCAAGAGGACGCTGGTGGAAAAAGCCCCGCGAAAAAGAACAGGGAGAAGAGAGGAGAACGAAAAGAAGCAACGGGAGAACAAGACGAAACGGAGGGAAGGAAGAGGCTAAACAACGGAAAAAGATCCCCACCAGCAAGTACGCTCTAACAACAGAGAAAAGAGAAGAGGGACTGTCTAATAACACTCGGTAAGTGATCAGTTGTGTTTTTTAGCCCAGTTAATTAAGGGACATAAATTAAGCTGGGTCAGACAAATTAGGCCTACATTGTAGTCTAAGACCTGCATCAACTCATAGCTTAACAAAGGTGAAGGTAAATTACCCTAACCTAATTTGGTGAGGAATCCTACTGTGGACCTCAAATTACTCTGCCCGCTCAGGACCATTTCCGGAATCTCTAGGATGACCCCTACAAGGCTAGGCTTAATCTACTCTCTAGTTAGACTGGAGATATTAGGGGTGGGTTAATTGGGGACCAATTCATACAGAGCATTTTTCACATTACCGACTGCTAATATAGTGTTAGATTAATATTTAGAACAAAGGTTTGTTAACTTTTCAAATTGGCAACTACCTATTTTACTATAAAAACACATATCCAGTTCAATATTTATGTACAGGGTGTACATAAAGTCAGGATCTATTTTTGTGAAATAATTATTTTTTTCTATTTTTCTTTTCAGAAGCCCTTAGAATGAATACAGAAGAGCGTGTGGCAATAGTAATTTGGCGAATCGAGGGAAAGAAATACAATGACATCAGAGAGAAGTTTAGAAGGAGATTTCATAAGCCGGGGCCAATAGACAAGACAATACGAAAATTGGTGAACAAATTTAAACGAACGGGATCTGTAAATGATGAAGCAAGATCAGGACGACCGTGTATGTCAGATCTTACCGTGAATGCAGTACGCGGAATTATCACTGAGGAGCCACGTACGTCCGTTCGTGCTGCATCACATAGACTCGGCCTCCCGACGTCATCTGTGCACAAAATTCTGAAAGTTAATTTGCAGAAGAAAAGCTATCATTTGCAGGTTTTACATGATTTACACGAGGAAGATTTCCCTCGACGAAGTGCTGTGTGTGCTGATCTCGTAGAACAAATCTGGAGTGATAATTTAATGGACAACATTCTCTTTAGTGATGAAGCCACTTTTCATACGTGTGGAAAAGTAAATCGCCATAACTGTCGAATTTGGGCAGATGAAAGACCGAATGATTTCGTCCAAAATTGGGAAAGAGACTCACCTAAAGTTAATGTCTGGATGGGTTTAACAAAATCTAAGGTTTATGGTCCTTTTTTCTTTGCTGAAGCTACAGTTACGGGGCTTATTTATCTGGACATGTTGCAGCAATTTCCTTGAACCTCAGCTGATTGGGGATAGGATTGTTAGTACCGTCGTCTATCAACATGATGGTGCTCCTTGTCACTATGCCAAAATTGTTCAGGATTATCTAAATGGACGTTTTCCAAATCGCTGGATCGGACGCGGAAGCAACCAAAGACCTTGGCCAGCGAGATCACCAGATTTAACCCCTTTAGATTTCTTTGCATGGGGCTTTATCAAATCGCACGTCTGTCAGACGAAGATTACGAGTCTTGAAAACTTACGTACACGTATACGAACTGCTGCAGATAACATAACCCCGCAAATGCTCCAGAATGTGTTTAGAAATGCTGCGGAACGATTTGAGCTGTGCAGGGATACTGATGGGCGTCACGTCGAATCCTACTCTTAATTATTTAATAAATGTTACCACTTTATCATTTTATGATTGAATTCCATATAATTTCCAAGTGCTTCACAAAAATAGATCCTGACTTTATGTACACCCTGTATATTGTAGACATGGACAGTTTAAAACCACAATGATACATTTGCAAGGATATTAAAATTCTTGTTCTTTATCCGCGGGTGCGTACCTATATCACTTTGTAACGGGGTAAGTGAGTGAGTTGTTATGAAGTGAATCGAAGTGAAGACACTAAGTGTTAACCTTAGTGTTAACAATAATAATAATCCAAGAGTTAGCGCAATAGGTCGCGTTTGTCTAGTCTGAGCGCTGTGCCAGTTTCTCACTGATCATTACTATACATACCTCAGTAAGGCCTCGGGTATAACTATAGATTCGTTTATTCGATCAACGCTTTTCAAAATGATCTATGGACAGTCGCGAAAGTAAGTTTGTGAACAGTTTTATTTTCATAATTTGGTAACTGGCAACTGTTTGATATCTCTCACGCAGTGGTGGGCACCGTTAACCAAAAAGTTAACTTCGTTAACCGCTAATCCGTTAACCAAAAAGTTAACTTCGTTAACCGTTAATCCGTTAATTCGTTAAACATGTAACGGAAGTTACCGATAAACCGTTAACGTTAACTTTTATTATAAAATTTAAAGAAAACCAAAAGAAAACGATGTAGACTTATGCCCCTTTTGTCCTGTTGGTACTTAGAAGTTGACTCAATACATCCTTTATTATTTCACACTTAAAAATAATAAACAAGAACAACAATTGTTTGAAGCATTCTTGAACATTTCAAGAACAAGATAAAAAATAAAATAACCCTTACCTTTGTTATTTGGAACAGATATGGCACAGAATATTCGGGAAGTAATTGCACTGAAATTTCTTCGGTCTTCACAGCAGAGATACTAAAGAGTAAACAGCCTCTGGCGCCACACGCTCACATTTACTTCTCAACGCCATCTATTATCTCATAAAGAAACTAATTCACATTGGGACTTGAAAGTACCGGCAGGATCAACCGGGTAGAAAAATAATTATGGAGATTTTAAAGATGTGGTACCTAGAAGTACCGCCAGGACATAAAGGGTTAAAGTGAAAACGCTCCCATTGTAAGACATCAATTGACTTAATTTATGTCATCAAAGTGACATGAGAATTGAAATCTTACCTGATCAGTTTTATGGTTCTTGAAATGTATCAAGGAGACTACTAATAAGGTACTCCCAGACATATTATAAATATACATGACTTACTTGACAACGATTATTTTTAAATATTCACTAGCACAAACATGTTGCGCAAGAGACAGACTGCAAATGAAACGAATGTAGTTATTTGTTGTAATTGTTACATATATATTATTGAAAGTGCCTTAAAATGCTCGTGATATTTCTTGAAAGAAGTTGAAACATTCAACTCAAATGGCAAATCTTTCCGCCTGATTTTACAGTCGACCATGTTTTGCTCAAACCAATGCCATAAATAACTACCATATTTGGTAAGACACAAATCAAATTGTGGCGACGGAAACAAATATATCGCCTGATTTTGCACTGCGGAAATGGAAATTCGTTCATCACTATTAACAGTGGCGGATTAATTGCGCACCTGCTCAGCACTGAAAATAATATAAACTTTTAAACGTTTATTTATGAATTTTTTGGGTTAACGGACTTGAGTTAACGGAAGTTAAATGTAACGGAAGTTAATTAGTCCGATAATGATTTTCAAAGTTAACTTAAAAGTTAAATCGTTAACGAAAAAGTTAACTTCGTTAATTAACGATTAACGGATTAACGGTTTGTGCCCAGCTTTGCTCTCACGTAATGATGCATATATATATATATATTTCGGTGTAGATGAATTAATTACCTGTTTACAACAATGCATATATTTTCTATGACTGATAACTTAACCATATCGGAAAGCATAAATAAGCCCCAAAACGAAGGATGAATTATGTAAATTACGATATGGAATGACGTAAGAATTCTCATATACAGTTGCCAATTGGTACATTATGAGATGGCAGCTTCACAAAATTTCTTCAGCGACTGTACAGTGTACATAGGTAACTTTGTAACGCGTTGAGTGATCCAGTAGTTATGTTGGAGGCCTTACTGAGGCATATTATAATAACACTGGCCAACAAATATTTTTCATCAGATATAATTATGGGTGGGCTAGATAGCTGTTGGGACGCTGATTCCAAATCTGTTTTCGGTTTTCCTCTAGCACAGGGGTGGGGAACCTTTTTTCATTGGAAGGCCGCATTTCATTTAACCAAGACCCTATTAGGCCGCATGCTGAGAATTTAACATATACAGTACAACAAAATGTCATATTTTAGTCTACAATCTACATATTTATTAATTTTAAATCAAACTTGATAATACGTGAGGGCTTTTATAATAAATAAAAAATTCAGCAAGTGCACATTTATTTTTGGGGGGGAATAATTAACAATAGAACTAATATTAAGTGAAAAATGATATTAAGTGAAATGATGTTAATATTAAGTGAAAAAGTGATAAACCATTTAATGACTTTTTTGTGACTGCTTATTGCGGGACAAGAGTCGTACATTTGGTTCCAATATCGTTGACCGTAGTTTTAGTTGGTCCTCCAGGTGAATATTGGTCATCTGAGATCTCAAGCGCGTTTTGATTTGAGTCACATATGAAAACGTTGATTCACAACAGTAGGTTGTGCCGAAAGAAGGCAACATTCGACGAGCATGTTAGCGCAGACGTGGGTATTCAATGCCATTTTTCCATATTTCAACAGGATCCTTCTTAGTATCAAATAGAGACTTAAGGATATTATCTTCTAATAGCTCAATCAACTCCATCTGTAAATCTTCAGGTGCTTTGGAGACATCAACCAGATGTGGTTGGAAAGCTAGTTTCAGTGTGAAGTTATGTTTCTCAAAATCTTCAAATCTTTTATCGTATTCTTCAATCAGGGAGTCTAGGACAGCTGTGTATTCTTTCACATCGCATTCCCTTAATGATTTGCTTGTATCTTCTTCATCAATTACCTTTGCCAGTTCAGGGAAGTGTTCAGCTGAAAGTTCCGATCGGGTAAGGATAGTTTTGAAAAAGCGCAGCTTCCTCCGAAAAGCCTGGATTTTTTGCCACATTTCATATATGGATTTAGTTTTACCTTGCAAAGAAATATTCAGGTCATTTTGCTTTGACATTACGTCACACAAAAATGCAGCATTTCTGCAGAAATCCTTTTTTGACAATTCACATGGTTCATTGAGTTCCTCAGAAAATCTTGTGATTTGTTTTCGCAAAGACAAAAGTTTTTCAAAGACTTGCCCTTGTGACAACCAGCGCACTTTAGAATGATACGGAAGATCCACACTGAATGTTTCATCATCAAGCATAAGCATATTGCGAAACTGGCGATGTCGTGATGCATTTGCTCTAATGTAGTTCACAATACGTATAACTTTACTTAATATGCACTTAAAACAGTAGATTTGGCACAGAGATTCTGTTGATGCAAAATACAGTGAAAGGAAATCAAGCTATCTGGATTTGGCAGTTCTTTTTGTAGTAGCGCAACAAATCCTGCACATTTTCCTCTCATGGAAGGTGCACCATTTGTGCATACACTTACTAAATTACATAAATTCAGTTTCGCTTCACGGCATTTTTCTTTGAAGAGAGACAAGACGTCAATTCCACGTGTCTTCCCCGTAAGGGTACCCAAAGCCAGTAACTCCTCGTAGCATTGAAAATCTGCAGTTTTAACACGAATAAAAAATGACACTTGCGCTGAGTCAGTAATATCAGTGGACTCATCCAAGGCAATCGAATAATAAGTATTTTCGCTTTGGCATATTGTATGAAGTTGTTCAGTTACATTGAGGGCTAATTCATGTTGCCGATCAGTTATGGTCCTTCTTGAAAGAGGTAGTTGTTTGTATTTGTTAACTTTGTCTGAATCTAAAGAGGCTACAACTTCAACAATGCATTCTTTTATGATTTCCACATCACTATATGGCTTACCTCTTTTTCCAAGTATATATGCTACTTTATAAGTTGCTTCAGTGATTTCAGTCCCTAGGCCTCACATCGTTTTAAATACTTGCTGTTGTTGCTGCTTTTGAAGTTTCATCTTCATAAGTGCAGACTTTCGGGGTTCTTCTTCCAATATAGCATACTTGTGGTTCTTATGAGTTGCATAATGCTGATATGCATTGTGTTTCTTCACTGTTGCAATTATGGCGTTGCAGAGCAAACACATCTTTTTATCTTTCTCAGCAACTATGAAATACTGCAATTCCCATTCTTCATGGAATACTCTGTTCTCTTCCTTTAATTTTCTTTTCACATTTTTTGACATGATTTGGGTACCAGAAGATTTTTAAATAAAAATGGTACACGAATTGATCAAAGATTTACAGTTTTAAAGGAAACAAGCTTGCGTGTCACTATCGGAGAATCGTCAGTAACTGTCATCCAGTCAGCCAGTCGAGTTGATCGTTGATAGGTAAGGGCGTAAGCCGTAAGGCAACTCTGCCAGTTTTCAACTGGCAAACGTTGCCATATTTCCTATTGTTCAAGCCATAAAGAAGGCTTGTATGTGTAAGAAGCAGTGAAGCTGAACCATGATCTAATGAATAGCCTAAAGCCTAAAGGGTACATTTGCTGTCCATTATCGTACGGTATGAATTCTGAATGTCAAATAGGCAGAAGGCCGCAACTAGTACCTCAAAGGCCGCAGGTTCCCCACCCCTGCTCTAGCACGTCTAGTTTTCGAGATGAGACCAATCATAATATATATAATAAATATAATATACAGTGTATATAATATAATACTACAGGGTGTCCCGTAAGTCTGGAACCATAGGAAAAAATATAAAAACGGCAATAAAAACGCCGATGAGACTTTTGGGGACTGTTTGTGAAATGGGCGAGGATGGTAGCGGCTGTGTCATCGTCGGTGGATGTCCTCGGAGGTCCACTGCGAGGTTTATCTCCTATGGATCTCGTTTCCCTGAACTTTGCTACAAGTTTGCCGACACAGCTGTGTGTTATCGGAGCGCGGTCCGGATGCAATCTGTTAAATTCCTCAGCGACCTCCCTCTGACTCCGATTTCCTACGAGCAGAATTACCTGGATGCGTTCTTCCTTACTCAAAGACATCATGGGCACTTGCATAAACGGAAAAACATGAATTACTTATTTTACCCTATGGTTCCAGACTTATGAGACACCCTGTATATATAATATAATACAGGGTGTCCGAGAATTATCTGTACAATTTTTGGCTGTTATTAAAAGTCAACCATGAAGTGTAGAAATTCCAGTGTTGTCCCATTTTACAGAGAATATCATTAAGTTTTTTCTGATACCAAGTTTTGACAAGTTTTTTAGAAATTCCAGTGTGTCCGAACATTATCTGTACAATTTCATCTTTTAATAAAATTCTTGATAACACACGTAAAATTCTTAAACAAGATTATTTAGAATCTGTATTTTCAAAAGTTTATTTTATTAAAGTAACGTTGTTACAAACATTCGATATGTGCACCATTAGTGATTCGCAAAACATCCAATCGATACTCCAAATGTTGCCATGTACGCTGCAGCATATCCACATCAATTCGCTCAATAGCAGCTGTGATTCTTGCTTTTAAATCATCAATGTCTGTCACCCGCGTACATTTCTAAAAAACTTGTCAAAACGTGGTATCAGAAAAAAACTTAATGAGATTCTCTGTAAAATGGGACAAGACTGGAATTTCTACACTTCATGGTTGACTTTTAATAACAGCCAAAAATTGTACAGATAATTCTCGGACACCCTGTATATAATACTATATATACACAATATATAATATGCGTCCTTTATATAATATGCATATAACTATATATAATATAATATATAATACTATATATACACAATATATAATATGCGTCCTTTATACATGTAGCGGAATATTTTTGTCGTTGCAGCTTAGGTGTAGGTTTTTGCTTTACTGTTTCTATACCCTCATGTATGGCATTTTGTCGTTTTAACTTTGGCTTTCCGCAGGTTGTCTTGTGGTATTTTAGGTGAGAGCAGTTGCTGGCCACAAATTTGCAAACGTTGCACATGTACACCCTTTTATTCTTTGGTATAATTCACATGTTTAGTTGGGGGTTGTGTTTTGTTTTGTGTCGTCCACTTACACATTTTATTTTTTTAGGTGATTTACATCAACCCACTCACCGATCATCATGCCTCGAAAATGTAAAAATCACCCCAACAATTTCTGTTACGTGTGCGGCGCGTTCGCGACTAAATCACAACGGCGTACAATCACGATGGATCTTCGGAAAAATTACCGGTTATACTTCGGCTGTCCACTAGGCGACCAAGATAAGTCGTGGGCGCCACATGTTACCTGTACCGCTTGTTCGAATGGATTACGTGACTGGTTGAACCAAAGGAAAAAGTCAATGCCGTTCGCTATACCCATGATATGGAGGGAGCCGAGAGACCATCATGGTGATTGTTACTTTTGCAATGTTAACATAACTTGATTCTCCGTGAAGAACAAGTATACTCCGTCGATCCCGAACGTAGATCCAAACATAGATCCCTCACGATGACACGATGCCGATTCCGGTACCTCCACAGCATGGACTCGATTCTTTAGAAGACGAAAGGGAATCCGACGAAGGTGCGATTGGCGGAGAAGCGGGACCTTCGGCCGATCTTCACTACACACCTGACGAAGAGCAATCGGAGCCGGGGAGGCTTACCCAAAACGAGTTGAATGACTTCATTAGAGACCTAGCCCTCTCCGAAGAGAAATCAGTACTTCTCTCCTCGAGGCTCAAGCAGAAACACTTACTTGAGAAGAACGTCCGAGTGTGTCACTATCGAAAACGAAACCATGATTTGGCGACATTCTTTACAGTAAACGGTCCGGTCTGCTATTGCCATGATATCAATGGACTTTTGGAGAACTTGTCACAGGCACACACACCATCTGAGTGGCGCCTCTTCATTGATTCCTCACAGCAAAGCTTGAAAGCGGTTCTCCTGCATAACGGGAACTTAAAGCCGTCCATCCCGATCGCCTACTCCGTTCATCTAAAGGAGACGTACGATAACATGAATATACTACCCCGAAGCAATCCAATACAGCACTCATCAATGGAATATCTGTGGTGATCTCAAAGTCATTGGTATGCTAATGGGCATGCAAGAAGGGTTCACGAAATACTGTCGTTTCCTATGCTATGGGACAGCCGTGCTACCGCGGATCATTACATCAGACGTGACTGGCCTCAAAAAAGCACGTACGAGCCAGGAATGGGCAGTGTCCAGTGTGTTCCTTTAGTTGATCCACAGAAGATTTTCCTGCCACCTCTCCACATTAAGCTCGGCTTAATGAAAAATTTTGTGAAAGCGATGGGTAAGGCGAATTCGAGAGGGTTTCGATACCTTGTTGAGAAATTTGCAAACATCAGTGCCGCGAAATTGAGGGAGGAAATCTTTGTGGGGCCCCAAATCAGAGAGGTTCTGCAAGATGAAGGTTTTGAAGAAAGCCTCAATGCCTTAGAACTAAAAGCATGGCAGGCTTTCAAATGGATTTGTGGAGACTTCTTGGGTAACCACAAGTCTCCCGCATGCAAAGATGGAGTTCAGAAACTGCTCGATGCATATCAAAAAATGGGCTGTCGCATGTCCTGAAAATACACTTTTTACATTCGCATCTAGATTTCTCTCCCTAAAGCCTTGGCGCGGTGAATGACGAACAGGGGGAACGCTTCCATCAAGACATCCAGTCAACGGAAAATCGCTCCCAAGGTTTCTGGAACGAAAGTATGCTGGCAGGCTACTGCTGGATGTTGTACCGCGACGATCCGAACAAGGTTTACAAAAGAAAATCGTACTCGCAACGTTTTTAGGTTGATGTACATTTCTTTTTATGAATAAAGTTGTACTTTTACGATAAAATGTGCTGAAATTAACACCAGTCATATTTCGATAACTAGATGTGCTAGAGGAAAACCGAAAACAGATTTGGAGTCAGCGTACAAATCTGATCTAGAAAAGTGTGTATATACCTTTGATGAGAGAAAAAAGTTCGATTTTGTCCACCAGTGTAATCAGTGAGGAGGACCAGAAACTGGCACGCGCTCATGCTCATAAGAGAAGTCAACCGACATTGAATATGAGTCGTTGTTCGATGGAAGGACCACCCTCTGCATCCAGATAATGTAGCGACCAGTTGATGCTTCGGATCCTATGTCAAGCTGTAGGTCCCATCCGTCATATGACCTTCAATGCTGCGAAGGAGTTTAAACAACCCCATCATTACAGTTACAGTCCGTTAAACAAATCCCGAGGAAAAAATCCAAGTTTCTAATTGACTGATTAATAAATTTGGTTAATAATAAACCTGGAGTTTCATGACAGGACGATCTTAACCGATTAGAAACAGATCACCTTCGAATAAAAACAGTTTGTAGACAGGCCAGTTTGGATTTCAACCATCTAATTAATTATAAACCCTGAAAAACAGTTTTAAGTTTTTAAATAAAAAAAAATAAAAAATTCATTTAAAAATTAAACTGAATATTTTTATTTCGTGAAATTCTAAATTGTTAACTTTGAAAAAAGTTTCAAGTTTTTAAATTAAAGGAAAATAAGGTTTAAATTTAGAAATAAAATATTTGTTTTAAGATTTTTAAAATTTTAATTTTTTAAATATAATTTTTTTAATTTTTCTAATTTCAAATGTCAAATTTCTGTTGGTTCTACAATTTTGTATTTTTCAGAGTTAATTTTGAATTTTCATAAAAAAATTAAAATTTCATATTTTTAAATTCAAATTTTATTAATTTTTTCACTCTTTACATGTAGTTTAGATCTAAGTTTTAAAATGTTAAAATTTTAGTTTCTTTTAATAAAATTGTTGAGTTTTTAATGTTTATCCGTCTATCTATTTTAATATTGGTTGATATTATAATTTAATTTTGAATAATGAGTATTAAATTTTAAACAATGAATATTAAAGGTGAATATTTGCTATTAAATTTTGAAATTTTAATTTTAAATTTTAAATTCAAAATTTCTATTTTCTGCTTTTAAAATTTTAAAGTTAATTTTACTGAATATATTTTAATCCTTTTAAACCTGAAATTTCTATTTTTAATTTGAAGTTGAAATCTCAATTTTGTATTTGAGATTTTGACTTTTGGTGCATTTCAAGAGAAAATTTAATTATTAACTAATTTTATGAATACCAAAATAAAGTTTATATATTATATATATATATATATATATATATATATATATATATATATATTCATCATCAAAATCGGAAGTACGCAGCTCAGTACCACAAGTAAACAGCAACAGTATAGTAACATCCTTTGCAGACGATACAAAGATCAGCAGAAAAATCAGCGATGTAAATGAAGTGGAGGCCTTGCAGAGGAACACGAACAAAATATGTATACAAATGGTCAGAAAACAACAACATGACATTTAACACAGAGAAATTTTAGCTCTTGAGTATGGTAGAAAAGAGGAACTTAGACTGCATATTATGCTCCAGATAGACAGGAAATTTAGAGAAGCACGAAAGCGGTCGAACTGGGGGTTATAATGACCGATGATGCAAATTCGAAACACAAAATCAGATAGCGATAAATAAAGCAAAAAGAGTCGCGGGACAGGTACTAAGAACGTTCAAAAGAAGGAACAGGACAGTAATAATTACCCTGCTAAAAACACTGATTATACCAAAACTTGAATACTGCTCAGTTTTGACGTCCCCATATAAGAAGGAAGGAACTAATAAACTAGAAGAAACTCAGAGACATTTCACAGCAAAATTTGATGGCTGCAAAGAACTCAACTACTGGGAAAGACTAGGTAAACTAAATCTGTACTCCCTGGAAAGAAGAAGAGAGAGGTATACCATAATCTACATATGGAAAATGATCGTAAACTGGTACCAAACTTCAAACTAAACCCAATTACCATTCAAACAACACTGGAAAATAGGAAAGGCAAGATGTGTAGTGTTCTCAAATTAAAGGCCCGACAAGGGACCGCCTCAACATTGAAAGAAAATAGCTTGGTTGTCAGGGGGGCCAAGACTTTTTAATCAGCTTCCAGAGAACCTCAGAAACGTTACAGGAGTCAAAGTTGAAGTCTTCAAGAGAAGACTAGATGCCTGGCTCAGGACGGTACCAGATGAGCCGGGTGTACCTGGCTATGTACGGTGGAGAGTGCAAGAAAGCCACTCGCTCCTTCACCAAGCTAGACCTAGAGGCGGGGCCACCAGCTTGACTTTCGCACGTAACAGCAACGAGGTTAACGAGGTGTGTGTGTGTGTGTGTGTGTGTGTGTGTGAGGTGGAGAGTACAAGAAACCAACTCTTTACTTCACCAAACGAACTCCAGAGGAGGGGCGACAAGCTTGACCTTCGTGAAATGAGGAATCATCGCTCGTATTAACAATGAATTGAAATACAAAGATTCACGATCCTAAAATTAAAACAGCAAAAATTGTGAAAAATCTACTAAAAAAAAAAAAAAAAAAGACGGTTTTAAAAAGATTCAAAATATGAATACAAACTTTCACTGTATAAAAATAAGGTTTGCTCAATAGGCCTCCCTCTTTCAAATTAATACTGCCTAGATAGGAAATAAAATTATGAGATAAGTAAGAACCATGCCGATAAAAAATCATCTGAACTATCACCCCTCCAGGGCCTCCACCTCCCAACGCAGTTTTGGGAAATTCAAACATAGAAAACAATAATTTCTTAATTTTGAATTTGCATGTAAAATATATACAAACGGCCATACGTGAATTATATATAAGCCAAGCTTTATTTCCTACATATTCTCTCTCTCTCTCTCTTTATTTTATATATAATATATATATATATATATATATATATTATATATATATATATATAATATATAAATATATATATATATATACAGGGCGTCCCAAAAAATGTATACACACTTTAACAGCTGATAGCTCAATTGATATTTCTTTCTTCCAAGTTAAACCCATTAGAATTAATAATGGCAGTCAGACTAAGCTTTGAACAAAGGAAATTCATTCTAAAATGCTACTGGAAGTGTGAAAACGCAGTTGAAGTGCAAAGACAGTTTAGGAGGGAGTTTCAAACAGATCCACCAACGCGACTTACCATCATTCGAATTAGAGATAAGTTTGAAGCCGATGGAACTGTTCAGAATGTCCAACAAGAAGCGTTCCGGAAGACCACGGACATCGACAAGCCCCACAAAGCAAGAAAGAGTACTGGAAACGTATCACCAAAGTCCAAGAAAATCTGTGCGGCAAGCGAGTCGTGAGGTAGGAATTTCAGAATCGTCTGTCCAACGCATTTTGAAGCGCTGTCAATGGAAAAGTTACATTCCAAGATTAGTCCATGCTATTAATGAAGATGATCCGGACCGAAGAGTGGAGTATTGCGAGTGGTACTTGGCACGATGTGGATGTGGATTGGACGAAGGGGTTTCGTAGAATACCCTCCGCGTTCACCAGACCTCACACCACTAGACTTTTTTTTATGGGGATACTTAAAAGACAAAGTCTACGCTATAAAACCTGCAACAGTCGCTGAATTGAGAGCAGCCATTGAACGAGAATGCACACAAATACCAAACGAAATGTTTCGTGATGTTTGCGATTCCATTGCTTCGCGTTATCAGCAGTGCCTGGACCAGAACGGACGTCAGTTTGAAAACAGGCGTTGACAAAACAATTAAATAATGTCTGTAGATTCTATTACATTTTGAAAATGAAATGTATTTTAATAAACACTGCCTTTATAATTATTTAAAGTGTGTATACATTTTTTTGGGACGCCCTGTATATATCGTAATAAATATAAAATTAAAGCCATATAAAATTCCATTTGCTCGGAATCAAACATATACACTCAAATCGCGCGATTACAAAGAAGTTAGTTGCAGGGGAAAATGGGTCGGGATAAATATATATATATATATATATATTGTAACATCCGGGTGGAAATGACTATAGAGTATTGAATCCCTTATACCAATATGTGAGAAACGATTCAAGCTTTGTGATAACAGGATTGGATTGCCTAAAAGGTTGACTGCGAATCTCTTTCTGTGAATTACGAACAGATTAGATCTTTTGTCCACCTATTTATTTGACTGTCGAAGAGAACGACACGGCAAACTTTGACGTTAACCTTCCTTTATAGAATTCTTTTTTGGCACCTGTTCACATGCAGGCCTCCCCTCTTTTAGATTCCATTCTATTCTAATATACAGTATATATATATATATATATATATATATATATATATATATATATATATATATATATATATATATATATATATATATATATATATATATATATATATATATATATATATATATATATATATATATATACCAATTTTTGTTAAAATATACAAAGTGGCCATAAATTATCTTTACAAATTCAGTTGAGATTGAAGTGAATTTGTAAAGATAATATATATACACATCCTCCAGTATTTGATAAACAATTATACATTTGTTTGGCAGGCAATGGTTTTGCGACGATATACTTCGACAATAAGTATAAATATTCAATGAAAAAAATAATTGTTATTTTATGAATATATATTTAAAAGTTTAAATCGTTTCCATTATAAAGAGAAGAACTTTTTTGGAGCGAAGTATGTTTACTGTTATAGTTTCGAGTACTGCCTAAAAGAAGTAAAAAATAAAATGTTCCCAGTCGAAATGGGTTGAGAATTGGTTGGCACTCTCATCAATGGAATGATTTCGTGTTTTCAGTTGGAATTGAAATGATTAAGTAAATTCTCTTGTAATTCCTAAATTCACACACACACACACACACACACACTACATATATATATATATATATATATATATATACACAAAGGTGGGCAGGACCGAGTTCCAAAAGGACCGAACTCCAGGAACTCGGTCCTTTTTAAGGACCGTGAGCGGGAAAGTCGGTCCTTTTCTCAGTGAGGACCGAAATAAGGAGCGACGGTCCATTTTTAAGCAATTCCGGACGGTCTTTTTAGTGTGTTTAGTGATTATTTGAAGTTCTAAAGAAGATGGATCGTTTCCTCCAGAAGACTCAGAAAGAGACTGAGACTGAACTGAAACTTGTTTCAACACCTGGAGGGACCAAGTTGGTGGAGACATTTCTCAGCGAGAGGCCTGCGAAACCCTTCATCTTCAACAAGGACTCGTTCCCCAGCCCGGCGTTGAAGGACTTGTTCATCAAGTTTAACACGCCTATCCCATCCAGTGCCGCCGTGGAGAGGCTCTTCTCTTTGGGGAAGGACGTCCTCAAGCCGAAAAGGTCAGGGCTCAGTGACAGCCATTTTGAAATGCTAGTCTTCTTGAAGGGAAACTCAAGCATTTAACTTAATAACTTTTTTCATCATTTATTATTGTATTAATTATAATTTACGTTAATAAAATTAAAGATTTCCGGTGTCTTTAATTTCATTTTTCATTTTAATCAAATTTTTCACTTATATTATATATAAGGACCGAGGACCGAGTCGTTCCTAGGTCCTATATTCAGAAAGGACCGTGACCGGGACCGGGACCGTCGGTCCTTTTTGAGGCCCGGGTGCCCACCTTTGTGTGTATATATATATATATATATAATCCTTGAACATGGGCGGCACGGGCGGATACAGGAATTTCTGAGGGAGGGGAATAAAAACATGGCCTTGAATGCACTTCAGAATTGATACCTCTAATTACGTTCACTTTAAATATATGATATTTGAAGTGTGCTGAAACCTACTCTCTCTATAACAATAATTTGTGGGGTCGCTTAATTTCTACAGCTTGTACCTACAGCTTTTCTTGGAATCCGAACCCCTTATCTCGCTAAGGAAGATCCAAAGAAACACTTAATCGCTGAAATGTAAAGTCCGAATCGATACTCGAACCCATAACCTTCGGATTAACAGCCCGGCGTCCTGCCATGCAACAGGTTACCCTGGCAGAACTGCTGTATCTACAGTTTAGAACAGTGGTTCTTAACCTTTTTAGGCTGCGATCTAAATTCTGGTCTCGGAGCTAGCTCGGCGACCAATGCCTTCAAACAGTTCAATCGTAATAGATAATAAAATAAATAAAAATGGTAAAATGATTAGGGATAACATAAATAAATAATAAATGACAATTTAATGACCCAAGTTTGGGTCGCGACCCAGAGGTTAAGAACCACTAGTTTAGAAGGTACGCATAGACAAAGACAATACCAAACAATTATTCTCTACAAATGAAGATGAAACCATGTTAACATTACTCGAAACTCCAACAACAAATATTTTAATTTGTGGGGATTTTAATTTTCCATGGAAGAAAAATGACGAAGTTACATACGTTAGGAAGCTTCATGGTAACATTACAAAAAATAACAGAACCCAGGCAATAATGCTATGAGATGTTATGGAACAGTATGCCCTTACCCAGGAAATCTGTGAAGCCACTAGAAAAGAGAACGGTTTGGAGTTAATCTGGACAAGTAACACTGAGATAATAATAAATGAAAAGGTAACACACACAAATCTCTCCGACCACAACCAAATCGATATGCAATTAAAGTTAGCACCCAGAGGTCCAAAAACGCATCCCAGAGAGTCAGAAGGAATATTTGAAGGTTTAAATATAAATTCAAAGTAGATCGGAAAAGTATAATAAAGATTTAAGGAAAATGAATTACGAATTGCTACTTCACAAGAAGACTCCAGAAGAAATACTATGTATGATAGAAACTGAAACTAAACCTATATTGCAGAAACATGTTCCAGAGAGACCAAAAACAAAACGCAGCAAGCTCGAGAGAAAAATCAGGACACTATTTAGACAACGAAAACAAACCCTAAAAAATCTCCACAGGTGCAGAACTGAAGCAAGGAAACTCAAACTAGAAAAAAAACTATGCGAAATAGAAGAGGACAATCGAGGAGGTAAACAAGGTAGCAGAAAACATAAAAAAATAATCCAAAATACTTCTACACGTTTTCGAAAAGAAAAATGCAATGTAAAGAGAGTATTGGTCCGTTGGTAGATGGGACGGCAGAATACACAAATGACCCAGAAAAAATGAGGGAACTGCTTAAGGAACAATTTAACGCGGTGTTTAGCACTCGTAAGTCTGAGAAGAAAGTAGAAAATCCAGACAAATTTTTTGTCATTGATGCAAATCAACCAAGAACAAATTCGGGCACGAAACTATTAATAGACTAAGAGTTTTCGGAAGGAAATATAATTAAGGCTCTGTCACAGATGCAATAAAATTCGGCACCAGGGCCAGAGAGAGGGAATACCACGTTTTTGAAGAAATGTAAAGAGGGTATTGCAAAGCCGCTATATTTACTGTGGAGAAAATCACTCGACACAGGACAAATTCCACTTCCATTAAAGGACGCGAACATTGTCCCCCTTATTTAAAGGTGGTAACAGAGCAATGCCTAAGAATGATTGGCTGTAGCTCTCACCTCACACCTTATAAAGGGCTCTTAACGTATTATTAGAGGTAAAACTATTTACTACCTACAAGAAAAGAATTTATACAACCCAAATCAACATGGCTTCAGGGCTGGAAGATCATGCCTATCGCAGCTATTAAATCACCAGGAGAAAATATTGGAAACAGTGAATCGAGGAAAAACAGAGATGTAATATATACTGACTTTGGTAAAAACTTCGATAAATGTGATCATGGAATTATAGCCCAGAAACTTAAGAATACAGAAACTACTGGAAAGCTAGGAAGATGGATATTTAATTTTCTGACTCAAAGAACACAAAGAATGGTAGTAAATGGAGTTCAACCTGAAGTTTCAGAAGTCATGTGTTCTGTCCCACAAGGTACAGTATTAGCTCCCTTGCTGTTCATAATAATGATTCCAGACATTGATACAGATATTAATGACAGTATTGTTACTATTGTATCATGTTTCGCAGATGACACAAAGATATGCAGGAAATATTGAACGAAGGTGACATAGAAAAATTACAAAATGACATTCAAACATTATTCAATGGGCAGAAGACAACAATATCAAGTTCAACGAAGAAAAATTCAAACTTTTAAGATATGGTAATAACAAGTTACTACAGAATAAAGGGTACAAAACTCTGCAAACCAAACACATTGACACCAAACCCCCAAGTCAGGGATCTTGGAGTAATAATGTCGTCGGATGCAGAATTCAGAGAGCACTATAACATTAAAATTACAACAGCCAAAAACATAATGGGAATCATCTGGAGGAGCTTCCCAGCAGAAAAGTAAACATCATGCTCAAATTATGGAAGAGTCTTATCCTACCGATAATTGAGTGTTGCTCAGTACTCACAAGCCCACACAGAAAACGAAACATTGCGAACATACAGTAGAAGCCATACAAAGGACTTTTACGTCTAAGATAGAAGAAACGAAAGGTGAAGACTATTGGTCTCGACTACAATCCCTGAAAGTCTACTCTCTGGAAAGAAGACGCGAGCAGTACACAATAATATACATATGGAAAATACTCGAGGGTTTTGTCCTAACCTTAGAAATGAAATAGAAATAAACTGGAATGAGAGAAGAGGCTGATTTTGTCCTGTCGCAGCTGCAGTGGAACAGGGAGCCATGAAAACGAGGATGGAAAATACCCTCAGAATACAAAGCCCAAAACTTGTTAATGTCCTGCCAAAAGAAGTGAGGAACCTCCAGCACACCAACCCGAATAAATTCAAGAAACAACTGGACAGGTTCTTGTGCAAAGTCCCTGACCAGCCACGAGGACAGGAGGAAATTGGAAAGCAATTTCATCCTTCACCAAATCCCGCAAATGAGGGGGATCGACCACAAGTCGATTCTGAATCGTCGTTCAAACCCTCATAAGGTAACATAAAATAAGTATACTTCTGAGATGCCAAACAAAGAGAACTCTTGAACCAGTATGAGAACGTCAAACTTTATATGCAATTAAACGTGCGCATTACCGGTATCCAGTAAGTGTAGTAAAGGAGTGAAAAGGTGGAGAAAAATTCTAGCTACCCCGATAAAGCCTAGCCTATAACCCGAACCTACTATGACAGACCCTTCGGATCTCTTCTGTTTCCCTGTCCATCCTATCTCAGCCTACTTGCGAACGTGCGGATTAAGACACCTCGTGGCCCCGGGGAAATGAAGAATATGGGGGCCCTTTTCTATAACTTTTTATTAGCAATACATGTACATGTACAGTACATAGTACATTTACACGAATTATATGTACGGTGCTTAAGCCAATTGAGAAACAAACTTAAAAGACCCTTAACACAATGTAATTTGCCGTTTGCTAAAACCAAACAGTATTAAACAAACTTTACTTTAGGGCCTATAAAACAAAATAAAACGGAATTTGTCAGTTTGTGTACTCTGTCATATTTAATCAAAGAAGTTTGCGAAATCTCGAATTATATCATCGAAACTCAGTTGATTGAGGGGCCCCCTCAAGCATGGGAGCCTGAGGCTTCAGCCTCAATAGCCTCAGTGAT
Organism: Bathynomus jamesi; assembly: GCA_023014485.1. NCBI lineage: Eukaryota > Metazoa > Arthropoda > Malacostraca > Isopoda > Cirolanidae > Bathynomus > Bathynomus jamesi. The sequence goes on along the minus strand of JAJOZX010003008.1, from coordinate 169,948 downwards.
AATCCGCCACTGGCTGTGGGCGTGTGGAGTGGGCATACTACTGGTAAGGGGATCACAAACCCATGTTCAATGAATCCCAAGCGAGTTCCAATAGAGTTTTGTATGTACGAGTATACATAATTTCATTACAACGGCATAAAGAGAAAAGTTGGAAGACGGTGAACTGTGACAATCATCATATAACAGAACTAGATTACAAAGCGATCGAGTCTGTTTGTTATTTTTAACATCCTCTCTATTTAGGTTTATATTGATAACTTGATTATCAATTACATACTTTAAGATTTGAGAAAAGTAAAGCCATGCGCGATCCGCCGGCATATCTAAATTCATTTTACTTTTGCAGTCCCGAAGCCAGGACTTCCCAAGAGGGGTGTCGAAATTGTAGAAAGGCGGACTTTTTGGTGCAATGACCTAGTCACTGCGGAGGGGGTTTAGAGTAGTTAAGTTTAGAGTAGTTTAGAGTAGTTTGTGAAGTTAAAAAAAAATGCAAGTGTTTATTTACTAAGTGGTGTTATATATTATAATATTACATCATAAGTTATAACTATGGTTACAAAAGTGGACCTTTCTTATCAAGGGGGTGGGGTCGTTCGAAACCCCCCTCGGCTACGGGCCTGTTTTGATATAATACTAAAATATTTTAAGTGTTTTTACTTGCCAAAGTATAAGATGGCAACTACAGTACAATAACCCACACTGCGGCATAACGTAGTCACTGTCGCGTTGTACTTTAAAAGTTATTACACTGATATTGCTGTCTTACGTCTGGCAGGTCAAAATTGCCTTAAATAATTATTTTTAGTATTATATCAAATATGAAATAAATTTAGATACTCTTGGAGGTCGTAAGTTTGGAATCTTAACTATCAGGGCCGGTTTTAAGCCGATTAGACCGATTTGTTCAAATTGGGCCCCGCGCCCCGAGGGGACCCCGCGCACGCGCTCGAGTGGAGGACGCTATGATGAATTAATGAGTGTCCAGTGTGCACGAAGTTTCTTGTTACTTTGAAGGCAGTGAAACTATTCAGTCCGTCCTCGTATATCTATGTTTCAATGTTTTATTGCTAATCGTTTGTTTATTTGTTTTGTAATTTCAGTTTATCGTCGCCGTTTAGCTTTTTTAAAAAAAAGGTAATTTGTGGACGATATTCAAACCCTCAACACAGAAAGAGCGCTGTTAATGAGATTATATAACATAAAGCTTGGAATGTAAAGTTGTGTTGTTTGTTAAATATGTCCAAATTGTTTATATGTCCAAACTGCAAACTTGAAGTGTCTTAAGCCTGCATGTAACAGAGAAACGTGGTGGTAAGTAGATCCTACATATTAAATTAACTAGTTTTTGCCTCATTATCATAGAGAGCATTTACATTTCTATTTACTAGAGCTTGTTTTTTTGCCCCCTGCGCTTTTCTTCTTACTCCCAGGCTTTTAAAAATCATGAAATCTTTTGCTTTAATCATTAGATGCATACATGCACATCTTTATTATTTTTCAGTGCCAGGGAGTCTTTATTGTGAATGATTTTGTTTTTTGTTTTGTAATTTCAGTTTATCGTCGCCGTTTAGCTTTTTTAAAAGAAAAGTAATTGAAAAAGCCCTTACATCATCGTCATCATGGCAAGCACAAGAGATAGAGACAAAGGGCGAAAGTATTTGAGCGGCAATCAGAAACGAGCACTGGCCAAGGCTAAGGCAGCTGAAAATGAAAAACAAAGAGGTGCTCTAGCGAAATTTCTTGTCACTCCAACTTTGAAACGACAACGGGTAGAGGGCCCCGCTAGGCGCTAACAATTTTCTAATTGGGCCCCGCACTTCCTAGCGCCGGCCCTGTTAACTATAGTTTAACATTATTCATAATTTATTTACGTATTAAATGTGTTTCTTTATTTATTTGTTTTGTATGGAGGTTAAAAAAAAAATAAAAAGCCAGAAGCTTTATGTCCCTTCCCGTTTTCTTTCTTTTCACGATAAATGCATCATTATTAACAATTTTCTAAATAATCAATAATATTTAATGTTATTTCATAATCTTTTTTACGTAGCCATTTTCTAATTCATTAACATTCCTTGCATTTATAAAGATGATAATCGATTTCTTAAGCCTACATTCTATTAGTCTGACATGAGCATTTACGTCATTATATAAAAAAGTTTCGCTGCAAAAATTATCGTACAAAATTACAGTGACGTTCTTATTTTTAAATTTTTTAATACGTTGAAATTACTGTAATTAATTACATTTGAGTACTTCAAATTATAAAAAAGGTCTCAGAAATGTTTCTTTAGTTTCAAGAAAAGACTTAAAAATTATTAATAGCTGCAGTATTATAGTACAGTTTGTAAAAAAAACTTTTATTATTATTATTATTTTTATTATTATTATTATTATTATTATCATTATTATTATCATTATTATTATTATAGGCTACATATTTTTATCCATCTTCTTATCATGTTCAAATTATAACGGGTTTGGATTATATATTAAACATTCACTGTATTGTAAGGAATGAGGATAAGCAAATATTCTTTTAGGGTCAGATGAGGAGTGACATTATTTCACGATATGAAACTGCACTTATTATTTATTATTTATATCCCTTCTCTGTCATGATCATTTCTTTATTCTTATTTCTATTCATTTTAAGTTTTAAAATTCAGTATTAATTTTACATCTTACTTTTAGATTTAATATCTTAATATTAAGTTTTACATCATACATATCACAGTGGGATTCGAACTGCTGTACGTCATTGTTCCTAATATTTAATGTCCCTCCACTCCATATATCCGTTGCACCATGGACACAATGGTGAAAATTTACTTAAAATTTTTTTTGTCTTAAAAGCTATATTCCCCTCAACCTCAAGACACTGAGGTCGGGGATTCGTCTCCCGACAGTGCCAGCTAATTATAATTCAGGAGTTGGCGCCATGGGACGCATCAGTGTGGCTTGAGCACTGTGTCAGTTTCTGCCTCTTTACCGACTATTATAACCGCCTCAAATCAAGGCTAAAGTAAAACTCGCCCAACATGAAATGGGACGTTTTGTAAACGTTTCCTGAACGTCCGATTTCTTGCTGGGCGTTTTCGTTTTCTGTCTTTCACTGATTCTGTTAAATAGTGAAAATTATTCAGAGTTGAATTATTTTCTTTCAGTTAAGTGGTTTTCTGTACGTCTGATCAAGTACAAAGTACTTCAAAGAAAGGACATTTTAATTGTGTGTGGTGACCGTAAAATTTTACAAATCCATTCCGTCCACTTTCGAATAAACAATCTGCTTGTCCTCGTTTGCTGATCTGGAATATTGTTGCTATTTCACCTTTTCATATTTTTTATGACACTGAACACAAACATATTTATAGTATTCCAATATATATAATATATATTTACTGTATATATATATATGTATATATATATATTATATATATATAATTATATATATATATATATATATATATAAAGTTAATTTTCTTGACATGAGTTTATAGTTTTTAGCTACACCAAGTTACCCTATGTTCTCTCTCTCTCTCTCTCTCTCTCTCTCTCTCTCTCTCTCTCTCAACCTTTCCCCTCCCTCCCTTATAATGAGGTTTTGATACCAGTGCAAAGGAAAGCCTCAGCTGAGACGGACTTCAAAACCAGCGTCAGAAACGTTTTTGATTGAACGCCGTTGGAGGCACCTCAGATTTCGCCTTTACCAATAGATTATATTCCTCTTGAGTGCAAAGCACCGCTCAGCCGCTGCTAAAAAGGACGGTTTGACTACTATACGATTGGTCTCTGCTGCTCTCTTTATCTTGACTCTCTGTGTCTCGGTTTCAGCCTCTCTCTCTCTCTCTCTCTCTCTCTCTCTCTCTCTCTCTCTATTATTATTATTATTAGCATTATTATTATTCACTCTTGAGATATCTATTTGTCTATACGTGCAATCCCCTCATCTGTATCGTTCCCTTCCTTCCTACCTCTACACCGCATTCTGTGGTGTTTTTATTATAGATTTTCATCTTTACCTTTCATTCATTCTCTTAAAAACTAATATTTCAACTGATTTCTTATTTGTTATTTACTGTTATTGCTTATTCGGACTAGTAACGGATCCGTTACAGTTAATATTTCATACGTTTTATATATTCTCACTTATATGAAATGACATCCACACAGAAAAATCTGTTATTAAAAACAACAAAACACGTTTAGTTGATCGCTTTTGTTTGGATCAAATAAAGTAATGGTTAAAATATAATAAGTGCTTCATTTAGAGTTACCAGATGCATTTTGTTGGCTTCATTTTGTTACAACAAAGAAAAATCATATCTTTAAAACAAAACAAACAAACAATATTTAAAACAACAAACCAAGTTTAGTTAACTGCCTTTTGTTTAGATCAAATAAAGCATTGGTTAGAATATAATAATTGCTTTAATTAGTTACCAGCATTTAAAACGTTTATTTCTTGGATCACCCTAATATATATATATATATATATATATATATATATATATATATATATATATATTTGTATAGGAGATATTCCGCGCAAGACGAGAGAGAGAGAACGAAACAAATGAAAAAATGAGGTAACCACCCGGGAATCGAACCCGGGATCTCCGATTGCCGGTCAGATCGCATCTGACCGGCAATCGGAAGATCCCGGGTTCGATTCCCGGGTGGTTACCTCATTTTTTCATTTGTTTCGTTCTCTCTCTCTCGTCTTGCGCGGAATATCTCCTATACAAGCGTCTTTCTTTACGTTAATTATACTGCGTGTTTGCAGTTATATATATATATATATATATATATATATATATATATAGTATGGTGAGTCAGATCCTGCCTTATGGGATGATATCATATATTTAAGTCAATTTATGAATTTCATATTGATATTGCTTTCAATTTTGAGTTTGTTATTTATATTGAATTTATTTCTTATTTCTCCAATGAATGGCGGAACCAGCGCACGAAGCATTGTACGCTACTAAGGAAAAAGTGGAGTTTGCACTCCAAAAGTTTGGAGAGCAAACTGAAAAAAGTTTGCACAGTTTGAACATCTTTTATAACTATCATTTGTGAACTGTACGTAATGTTTGTAAGGAAATACAAAATAAACATATATACAGTAAAGCCTGTATAACTCGGACTAAATGGAGGAAAAGCTAGTCCGAGAAATAAAGGATTCCGCTCATAGAGGTAAAATTTAAAGTATCGTAAAAACTCATATTTTAAATTGTATAAATCAATAAAGTGTATTAAAATACTGTTTATGAAACGAAAAAATTATATATAAGTGTACATTTTACTAGTGTACATTTTAATATATTTTGCCACACCCTTTTTTCTTAGTTAAAGTATTGAAATGTCTTTTGGGCAGTAAGTTTGAACTTTCTGCGCTTCACATAACCGGATTTTTCCAGTTTGAACCTCCCCTCCTTGTATAAAACCGCTTTTAAACGCCCTTGTATAAAACCAATGGTTAACACAGTTTCGAAAATAGCGTCTGACAGTGATGTGCGTCGTAAATAGAGAGCTGTTATCGAGTTCTTAACCGCAGAGAAGGAAACAGTTGGAAATATTCACAAACGTCTACAAAACGTTTACGGAGATGCTGTTGTTGATCGAAGCACAGTTGAACGCTGGTCTAAACGTGTAAGATCATCGGAGAGAGGGAGAGCCAGCCTCGATGATAAGCCACGCAGCGGTCGCCCGGCATCGGCTGTGACATCTCACACTGTGCAACGTGCTAACAGCATCATTCGATCAAATCGGCGCGTCACATACAAAGAGCTATCACTGGAGCCAGGAATTAGTGAAGGAAGTGTGACTACGATAATTCAGCAACGGGGATACTCAAAAGTGTGTTCACGGTTTGTTCCTCACCAACTGACTGAAGATTACAAAGCCCAAAGGAAAGAAATTGCTTCTAAGTCGTTGGTTCGATACGAGACAGAAGGGGGTGACTTCCTTTCACGAATTGTGACTGGGGATGAGACTTTGGTACACCACTTTGAACCTGAACCAAAACGCCAGTCCATGGAGTGGCATCACCCAGACTCCCCACGCAAGAAAAAGTTCAAAATGGCTCCCTCTGCAGGAAAAGTTATGGCCACCATCTTCTGAGACATGAAAGGGGTGATTCTGGTGGACATTATGAAGAAAGGACAAACAATCAACTCAGAGGCATATATTGCTACCCTACAGAGACTCCAGAGACGTATAAAGAGAGTTTGACCGGAGAGAAAACTGGAAGACGTACTTCTTTTGCACGATAACGCAAAACCACACAACAGTTTGCAAACAAGAGAGGCCATCACAAAAATGCGCTTGACTGTGTTACCCCACCCTCCATACAGCCCGGATCTGGCACCTTCAGACTTCCATTTGTTTTTGCCAATGAAGGATGCTATTCGTGGAAGAAAGTTTCAGCGTGACGATGAGGTTGTTGAGGAGGTTAAGAGGTGGCTCTAGCGCAGTGGTTCCCAAACTTTTATGGTGGCGACCCTGAATACAATATTGTCCTGGCCTGGCGACCCCCGTAAACGCTGGTACATGCAGTGTCAATGACCAATCATTTTGATACGTTGTGTTTATATTTATATAGTTTGATTGAATTAATTACCAACACATAATGAATTTCAAAGAGTTTTTAATTGGACAAAATGAAAAACAAATTTACATGAAAATGAGACTTTATTACACAATCAAAATTCTCTCAGTGGCTACCATGATACTGCTTCATTTTGTGGGTAAGCTCCTCTAAGTTTGGTTTTATGTTGATGGACAGAGCACAACGCAAGTCATGCTGAGGATCCACGCGGTTCCTTGCTTTAGTCTTGATTGCAACAAGACCTGAAAATCCTTGTTCAGAAAGATATATTGTTGGAAAAGGGAGAAGAGCTTTTTCAGCCTCCCTAGTCAGAATGGGCTTATCCTTAAGTTCGGTCCAAAATTTCGAATACGGGAGGTTTTCAAAGCGACCCTCAGGAACACCTTCGCGACCCTCATTTGGGTCGCGACCATGGGTTTGGGAACCACTGCAAGAAATAAAGGCCTTTGTTTCGAGGTGGAGGAAAGCTGTAGAAAAGGATGGAGACTATGTGGAAAAATAAAAACTTGTAAAACAGGTATGTAACTACTTGTGGACAAAATTTCTGGAACTTACAAGGAAACTTGGAAAGAAAAAAAAAGGTGGGGCAAAATATACTGAGTGGCCCTCGTATAATCTAAAGTAAATTGTAATTAAAATATTAATAAAGTACTGTAAAAATATTTCAATACCTTACAAGTGGTAGCTTGTGAGGGTATCACGTGATGGCATCGGTTTACCGCGTTCCTAATGGATATCGAAGGGTACCCCGTGGTCACCTCGGACTTTACCCATAGATCTACAAATTCCGAGTAAGACAGGTTTTTTCGAGCGCATTTTTTCCGGCTCATAGAGGATTCCGGCTAATCCAGAGTCGGAGTTATACAGGTTTTACTGTACGTAAATATATGATATTACCTTATGAAACAAAATGTCTAATTCACCCTGTATATACAGTGTGTGTATATATACTGTATATATATAAAATGCGAAAGTGTTATGGGTTCCTTTGGGTGCTGAAATATATACTAACTTTTACGTTGTCACGGCGCATTAGTCAGCAAACTCGTCTTCTACTCAAGAGTTACAAGGACAAGAGGAAGCCTCAAAGACCTTTCGGTCCACTCGGGGAGGGTCCTGTTATTAAAATGGTTCATATTGGTTAGTTAGTAGTAGCAGTAGTAGTAGCAGCAGTAGAAAAATGGATAGAAAAGCATAAGGCTCTCTCCCAACTCTCCGCTGCCTCCCCGCCAGTGGCAGGTACGGAGAAAGGTTGAAAAAACACCATTACCCTGGAAAAGTAGCTAAAGAAATTTTACAAGAAAGAGGAGCATATATAAAGTAGCTCTACAATTACGCCATGCACGCATAGAGATCCTACACCAGATAGCACCGCTGTATAAACTAACCAATAATATCAATAATATACAGTATATACTTGTTCCGATCGCACATCAACCACTTTCTGTCGCTAAATATATTTTTTTTTAACTTTGAGCTGCTGAGTTTGAATCCTGTTTGGGGGAAATTTTGTACTATCTAAAATTATGTGTGTTCATGCGTAATATTCCATATATATATATATATATATATATATATATATATATTATAATATAATATGCTGCAAATCCACAAGGAAAAAAAAAAGAAAAAAGAAAAAAAAAGGGTTGTGGGTTTGTGGGTTTGCAGCATTCATTCATTTCACGTGTTTTATTGTGAAATTCATCCCATATATATATATATATATATATATATATATATATATATATATATTATGGGATGAATTTCACAATTAAACATGTGAAATGAATGAATGCTGCAAATCCACAAGGAAAAAGAAAAACGATTCCAAGGCCTTTCGTGTATTCAGAGCTACACTTCGTTAGGGAATGACGTCATTCCCTGACGAGGTGTAGCTCTGAATACACGAAAGGCCTTGTAATCGTTTTTCTTTTTCCTTGTGGGTTTGCAGCATATATATATATATATATATATATATATATATTATATATATATATATATATATTATATATATATATATATATATATATATATACACACACACATTTAACTGCAATGACCACGCAGTATATTAATGTATAGAAACGACGTAAGTATAGAGGTGTTCTGCACACGAGGAAGAGAAATAACGAACAAATGAAAAATGAGGTGACCGCCCGGCAATCGGAGGACCCTGGGTTCGATTCCCGGGCGGTCACCTCATTTTTCATTTGTTCGTTATTTCTCTTCCTCGTGTGCAGAACACTCCTCTATACTTACGTCGTTTATATATATATATATATATATAATATATTATATATATATATATATATATATAGGCCCGGATTTAGCTATAGGCGAACTAGGCGATCGCCTAGGGCCTCGCGCCAAAGGGGGCCTCGCTCAAGCCCTTTTGCGCGTTCTGTTCAAGTGATATTAATGATTTAGAACTCTATGAAGAACTTAAAGTACTTTGCAGGTTTATACCTGAGAAAACAGATCTCGGAAATGCCCTTGTTTATATAGTGCAAAAACAACTAAGTGAGATTTATCCTAATGTTTATGTTGCACTTCGAATAGTATTAACCATCCCAGTAACTGTTTCTTCGGCTGAAAGAAGTTTCTCGCGTCTCAAACTTATTAAAACATATTTGCGTTCCACCATGTCTCAAGCGAGATTGCAATCATTAGCTATGTTATCAATAGAAAACGATATAACAAATTCATTAGATTATTCTCAATTAATTGAAGAGTTTAGCTCGAAGAAAAGTAGAAAAGCATTGCTGTAATATTCAAGGAGCATCTGAACCAAATATTAAAGCATTAATATTTAGCCTGATAAGTCGATCGCTCACTATTATAAAAAATGAAATGTCAACATCTCTTATACATCACATGAAAAACGTTTGTATACTATGGAAAGTCATGACCTATAATATTATATAAATCTTAGAAATCATTGTCTTATATTTTCGATACAAATCTTGATTCATATTATAATTTATACTTATTTGTATGGTTTATTTATATTTCTTATACAATTTCCATGCGTGATTATTTTGGTTTGGTTTAATTTTTAAGTGCTGGCATAGTTCTGTCTATGCGGGATTCTAATATTGCTGGTATAGTACCGATAATTAAGTCCATATTTTCATATATATAGGCCTAGGGCCTCGCAATTTCTAGATCTGCCTAGGGCCTCGCAACTTCTACATCCGGCCCTGTATATATATATATATATATATATCTATATATATATATATATATATACACAGTGTGTGTATATATAATATATATATATATATACACACACACACAGTGTGTATATATATATATATATATATATTATATATATATATATATATAAAGAGAGAAAGCGTCCTGTGGTTCGATCAATTAGGGCGCCGCTTGGCAGTGCTACGACTCCTCTGAGTCTTGGGTTCAAACCCCCAGTGCTGCCTAGAACTGGGCGGTTGTCTTTTCTGTATTTTTTATGCGGCGGCGAAAAAATGCGTCCTGCAAAAAGGCAAATCTTTTTTTGTGCATAATAACAATAAACCTTAAAAAGACCAGGACAAGACTAACACATAAAACATTTGGTGTTAAAAATTCAAAGTAAAAAACTATATACAGTATTTAGCGGCAGCTTTTAACACGTATACCGAAACCTGAATTTTCATCAAGATGTGGGAAATTCTTTCATCGAACAAGTGCCCTCAGGTGATAACAGTATTTTAATCAAACTTCGATGTTTGATGAAATACTTTTCGGAGAAGTGAATCCTTGAAAATAATTTTATTGAAGTGGATGGTGTCATCTATAGGAAGAAATGTCAGTTAAATACCATTTCAGTTTATTTTTGTGTATATATTCTTTCCCATTGGTTTCAGTATGTATATTGTAATATGTATACTGTTTCTGTTCGTGTGTATATATATATATATATATATATATATATATGACAACATCATGAAAAAGAAAACTATAGTATTTGTCACTTACCATTACTTATTCGAACTATAGTGGATTTAATTTTCCCAGAAGAGGTCCTTGTTCCATCCACGGTCTGTGTGTACAGGGGACCATTCTGAGTTCACTCCCATATATATATATATTTATTCACTTTATAATTCACTGAAAATCTTAGAAAATAATATATTTCTAAATATTTCCCTCTCACGCTCTTTCCCGTTATTTGTTGCACACACACACACACACACACACACACACACACACACATATATATATATATATATATATATACGAAACCTATAAATTACAAATGTCAGTTATGAATTCAAGCAATCTATCTGGGCATGAAAGATTTCTATGCATGCTGAATTATTGAATGCTTTCGACCAGATTCGATTTTCGGAAGCAATTCAATCTCTTCTCACGTTATCAATTCGTGGATGGAAACTGTTAACGAATGTGTCCTTAACAGAGAGATCCGCTGTCATTCACACACGACACACCTCATCACACCACCCAATTTCCACGCCCCACTGCTATCACACCCTTCAAACACCCACCCCGCGCATGCACACTCTTATGTTCTGTATAAAATGCGAGGTTTGGAAACACGCTATCTATCATTACTGTATGTTCCGTAGTTACGTATATTGTTTGTTTAGTTGTGTAGTTGCGTAGTGTATACGTTGTGTTCTGTCGGATAGTATATATGTATTGTATATATTTGACCGTAGTGTTATGTAGTATAGTAGTACGTTGTAGCGTAGTAATAGTACGCTGTGTAATGTATAAGTAGTTATTTATTATATGCATTTGATTGTGTAGTTGTGGAGTGTAGTACGTAGTTATGTATAGTGTGTAGATTGTGCAGTTCTGTTCAAGTTTGTTCAGTTTTGGTTATAAGCATGTCGTGGACGTATTTTCTGTATCCTTTTATGATCTGTGTAACTATTCCTGTGTGTGTGTGTGTGTGTGTGTGTGTGTTTTAGGAGCGTTAATGAAGGAAGGAGGTATAATTAGAGAGCGAGAATCCGTATAGGATCGTCGCAGGATCGTGTGACGAAGTCGCATCTCGTTAATATTTATCTCTACGGGGTCCAGATGGGCTCGACACAGGGGTTCTTTTCATAGAAAGTAAGGAAGAAGTCGAACGCTCCAACAAACGTTAGATTTAACGAAAGGCTTCCCGAATTATCCAGTATTTATAGACTTTATTATAGAGCCGATAATCGGGTCTTAAATGGGCCAATTACGAGCTTTATAAGTGAAGGTAGAGTGTCATTTATCGTTTATTGATGCCTCGCTGACGCAGGCAACGAGACGAATGTCTACTTGCGCGTTTGCTGCAGTTTACCAGTTTCCTTTCATCTTGATGTGTGCTGATGCCCTTGTCGATTGAGAGATTCGCCTTATACGACTCTCTCTCTCTCTCTCTTCGTTTCATCGGATGCTGTATGCACCATTTTGAAACTAAATCTAAATTTTAAAAACAGACGAAAGTTCCAATTTAGCAACCTTTTTTTTTTATAGTTTTTACGTTTAAACGAATCATGTATTAATTTCAAAGCTCAATTTAGACTTTTTGCCAATTACATGAAACAAGGAATCTCTCTCTCTCTCTTCTCTCTCTCTCTCTCTCTCTCTCTCTCTCTCTCCACACATATATATATATATATGTGTGTGTGTGTGTGTGTGTGTGTGTGTTCTTTACGTCTTGTGTATACTACGAGGTTTGGAAACAATATATTATAACTGCAGTTGATTATTGAGCATACAGTATTGCATTGCGGCTGAAGTGGTGCTTATTCTATAGAAATGTCTCTAGCCTGAATGAGCGCTGAACATTTATTTGTGGGAAAAATTTATCAACAAATATTTGAAGTTATATTAAGTTAATTTAAGCTAAATTATGTTTAGGTTAAGTTCGATTAAATTCGGATGAAATATCCCGTTGAAGGATAGAGTACAGACCCATCCAGAAATGAGGAAGTGTCTCACTTCCTGTGGAAGACGCCGTTTTACTTCCTACAAATAGAATAAATTATCGCGTTACTTCTGATTGTCCTTCGAAAAATTCAACGTAAACTGAAAATTAAGCAATCCATCTACGAGTGTTTTCTGAATTTATATGAAACCATATAGATAGATAGATATATACGGTGAACCAAAAGTAGGTGGACAGTAGATTGAATACGGTTTGTGTTATATTATATTATAACTATGGTGTTCAGTATAACTATGGTGTTTGTGTTATATTATATTAAATATTATAACTAAATTTATTTAAATTTTATTTTGTATTATAGTATACAAAAAAATTAAATATGTATTCTCAAAATAAACGTTATCATTTACTGTCCACCTACATTTGGTTCACCCTATATATATATATATATATATATATATATATATATGGTGTCCATAAATTATTCACCCCATTATAAGCCTTAATAAATTCGTTATTATAGGAGGTATCTTAAAACGGTTTGCGGCAATTAATAACACAACTCAAGAAATTTTTGTTTTAATTCAGTAAACCTCCACGTGAGCCCCATTGGTAGCACGCAGAACATCAAGGCGATAGATGATTTCGTTCCAAACATTAAGAAGCATGTCTTGCGTGATGGAAGCTAATGTCTCTTCAATCCGGTGTCTTAATTCTGTGATGTTATTAACCTTCTTTGCATACACTCTGTCCTTTGTGTAGCCCCATAAAAAGAAATCCAGAGGCGTAATATCCGGGGAGGAGGCCATGGAATAGGGCCATCTCGCCCGATCCAACGAGAAGGGAACTTTTCATTGAGGAACCTCCGCACTTCTAATCCCCAGTGTGGCGGTGCCCCATCTTGCTGAAAGAACACACGGGCTGCATATCCTCAAGCTGAGGTGCAGCATACCATTGAAGCATATCTAGGTAATTTGTAGCCTTCACAGTGTTCTCATGGAAGAAAAATTGCTTTCTCCTTCACTGTCGCCATTGTGCCCCTAGTGGATGTTCTGCGAAATAAAGAAAAATGTCTTGAGTTGTGTTATTAATTGCCGCAAACCGTTTTAAGATAGCTCCTATAATAACGAATTTATTAAGGCTTATAATGGGGTGAATAATTTATGGACACCCTATATATATATATATATATATATATATATATATATATATATATATATATATATATATATATATATATATATATATACGAGGAGCGGTCAGAAAATGTTTACACGGCGTATAATTTCGTAACTAAATGACCTACATTGATTATTTATTTATGTTTGTATTAGGTGAATTCGTTAATCATTGTTGGCAACACTGCACGTCGATTCGGCTGCCATCTACCGTACATTGGTTATATGAGTCAGATGAACATGGCGACTCGACTGGAACAGTGCCCTGCCCTACGGAGCAGTCCAGGACTTTTACGTTTAATGGCCGCTCGTAAATGTTACAGCATTGAACAATATGCAGCTGCATTGATTGTTGTGCCTTTTTGCATGAAGTCTGCGAGCAAAACGCCTTTGTGGTCCCAAAACATGGTAACCATCACTTTGCCAGCGAACCTCACACTCTTGAACTTCTTTGGTCGCGGGGACCCAGGGTGTTTCCATTCCATGCTGGCACGTTTTGTTTCCGGAGTACGGTGATGAACCCATGTCTCGTCTCCTGTGACAATGCGCTCGAGAAATTCTTGACCACTGACAGACTCGGAATATCGTTCCAGAAATGACAGGGCACTGTTGGAGTCGAGCCGCCATGTTCAACTGACTCATATAACCAATGTACGGTTACGAAATTATACGCCGTGTAAACTTATTTTCTGACCGCCCTCCTTATATATATATATATATATACATTATAACTGCAAACACGCAGTATAATTAACGTAAAGAACGACGCTTTGTATAGGAGAATTATCCGCGCAAGATGAGAGCGAAAGAACGAAACAAATGAAAAAATGAGGTAACCACTCGGGAATCGAACCCGGGATCTTCCGATTGCCGGTCAGATATGATAACCATTACACCACGGGCCTCACTCAGTCAAATGTCGTAATTCCTCTACATGCGCGCAGAAACCAATGCCCCAAAGGGGCACCTCCCGCATGCCGTAACATTATATACATTATAACTGCAAACACGCAGTATAATTAACGTAAAGAACGACGCTTTGTATAGGAGAATTATCCGCGCAAGATGAGAGCGAAAGAACGAAACAAATGAAAAAATTAGGTAACCACCCGGGAATCGAACCCGGGATCTTCCGATTGCCGGGTTCGATTTCCGGGTGGTTACCTCATTTTTTCATTTGTTCGTTCTTTCGCTCTCATCTTGCGCGGATAATTCTCCTATACAAAGCGTCGTTCTTTACGTTAATTATACTGCGTGTTTGCAGTTATAATGTATATAATGTTACGGCATGCGGGAGGTGCCCCTTTGGGGCATTGGTTTCTGCGCGCATGTAGAGGAATTACGACATTTGACTGAGTGAGGCCCGTGGTGTAATGGTTATCATATCTGCTCGGCAATCGGAAGATCCCGGGTTCGATTCCCGGGTGGTTACCTCATTTTTTCATTTGTTTCGTTCTTTCGCTCTCATCTTGCGCGGATAATTCTCCTATACAAAGCGTCGTTCTTTACGATATATATATAATATATATATATATATATATATATATATATATATATATATCCAGTACCATAAAATAATGATGGGTGACGAGGGCCATAAATTCGCACAGCGCTCAAGCCAGAGGAACGCGTTCCATTGCGGTAACTCCTGATTATTAACCAACAACATCCAAAGGCGAATCCTCGAGCTCAGTGTTTCCGCTTCGTTTATATAGGAAACCGCATTACCCACTGAGCTAAGGATGCTGGCAAATACCATACAGAGAACTATACTATACTATTATAGTATAGTTTATTAAACTATAATAGTATAGTATACGAGTACTCTACTATTATAGTATGCTATTATACTATTCATGCAATAAATATAACAATATTGCAGCAAACTGCACAATAAAGGACTTTATTCCCTTATAAAACTTTACCCCAATTAAAGGAACAAGATAAAGGACAACAAAGGTTTGTATACAGTAATCCTTGATAGAAATGTTTACTTAAATAAGGTGAGTGACACGTCAGAGTGAAAATAAATTTGAAGAAATTGTAATGAAGACGAAAAGATAAGATAAAATTTAATGATCGTTAAGAAAGAAACCTTGAAAAAGATAACGTAATTACAGGAAAATATTTAGCTCTTGGTACGCACATTTCTAGTACATGATGATGATGATGATGATCTGGACCACGGATCGCTACAGCATCTGCACTCAAACGATGGTCACTCATCCAATTACAGATCAGACCCAATGTCGCTTAACTTCACTGATCTACGGGAGCGGAGTTGCGACAGGCCACGACGCATTCCCCTTTTCTGAGACAAGACTATGGTTAATGTACTGTGCGTGCCAAAACTTCCAAAAGCTATAATTGTCCAATTACAGTAGATCGACGTTATATCAGCTATTGAAACATTTATTTATAATTTATCGCAATTTTTTATTCATATTTTATCAGTTAACAATTATGTAATTGAAGATTCGATCCTTTTGTGTTTGTGTACAAGACATTTTAAAAATGCTCATTACTACATTAGAATTATGGTCAACTTTAGCGTGGAAGTTCTTTTCACCAATCTTCCTATGAAAGACTCTTCAAAATAATTTCAGCCTCACACTTCCAAAATAAACCAAAAATGGAACGCGCGGACAAATCAAAATTCACCAAATGAATAAAATTAGCGAGTAAAGCCGTAACATTTATGTTTAAGAACAATTATTAGATACAATATGAGTAGAAAATAAAATAAAATGGGTGAATCCGATTAACTACTATTTCATTTCTCTCTATTTCTGATCTTTTAAGTTCGAGAACTAAATTACAAACGTTATTAAATGAATTTCTCACATATCAATCAGAAATAAAACGTAATTAAACACACATTTATTTATACGTACAAACAGAATCCAAAAGTTAACAAAACATTACAACAAAGTTCGAAATGTTAAGCTTTTTGGCATAGATTTAACTGTATAAGCGTTTTCACAACTGTAGGAAGTGATGCTTGGACAAAATAAATAGAAATTCCTAAGTTACCCCAAGTCAAATAAGAACAATTCCGTTAATTCCGTTTTCTATGACTCGTTCAACAATGCCGACTCTATTGACAAAGTTAATGACTGCCACCTTTGCATCACACTTTTAATTAACTAAAAGAAAGAATGAGGAACACTCGTTAGGAAAAATTAACATCTAAAACTCACATTTCGACTTTTTCAAAAATAGTTTTTAGTTTTCGGTTACTTCGGTTTACTTAAGACATTCCTTTACACCGCTCTTTTATATAGTTCGTATTCCTCCCCCGCCCCCTCATCTCTTAAGTCCCGTTTACCCCCGTCTGGCACCCCAGTCTGTCGGAGGGTCTTGTCTTCTCTGAGGCACTTCTCATCTTTACATGTCTTGGCATCGTTAAATATTCTAGGGGGGGGTTTTCATATTCATTCTTTATTAAAAAATTTGGCATTTTTCTTTAATTTTTTTTAAAAAAAGGGAGACTTAGTTAATTTTTTTTTTTGTCCTTTTCGTAGGAAAATTATATAAATTTTCTATTTATCTTCAACATTTAATTAAAATTTTAAATAATTTGTATCTAGTGTGTGTATATAATAGTGTGTGTGTATGTATATATATATATATATATTATATATATATATATATATATATAATATATGTATATATATATAATTGAATGAAAGTATTACAAGCACATATTTCAATGAATGAACATTTCTACAATGACACCATTTTCGTTTGCTAAGTTGGCAAACCTCTTCAGTTACCCGTACACTCCTTTTTCCTTCTTATCTTCTTATCTATCCGAAGTGTAAAAACAGTAAGATGGTATTCAAGTCAAACCCGAGTGGCACAATGGGAAAGGTCACAGTCTTTTTTGACCTTATTCCAATGGAATGGAAGTTCACTTTTAATTGTAACTCTTAACGCTTTGCTGTACCTCTTTTAACTTTAATATATACGTACAAATAATTTAAAACGCAATAATTTCCATTCCATATAAATGCACGTATGACCTTTCACTTTTAGATCGTAACAGAATTATTAAAACTTTCTAAATGCAGTTATCTTACCACTGGCAGATAACGCATTGCATTTACTTATCATGAAATTGAACTGTGGACGTCAATTTTGAAAGTTTCACGGCGATAGACAAGAACTTTAAAATCATTATCATTATCGTGTAAAATGTCTATTCACAGCGAAACTTTTAATTAATTAACTTTTCAATAATGAATAATGATTGTTTTAGTTATCCTGATTAAAAATATTCCCAAATTAGTGGACTTTTTCAACAAAATACACTGTACAACAAACGCAGAATATATATATATATATATATATATATATATATATATATATATATAGAGAGAGAGAGAGAGAGAGAGAGAGAGAGAGAGAGAGAGAGAGACAAAATCATCATGCATCAAATGTAAGGAAGGTTACATAAAGAAAAATCTTTTCGTTTAAAAATGCGAGATGTAGGAAGGATCCAACCACTTATGCTAATAGTTTATAGGTAATACGATAGGAAAGGCGAGATAGAGAGAGAGAGAGAGAGAGAGAGAGAGAGAGAGAGAAAATGAAGAAAACAAATATAAAAAATAATAATGTTGTGAAGAAAGAATGTTAAGAAAAAGTATAGAGAGAGAGAGAGAGAGAGAGAGAGAGAGAGAGAGAGAGAGAGCGACTTCAAAGCTGGGAGTCGAATGCTTAAAAGAAAAAAAAGAAAATTAGTTCCGAAGACAAGTTGTCTTTGATAACTCATTACAAAGCAATTAACTTTCACAAATTCTTAATTTCATTTTAATTAAATTAAAACTGTTTTTATTTCTCAAAGACAGCGAACTGTCATCTCAGGATTTTCTTTAAAATTAGTTTATTACTAATAAGGTTAGAGTATAGCATGCACGCTATATGGGAGCAAATTTAATATTAATTACCTTCTAATATATATATATATATATATATATATATATATATATGCATGTATGCATGTACTGTATGTATGTATTCGGCGAAAAGAACGTCCGAAAAGTCTCTAGTCAATGGGAAATACATTTATTTAAGGGACTATACCTTTCAACTGTTTGTGCGATGATTCCTCATTTCACGAAAGTTAAGCTTGTCGCCCCTCCTCTCGATTTGGCCTGGTGAAGTAGTGAGTTGGTTTTTTTGTACTCTCCACCTCACATAGCCAGGTACGCCCGGCTCATCGGGGATTGTTCTGAGTCAGGCGTCTAATCTTCTTTTGAAGATGTCCACCTCAACACCACTCTTGTTCCTTAGGTCTTTTGGCAGCTGATTAAACAGTTTTGGTCCTCTCACAACAAAACTATTTTCTACTAATTCCCAAATCTTAAAATATTTAATATTTCCGAAACAATTTTTTCTAAATTTTGCGTTATTTTATTGTTATACATTGAATTATTGACACTAATTCGTGTATAGTAAAGGTGCACTTCAATATTCTACTGCAAAATTAATTCTCCTATTTGGTCTTGTTTTAAGGTAAAAAAAAGTAGCCTCTCATTTTACTCAGAAAATGTAAATTAAATACCGTAATTACCGAATATTATATCCTGATATCCATTTTGGTCATCTTCTCATCTTCAAGTTCTTGTTCCCGCGTTATTTTACTACATTTCTCCTTCAGTGTTTTCTGTTTTCTCCTCTCTGTTCTCCGATCGCCATCTTTGATTCTTCCGTTCAGGATAATTCTTCTCTTTTTTATAAGGTAAACCATTGGTTCCCAGCTTTTTCTGTTTCAAGGCACCCTAATGCCATTTGTTTTTCTTTCGCGGCACCACCAAAGATTTTTGTCCCCCAGTGTTCGACATCCATTTTTCCCCCACCCCCAACTCCCACCCCACCAAACATCGCGTAATTTCGAACTGAACCCATACAGTTTCTGAATGGACGTAATAAATCGAGACTGTATTGCCTCATTTTAAATTTCCGTACCGTCAGTAACGTTCAAAAATTTTAATTACCTATTTTTGTCAGTTTCGTGAAATTTCGCGGCACCCTGTTGCGGGAAACACTGAGGTAAACGCTCCTCTTTCATTCTTCGAAGGAAATCGAGCAACTAACTACAAACTAATGGTTATTCTCAATTTCTTCACGTCCCTTATATTATAAATATACATAAACAGGGTGATTTTTTTTTTATATATATCAGATGAAGATCATGCTCTAACTGTCTTCTAAATGAATTATAAAAATTCAAGAAGATGAAGATTTACAAATATGTATGAATATATACAATATATATGATCAAATATAGCAGTAAAATGCCCCCATATAGGAATAATAAACCTCTGGTATATTTTAGTTGGTCACGTAACATTCTCATTACCGGAAAATCAGTTTTGATCGATTTTATTCTTTAAAAAAGGAATTTAACCCGAAGTTTGAAAGCATTCATTGGAGGTAAACTCTAAAAACGAGGAATTTGAAGTATAAACACTCTTGTAAAACACTCCTCTGACCCCACTTTTTTCAACTGTAAGGACATACTCGTATTAAGATCGTAATATCTTCACTTGCCAGTAAGTAAAAATATTTTATATCACATTTGAATTATTACAAAAAAATCTTATGGTCACTTTTAAAAGTAATAGCAGTAAATACCCAAAATATGCCCTTAAATAGTATTTAAAGAAAGAATAATAATACTTTATACCCTTAAATTCTTTATTTCCGTTTATATTCGTGTATTTTGACATTACACTCTAAATCCTGTTCATTGTGACTACTTTCAAAATAAGAGTATAAATGAAGTTAAATGTATTCTGAATACAAAGTACTTAAAAAGTAGCGTTCGTAGATTGAAGGTACGCCGAAGACATTGCGAAAGGTTTGCTTTACTCCTTAAACGTGTACTTTCGGATGTACAAACAGTGTACTCCGCAAATACTTTATAATTTGCGGAGTACATTTAAGTTCATTTATACTCTTAGTTTGAAAGTAGACGCAACGAACAGGATTTAAAGGTCAAAACGGAAATATAAAAGACAAAATATGAGAGTACTTTATAAATTGTAGATTCCTTGGGTCATGTGACCATATACACGCTCGGAAGAAAGCTAAACAACCACAACTATTTATAAGTCCCGAAGAGGTTTATATTTATTATTATTATTATCATTATTATTATTATTATTATTATTATTATTATTATTATTAGACTTAAATATAGATCTTTAAGGAACTCGTAATGTGTTATAACATATATTCCGGCAAACTTAAATATATGGTTAGCATTTCACACGTAATCTATAAGACTCTATCAAACTCGTATATACTGTGTATATATATATTAGTGGTGCACCGATTAATCGGTATCGGCACCTGACATGCCGATTAATCGGCAAAATGTCGATTAATCGGCCATGACATGTATTTTCCTAATATCGGCATGCCAGGTGCCGATACCGATTAATCGGTGCACCACTATATATATATATATACACTTAAGCCTGTTCCTTCACCTTAGACCTACAGCTTAACGTGGAATCCGAACCACGACACACCACGGGTAGTCAACAATTACAAAATCTTCCCTAGTACTCGATCTCACAACCTCCAGATCAGCACCCCAGCGTCCTAACCACTAGGCTAGCCAGGGTACCCATTTATCTGCCAACCAGTTTCATTATATGGAAGGATGAACGGCTGGGAGAGCTGCGCGCAGCCTGCCGTCGCTGAGAATCGAACATGGGGACGGTGGATTCGCAGTCAGTGATCCGAACACTATACCACCGAGGCATATATATATATATAATTTTTTTTTTAATTTTGAAGCAAATTACCTTTTTGAGTCTTTCGCCCTCTGCGTGCCTCCGTCAGTAGTAAAGGAGAAGGAAATCAGATGATAAAATGACTTAATTAGACGCCCTTCGCAACTCATTACGAAAGGCATTTACGAAAGAACTCCTGCTGAGGTCACGGCGGGAGGTCAGATGACCAACGAGAAATTTAGTTTTATTTATGTAAAGGATTATATATATATATATATATATATATATATATATATATATATATATATATATAATGCAAACCCACAAGGAAAACGAAGAAATTAATCCAAGTCCTTTCGTGTATTCAGCAGTACATCTCGTCAGGGTGTACTGCCGAATACACGAAAGGCCTTGGAATATTTTTTCTTTTTCTTTGTGGGCTTACATCATTCATTCCTTTCACGTGTTTAAGTGTAAAATTCGTCCCATATATATATATATATATATATATATATATATATAATATATATATATATATATATATATAGGGTGAACCAAATGTAGGTGGACAGTAAATGATAACGTTTATTTTGAGAATACATATTTAATTTTTTTGTATACTATAATACAAAATAAAATTTAAATAAATTTAGTTATAATATTTAATATAATAAAACACAAACACCATAGTTATAATGAACACCATAGTTATAATATAATATAACACAAACCGTATTCAACCTACTGTCCACCTACTTTTGGTTCACCGTGTATATCTCTCCCACCGGGGAGAGATGATGTTGAGCCGGTGGCGGACGTACCTTCAACTGAAGGGTGCGTCCAGGTACAGGTGGGTGACCCTCCTTCCACGTTGGAGGGGGCTCAGGCTCCTGCGGAAGTTGCCCCCTCGTTGGTGAGGGGCTCTTCAACTCCCGACACAGCCTTGGCTGTTTGGGAAACGGGTCGTGCTAGGGGGCGGTCAGAATAGGGAAGGCTCCCTCTGTGCAATGCTTTTTAATGCTAGGTCGATTAGGAATAATTTTTGCTAGCTAGCGCTCTTAGCATCAGAATACCAGGATATCGTTACTATCACCGAGTCCTGGATTCATACTGATCGTAAGGACTACGTTGGGGAGTTCGAAATTCCCGGGTATAGAATGTTTCGCAAAGACTGCACCCGTGGGGAGGGGGGAGGGGTATTAATATACGTGAGGGACACGTTGAGTCCGGTTGACTGCCAGTTCCGGTCGGAACGAGAGCTGCTTGGCGTCGATCTGAACGTGGGAGGGACGAACTATAGGTTAATCTTGGTGTACAGACCTCCGCATCTCCTCCTCGAGGAGGATACAGCCCTGTACACCGAACTCCGTAGCCTGCTAGGGGACAGGGTGTGTGTAGTTTTAGGAGACTTCAACTGTCGCGGCATAAAGTGGGAAGACAGGACTGCTGTTGCTGAAGGGAGGAGGCTAGTCGACTTTGCTGATGAGAACTTCCTCACTCAGTGAGTCAATGAGCCTACACGAGGCGAAAGCGTTCTAGACTTAGTATTCACGACCGAAGACAACCTCGTCACTGGCCTCACCGTTGACGAATCGTTGGGCGGAAGTGATCATGGCCTGATTAGGTTCCGTGTCTGCGTCCCTCGGGTGAAGCGTAGTAACTCGAGAGGTAGTAAGCTCGATCTACGGCGAGCGGACTTTGTTAGCCTCTGGGATAGCGTAGGTGAGATGGGGTTAGAGGTCGGCGGTGATGTTGAGGGAGTGTGGAGTGCATTCCGGGACGAGTTTATGGTGCTACAGTCTGCTGCCATACCCTCAAAACCGGTCACCCCTGCTTCAACGCAGCCTAAGTGGTTCAGTCGTGACATCGCTTCGGCTATCCGAAATAGGAAAGTAGCGTATAGGAGGGCGAAGGCCAATCGTTCCCATGAGAACACTGAAGCGTATGTCTGCCTGTATAGGGAAGTGAAGGCGAAGGTTAGGCTAGCGAAACGTAACGAAGAACTACGGGTGGCAAGCCTCTGCAAGGGGAACCCTAAGGAGTTCTTCAGTTATGTTAATAGTAGAAAGCCCATTAGAAGCATGATAGGTCCGTTAAAGGACCGAAGCGGCGTTCTGCGGACTTCCGACGCGGACATCGCTAATGTGCTTAATGAGTACTTTGCGGGAGTGTTCACCAGAGAGGACACCCACGTCATCCCCGAGCCAGGCGTCAGGCACGAAGGTGCTGGCCTGGATAGTGTTCGATGTACCGCGACAGTCGTTGCCGATAGAATAGACAAACTGAACGCGTTTAAGGCTCCTGGGCCAGACCAGTTTCTCCCCAGAGTGTTGAGAGAGGTGCGCAACCAGGTGGCTCCCCACCTGGCTACAGTCTTCAACAAATCGTTGGAGACGGGCCAGGTGCCTGGTGACTGGAGGGAAGCCAACGTGACTCCTATCTTTAAGAAAGGGGATCACCAAAGTCCAGGGAACTATCGTCTCATTAGTCTCACTCCAGTTGCAGGTAAATTATTAGAGGGGATAATAGCGGATAGGATCGTTGACCATTTGGATTCCTACAAGCTGCTTGGAGACTCCTAACATGGGTTTAGACGGCATAGGTCGTGTCTCACCAACTTGCTCGAGTTTTTCCACGTCATGTTGAGTGAGTATGATAAGAGTAGGGCGATTGATATACTTTATCTCGACTTTCAGAAAGCCTTTGATAAGGTACCTCACCGCCGGCTAATGGCCAAAGTGCGCGCGCTGGGTATTAGTGGGGAAGTAGGTAGGTGAATTGAAAACTGGCTGAAGAATAGGCGGCAGAGGGTTGTAATTAAAGGGGCTAGTTCGGGTTGGGCCTCGGTCACTAGCGGGGTTCCTCAGGGTTCTGTTTTGGGGCCGCTGTTGTTTATCATTTACATAAATGATATCGACGATGGCATCGTCAGTCGGATCGCCAAATTCGCTGATGACACCAAGCTTGGGGCCAATGTTGGGACGCCCGAAGCGATCGAGCAACTGCGTGCGGACCTAGGTAGGATAGGAGAGTGGTCCGAAAAATGGCAAATGCCGTTTAACTTGGGCAAATGCAAAGTGATGCACATTGGCTACGCCAATCCCAAGTCGGACTACTCGATGTTGGGGAGTAATATCGAGGCGACTGATTTGGAAAAGGACTTGGGTGTGCTAATTAGCAGCGACCTTAAGTTTACGAAACAGTGCGTAGAGGTGGAAAAGAAAGCCCAGAAGCTGTTGGGTTATATCAGGAGGCAATTTCAGTTTTGGAACAAGGAGATTGTGCTCTCTCTGTACAATTCCCTGGTTCGGCCACACCTGGAGTATGCTGTGCAGTTCTGGTCGCCCACCCTCAGGAAAGATATTGAGAGGCTGGAGCGAGTTAATCCCTTCCGTTAGACATATGGGCTACAATCGACGCTTACGCGCCCTGAACTTGTTTTCGCTGGAAACTCGGAGGCTGCGCGGTCAACTCATCGAGGTTTTCAAGCTCTTACGCGGGTTCAATGATGTCAATTTTAGAAGCATGTTTAGTTTAAATGATAACCCAACTCGCAACAATGGTTGGAAGTTGGATTTGAAACGGTTTAGGACTAGTGTTTGTGGGAATTACTTTACGTATAAGATCTGTGACACGTGGAACAGGTTACCTTCAGAAGTTGTGAACAGTTCCTCTGTGGATCAGTTCAAGAAAAGGTTAGACCAAATCTTGCACACTATTTGAGGGTGTAGAAAATTTTCCATGGCACCCGTTGCCATTCGTACCTCCTCGGTATGGGCCGCAAGGCCTTTTGAGGTACTTCTTTTCCTTGTAACTCCTTGTAACTCTCTCTCTCTCTCTCTCTCTCTCTCTCTCTATCTCTCTCTATATATATATATATATATATATATATATATACCTTTCAACCTTTCAAATGTTCCGTGCGATGATTCCTCATTTCACGAAGGTCAAGCTTGTCGCCCCTCCTCTCGAGTTGGCCTGGTGAAGTAGTGAGTTAGTTTCTTGTACTCTCCACCTCACATAGCCAGGTACGCCCGGCTCATCGGGGATTGTTCTGAGCCAGGCGTCTAATCTTCTTTTGAAGATGTCCACCGCAACACCACTTGTGTTCCTTAGGTCTTTGGGCAGCTGATTAAACAGTCTTGTTCCTCTCACAACAAAACTATTTTCTTTCATGGTTAAGGATGTTCCCGATCTAGCCTTTAATTTGGGAACACGACACAGTCTTCCTTTTCTACTTTCCACTGTTGTTTGGGGAGTTACAGGGTTCAGAGTAAGATTAGGGACTAGTTTCTCCATTATTTTCCAAGTGTAAATAATGGTGTATCTCTCTCTTCTCCTTTCCAGTGAGTATAGTTTAATAGACGTAACCTTTCCCAGTAATTTAGTTCTTTGCACCCCTTGATCTTGGCTGTGAAGATTCTCTGAATCCCTTCTAGCTAGGTAATGTCTTTCTTTTTTATATGGACATGTTACGACCTAGCAGTATTCCAATTTGGGTATGATCAGTGTTTTCAGTAGAGGAATCATTATATTCCTATCCCTTCGTTTAAAGGTTCTCAGTATCTGCCCAGTTATTCTCTTTGGTCTGTTTACTGCTATCTTATTTTATGTTTCAAATTTTGCATCATCAGTCATTACAACCCCTAAATCTTTTGCTTTAGAATTTCTCTGAATTTCCTGTCTATTTGGCGTATAATATTCCATGGATTTTAGGTCTTCCCTTTTTCCGTACCGTAACAGCTGAAATTTCTCGGTGTTAAACTTCATATTGTTGTCTTCCGTCCACTTGTAGATTCTGTTCATGTCGGTTTGTAGAGATCCTATATCTTCTGGGTTTCTTATTTTTCTAGTGATCTTTTTGTCATCGGCAAAGGATGTTACTAGGCTGTCTCTAGTAACGTCCTCATCTACAGTATGTCATTTAGCATGATTATGGAGAGTAGTGAAGCTAATACTGTTCCTTGTGGTGCTGAGCTGAGGACCTCTGATTCTGACGAAGATATTCCTTGTACTGTAACGACTTGCCGCCGCTCACTAAAGAAATTATATATCCATTTTCCCTACTTTTCCTGTTATTAACCATATATTTCAGTTTATGTATTATGATTATGGTCACACTTGTCGAACGCTTTGGCAAAGTCTGTGTATATTACATTATAGTTTTCATTACTTTCAAGTGCATCAATAATGTTGTTGTAGTGTTCCATGAGTTGTGATAGGCATGATCTGCCTGACCGAAACCCATGTTGGTTATCATTGAATTTTTTAGGAGTTTCCAAAAGGTCACTGATTTTCTGTCTAACTATTCTTTCAAATATTTTAGTGAGATGAGATGTAAGCGACACTGGCCTATACTCTTTGGCCTCGGATCGATCTCCTCTTTTATATATTGGGATTATGTTCGCGCTCTTCAGGATGCCCGGTATTTCTCCCGTGTCTAGTGATCGTCTCCATATCCAATATAGGGGCTAAGCGATTGCATTCTTGCAGTTTTTGATCAGTGTGGCATTCCATTTATCCGGTCTTGTCGCTGAGTGTGTTTTTAGTTTCCCTATAGCTTGTGTAATATCATCTGTCGTAAAGTCGAAGTCCGTTATACTTTCCCCTTGTAGTTCTTCTTCAAAGAACGCGTTTCTATCGCATATCAGTTTGTCAGTTTTTGGGATACTGAAAGATGATTCGTACTGAGCAATTAATATTTCAGATACTTCTGTTAGATCATCAGATAAAGCACTGTCTTCGTTTTTCAAAGGTCCGATAGTCGTATGGTTTTTGACTTCCTTTTTGCACAATTATAAAAGTACTTTGAGTTAACCTTTATCGCTTCTATAGCGTCGTCGTCGTCGTCTTTTTCTGTATGCTTCTCAATTAGTTCCTGTATGACGCAATCGATACTCTGCAGTTTATCATTTAACCTCTTTTGGACGACTGGGTCGAATTTGTACCGTTTCCAATACACGCATTCATAACTTAACCCTACAAAATCTTCAGGCGTTAAGAGCAGTGGTGTAGTGCTGTGGGAACGCGTGGGAACGGCGTTCCCTTACTTTTTTTGGTAGACGGAACGGTGTTCCCTCACTATTTCAAATAAATCCGAACTTACAAATCTCTAACGTCATGAAATTTTAATTCCCACCCCTAGAAGAAATATGAGAAAGAATCATTAACTGTTTCATTTCTTTTAGCTTCGACTGAGGCAATGCTAGCCTATAAAGATCTGATGAAACAGTCACCACGGCGTACCAGTTGTTAACTTTTTTTTAGTTAATCATTCCAGTTGTTAGCTATTTTTATTGATCGTACTGGATGTCATATATCTAATGACACTGGAAATACTGCATCTTCAACCTTGGAATATATCCTAATATCCAGTGCATATGACCTCAAAATATCCCTGAAATTGGTCAGATTTCAAAAGATTTCCCGGAGGGCTTACAGTGCCCCCGGACCCCCAGCTGTATAGGCTCGCCGCGCTCGCCATTGTCCCCCCCGCATCTGAGTAACACTTTCAAAATGCGTTCCCTCACTTCTTTATTTAGCACTACACCACTGGTTAAGAGGTTAATATTTTTCTGATGTTATCTTTACAGTTACTTAATTTTGCAGTCACTCTTTTCTCTTTCAGAATAATGACCTCTTTTGTCTCTCAAACCTGCTTCTCTTTCCTCTTTGTTGTATTTTTTAGACATGTTTCCACAATTTCCAGCGTCTTCTCCTCTAAGGTCATTAACATCTCTTCCCTTGTCTTGGCCTCGAAGATGGTTTTCCAATCTATTACTTCCATGCTGGATGCAACACCTTCCCAGTTTATAGCTTTGGAGAGGAAATTAAAAATTTCGAATTTGCTTCTTTCTGTTGTTCGTGTTCTTTCCTTTCCTGTTGCTTTTATATTGGTTGTTATTTCAATAATGTTGTGATCCGATATTATAGTTGGGGATATTTCTACATTATCAATTCGGTTGCTGTTGTTTGTAAATGCCAAATCTAGGCAGTTGTTTTTTTGTGTGTTTTCTGTTATTTCTTGTGTTAATATAAATTCATCAGCAGAGCTAGTAGCATCTTTACCTGCTCCTGGTCCTGGTGTATACATATATTTTTCCCTATCCTGAGAATTTTGAGGTTGGCGTGTTCGGGGGTTTGTACATTACAATTAGTACCATATTTAATTTTTCAACTTTTGTTGTTACACATTCTACGTATCTGTTTAAGATACTTATAGCCATTTCTGTCATATGCCTTTCGCGTGTGTAAATAGCACATCCTCTTTTACGTCTCACTGTTCTGTCGGCTCGGAGGATTTATAGCTGTCAATTTGTATTTCTTTTTTGTCAATACAGAACTCACAGTTTTCACAGTTCGCCTGGCAGTCCTTTAGATGGGTTTTCGTGAGGCATGCAAAATCTGCTCAAGTTTCTTGCATGAGTCCTTTCAGGTATAAAATTTTGTCCGGGGACAATATATACCCCGTTATTCATAGCTTGGATATTCGTAGCTTCGTTTATACGTAATATACAGTATTTTTTGACATCAAATTCCGCTATTCGCAAACCCAGCTCCGTTATTCGCAATGCCAGATAAGGGAAAAAATAATTCACAATTCCGCCTGCTACCAAACGCAGCGCAGCATGCCCGTATCGCAGGCCATTATTCAAGAAAAGGCACGGTCTTTGTGGCGAGATGTGAGGAAGGAAGTTGTTGGTGAAGGTGGGAGTCAGGGGTGGTTTGACCCCAGTCGGGGGTGGTTTGAGGAAATAAAAGTACAGTACAGGTAGTTTATTCTTTTATTGATGTTATTCATAATTTACTATGCTAATACAGGTATGTATTTGTGTTTTATACTTGCTTTTTTGTATTGTATGGGAAAGTATCCAAACATCTTACCTTCTGAAAAATGGCCACCGGAACGCAACCCCCCATAAAACATGTATTTATATGGGAAAAAATTATTCGTTATTCGCAATTTTGCTATTTGTAATGAGTCTGAGGAACACAACTCTTGCGAAAACTGGGATATACCTGTATAGTTTAGGGTGTGTCAATTTTAGTAAAGTCAACAATTCAAAAACTACTAATGCTCAAATGATGTCATATTATCTAGCAAACTTAGAAATACCTTTAGTGTTGTTTAAAAAAGCCATTTACCTACTTATATTTGACCATAAAGGTTTGAAATATAACCTAAATATGACTGTAGCATCGTATATCAATGTGCCATTGATATGTGGTCAACTTTGGTTATTTTTGGTGTGCAGTATGGTTTCTAAGTTTCACATAGTCACAAATGCTGGAGTTTTGATTGTGAATGCATGTGTTTTCCCTCCTTTTTGACAATTTTGATTACTTCGTAATGTAAATATTGTATAATTCAAATTATTCGAAATGTTATGTGTGACCCAAACTTTTCGTACATTTTGATATGATAGATATATGAAATTGTCATTACTTTGAATAATTAAGTCTTGTACCTATAACAACACAACCTTTTATCTGAGCTTATAGGAAGATATTAAGAATTTCAATTAACTTAATTTTATGTAATCATAATCGGTAGACCTATCCAAATTTCAATGACATTTCTTTTGTTCACAGGTCCACAGGATGAGTCAGAAAGAAATCAGAACCCGAAGCAAATCAAGTTGTCACCTAAGTCATTTGGTGGGGACTGGGAGGGAACTTCCCCCTGCTGAGCTGCCCACAGCCAGAGACTGCTGAGGTATGGTTTGTTGAGGAGAGAGATGAGTGAGGAAGACAGGAGGAATTACCCAGTTAATGACCTGATTAACAACGGCATTGTTCCAGGGCTAATGGCTCAGTGGAGAAAGGCCAACGCTCTATTCACAGGACCTGTAATCAACACTGGGGTCAGGATCAGGGCTAAAGTGAAGGCACTGTGGGATGAGGTAGTGAAAGTGTCCATTGGCAATGTGAAGCTAGAGGTCAAAGATAGGTTCATGATGAAACTGGACAAATTGGTGGACATCCTGACCCGTCACTGTGTGATCAGGAGCTGCAGTGAGCTTGGGTGCAACCCTGTCTGCAACAGTGAGGTTCACATTGACTGCAGCTGCAGGAGCGAGCAGAAGATACCAGTGCAGGAGCTTGCCTCCATTAAAGGTCAGAGAGAAAAGGTGGGCAGTGTGGGGGCACACCAGATGGGTCTAGCTGATCACCCTGAGACCAGGAGACAGGAAACAGTGCTGCAGAGACAGGAGCAGAGAAGGAAGGCCGAGGAGAAGAGGAGGAGGAAGGCAGAGGAGTCAGCCAAGAAAGAAGAGGAGTTGAGGGAGGAGTCACTGCTGGAGATGGAGTTGGAGGAGACTGGAGATATACTGAAGGAGGCAGGGAGGAGAGAGGAGGACGAAGACTTCATACCAGAGGCTGCGACAACTTCTTCCTTGCCTGTGGCCAAGAAGAAGAAATACAACACTGAAGATATCACCAACATAGCTCTGGCTAGCTTGAGACATCACACTGGGCTGAGAGAGACTGCAGAGATTGCCACTGCTGCTTGGATTGATGCTGGTCTTATCACAGAGTTTGACACAGCACTGGTGATTGACCACAATCAGGTGAGGAGGGCTCAGGAGAGACTGACTAAGGAGCTGGTCAAGAAGTTTGATGAAGAGATTAGGGAAAATGGCATTACCTGTATTTTCTTTGATGGGAAAAGAGATGACACCAAAGTGATGATGGAAGCTGAGGGCAGTGACAAGCAGTTTCCTGGCCTCATTAAAGAAGAACGCTACACAGTGTGCAATGAACCAGGTGAAAAATATTTGTGGCATTTTGTACCAGAGGAAGCTGCAGAGGAGAGAAGTCATGCTGAGGTCATTGCTGACAGAGCTGGGCGCTTGCGTTTTTTTGCCCGTTTTTTTGCGGTACTGCGGTACTGCGGTACTACTACCGCACTACCAAACCGGTACCGCATAACGCAGTACCGCAAAGGATCGCTGAAAGTACAGCAGTACCGCTACCGCATTCAAATTTCCCGCGGTACTTTCCGCGGTACCGACCAACACGGTAGTACCGCAGTACCGCAGTACCGCAAAAAAAAACCGCAAGTGCCCAGCTCTGAAATTTATTTGCTGATCATCTGGTGAACTGGCTAAGAGATAGAGGAGCAGACCAGACCCTTTTGGCCATAGGAGGTGACACTACTAATGTGAATACTGGCTGAGAGGGAGGAGTAATGCATTATGTGGAGGCCAAGCTTAGCAGGAAGTTGGTGTTGTCTGTGACTTGCACACTGGGGAGCTGAGTCTCAGACACCTGGTGACTGCACTGGATGGCAAGACATTGAGCAACAACAAGTGGTCTGGGCCCCTAGGGAAGATGTTAGACACTGCCACTGAGCTGGAGATCAACCCAAACTTCACGAGGATCATTGTTGGTCCTCCTCTACCCCATCTCAATCAGGCGGTAATCAAGGACCTCAGCACAGACCAATCGTATGGCGACAGAATCATCACTGCCATCAGATCGGGAGAGGTACCTCAGAGTCTAGCTCTCCTGGAGATTGGGCCAGTCTGTCACAGTAGGTGGGTCACCACGGCTCTAAGGTTCTGCAGATTGTGGATTTCCAAACATGGGCTGAAGGGTAGGAACCTGAAGAAGCTGAGGATAATTGTGGAATTCATAGTGGGAGTCTACATGCCAAACTGGTTCAACATCAAGTTAAATCACAGCTGGGTGGAGGGTCCCAGGCATGTACTGTACCAGCTGGAGCTGCTTAGAAGTCAGAAGGAGGAGATGATAGGAATAGTGATGCCTACAGTGAAGAGATCAGCCTGGTATGCACACTCTGAGGCTGTGCTCCAGGCCATGCTGTGCAGTGAGGTGGAGGAGGAGAGGAGGGAGGTAGTGAAGAGAATACTGGAAATCAGAGGTGAAGGAGATGAGGACCCAGGAAGACTCCTGACATCAACCCAGATGCCACCAAACTCTCGGAGCTTATTGACTGGAACGCTGACGTGACTGAGCCTCCTCTAACCTACTCCCTCACCACTGCTGCAATCAAGGAGTTTCTGGATAGACCAATGGAAGTTCCTGCATGGTCCTCACACACACAGTCAGTAGAGAGGTGTGTAAGGATGACAACTGAAGCAGCACAACATGGTTACTCACAAGAGAGGAGGGAGGCGTACATCAGTGGCCAGGTGGCCAGTAGGGAGCTCATGTCCAGGAACAAGAGCATGGCAGACATGGCATCCTTGGCAAAGTTCAAGAAACATATCTATATTTCTAAGTTTTAATATTGAAATACAATCAAAATGTCTTTAATTGTATGTAATGTATGTAAAATATAGTTATATACAATAAAAAAAATACTTGCAAATATTGCTGATTTTTCGTAAACTTCAACTTCAAATATAAAGTAGGAGTGGTCAAATCTGGATTTTAAAGCCATATTTCGATTTAGCACATAAAAATGCATCATTTGGTCACTAGTAGTCTTTGAAAATCTAAAGATTTCACTTTGCTCCCTAAAATTGACCGTGACCCGACAATTCAGCACAGGACAATTCAGCACAGGACAATTCAGCGCCGACAATTCAGCGCAAGACAATTCAGCGCGAAAATACCAACAAAGAAGAAGAAAGAACAAATCCAGAGGGAAGAGAGGCTTGCAACTGTTAGGTTAGGTTAGGTTAGGTTAGGTTTCTAGTTTTTGAAATAAAATCTTAATTTTAACAATTCTAACAAATTTTGTTTTTTTAAATAAAATTTTAATAATTATACTCCTTTGAATTTTATCTCCGATTTGTCACTCCTTCGTTATGTCACTCCTTCGTTACGGTATTTATGTCACTCCTTTGTCATGTCACTCCTTTGAAATGTCACTCCTTCGATACAGACCCAACTTAGCATATATATAAATATACAAATTTTTCTCTTTTTTATTTATTGCGATTTATTTTTATTATTTTTAACTAAACTTTTAACTGTACTGACTTGCGCTGAATTGTCTTGCGCTGAATTGTCTTTGCGCTGAATTGTCGGCGCTGAATTGTCCTGCGCTGAATTGTCGGTGCTCCAAAATTGACACACCCTACTAGTATATATATATATATATATATATATATCTGAAAAATTATTTCACGAAAGTGACACGTGAAAAATATTTATGATGAATAAAACCACGAAGGGAAAAGAAACACAAAGGGGTGCTCAAGCGCTTTCGTCTAATGACATCCTCAGGAACACTTGAGCACCCCTTTGTGTTTTTTTCCCTTCGTGGTTTTATTCATATATATATATATATATATATATATATATATATATATATATATATATATATATATATATATCCCGGGTGTCCCAATAAAATGTTTATACATCATATTAACATATATATATATATATATATATATATATATATATATATATATATATATATATATATACGGGGCTCCAATAAACCTTAGTCCCCCCCCCCCCCGCCCATGGCCTAAACCATTAGAGGTACAGTAAAACTAAACATACCTTACAAAAGAGAATTTAATCCTGCATTTAATGAGAAACAATTAAAACTTGGTGTTCCCGCCATTGGCTTCCAAGACAGCCTGAATTCGCTTTGGGTAGCTTGCCAAAAGTGTCGTGAATAGATCTTGATCGTTACGCAAATTTGCTGAAACGGTTTCAATGTGTTGCGTCATTGTATCCTTCGAAAATCGATTTGCTGCAGGTTCTTGAAACAAGAGACATTCAACCTTGTCCTTTATAACTGATCCAATGTGTTCACAGACGTTCAGGTCAGGAGAATTTCCTCGCCATTCTTCATTTCCAAAGAAATCGATCTCATGGTTCCGCAAACTGTTGAGTGGCTAATGCCTTAAAGCATGGGGCCTTATCGTGCAGAAGTGTGACCTGATCGACATCCATAACATTGTTTGGGTTTCTTAGAAAAGGAATGACATGCTGGGATAGAATAATATCACGAAAATACTGTCCATCCCAACTCTGACCATTTGGCTTCAGCACCCACATGAGCTTCTTTGCAGTGAACAAAACAAACACACCAACACAGTCTGGACTTTTTAATAATTCGCGATAATGTTCATTGTCATCGATTTCATCTGGTATTGTGGCCCACACTCGATCATTTTGGTAGTTAGGCCGACGTGTTACGTAAACAAAAAATTCATCGGAGACAGCTAAATGCATGAAATCATCCACATCCCAATCTTTAAGATAATGGACAAACCACATTCTGTCATCGATGTTAAGTTGAGTTTTTCTTGGCTTTGGAAGTTCATGCCAAGGCTTTAAACCTTGCCTATGACGGTACAGTCGAATGATCTCACCAATAACGATCTTTCCTCTCAACACTTCGATCTCTCTAGAAAGTTTAGCACAGCTGTTTTTCCGCTTACGCGTACCGCTTTCAATGATGTCCTTTGTTTCCTGAGAGAGTGGCAAATTTGGGCGCCCAGATTCGGTTGTATCCATTTCACATTCATCCAAAGTTTTATTCCAATTTCTTTTGACGAAGTCCTCACTTCTTCGTAACTTTTCGGCAACCCATGAACGTGTTATAAAGGTGGCTCCAGCATCACGAGCTTCCCGAAATGTTATTGCTCGTATGCGATCTATCACACGTTGCCTCTCCGAATCACCAATTAATTGAGAAGCCATTATATTATCACTTTATCAGCTAGAGTAATTTTAATACCTGCAATAAATAAGGAATTTTATATATTTTTATAATCACTAAAAACTATTTCGATATAAGTAAACATGTAAGCTGCAAATGAGGGGGGGGGGGGCTAAGGTTTTTTGGAACCCCTTATATCAACATG
The DNA here is from genome assembly GCA_023014485.1 of Bathynomus jamesi. Taxonomy (NCBI): domain Eukaryota; kingdom Metazoa; phylum Arthropoda; class Malacostraca; order Isopoda; family Cirolanidae; genus Bathynomus; species Bathynomus jamesi. Next base: position 134,708 of record JAJOZX010003008.1, on the reverse strand, counting down.
CACACTTTAGATGATAGTAATATGCGCTGATGTATTAGTATATTTATAGTACTTAGTAATAGCAGTATAGTAGTATAGTAATGATGTATTGTACTTAAATAACAGTAGTATCCCTTGTTACAGGAAATGGCGGCATTGCAGTTATCGTTTGAGTAACGTAAGTGGATTCTGAAGCACTACTGGAAGACGGAGAATGTGGCTGAGGTACAGAGACATCGGAGAAATGAGTTTGGAACATTACCATCATCACGGGTAACAATTACAAGATTACGTGATAAGTTTGAGACTGACGGAACAGTGCAAAACGTCAACAAAGGCCGATCTGGAAGACGTCGCACTTCAACTGACAATGAAAGTGTTGAGACCGTGTTACACCTGTTACAGGCCTTCACAAACTCTCTAAATAAGTCTACAAGGCAATGTTCTCGTGAGACTGGTGTTTCTAAATCCAACGTTCATCGCATTTTGCGACGTGAAAAGTGGAAACCGTACATACCTAGACTGCTCCATGCAATGAATGAGGACGATCCAGATCGTCGAAAAGAATTTTGTGAGTGGTTTTTGCACATGTGTGATGAAAAACAATCTTTTCCTGATTTCATTGTTTGGTCCGATGAAGCCACTTTTAAACTTAATGGTGCTATCAGTCGACACAACTGTGTGTACTGGGCCACCGAAAATCCAAACGTAACAGAAGAACGAGCACTTAATCAACCAGGAGTGTCAGTGTGGTGTGGTCTGTCTTCCAGAGGACTGATAGGGCCATTTTTCTTTGAGGACACTGACACAGGTGCTGCTTACTTATCAAGGCTGCAAGACAACATTGTACCTTCAATCAGAGCTCTTTTTTTGGAAGAGGAGTGTTACTTTCAACAGGATGGCGCACCACCACATTACCATAATGACGTTAGAAATTTTCTCAGTGTTTGTTTTCCTTGAAGATGGATAGGACGCAGGGGATGTACGGAGTATCCACCACGATCTCCTGACTTAACACCCTTAGACTTTTACTTGTGTAGCACTCTGAAGAACACTGTGTATGCTGAAAAACCAAGGACACTACAGGCCTTGAGACAAGAAATTGAAATAGCCTGTGCCAACATTCCACTCCGAACAGTATGCCGATCTGTTGCGCGCCGTTGTCAAGAATGTATTGATGCTAGTGGCGGACATTTTGAACATTTAAAACATTAAAGTAAGCAGCACAACCATGAAGGTATTGACGCTGCTGGCTGATATTTCGAACATTTAAACATTAAAGAAGCCTATTTGCTATCTATTTACTATCCGCCTATTTTGCTTATTGATATATATGTTAATATGATGTGTAAACATTTTTTGGGGACACTCGGTGTATATATATATATATATATAAAAATTTTTTTAACTGCAAACGACACACAGTATAATTAATGTAAAGAATGACGCTTGTTTAGAAGAGTGTCCGCACAAGAAGAGGAGAGAAAACGAGCAATGAAAAATGAGGCACCTCTCGAGAATCAAAGCCGGGATCATCCAATTGCCGGTCGGATATAATAACCACTACACCGAGGTCCCCGATTAATCAGAACTCGTAATTCTCCTACATACGAGCGGAATCGAATGCCCTTTTGAGGGGGCACCTTCTCATGCCGTATATATATATATATATACATTTTAACTTCAAACGACACACAATATAATTAATGTAAAGAACGACGCCTCATTTTTCATTGCTCGTTTTCTCTCCTCTTCTTGTACGGTCTCTCTTCTAAATAAGCGTCATTCTTTACATTAATTATACTGTGTGTCGTTTGCAGTTAAAATGTATGTATATACGGCATGAGAAGGTGCCCCCTCAAAAGGGCATTCGATTCCGCTCGTATGTAGGAGAATTACGAGTTCTAATTAACTGGGGACGTTGGTGTAGTGGTTGTCATATCCGACCGGCAATTGGATAATCCCGGGTTCGATTCTCGGGAGGTGCCTCATTTTTCATTGCTCGTTTTCTCTCCTCTTCTTGTACGGACACTCTTCTAAACAAGCGTCGTTCTTTACATTATATATATATATATATATATATATATAAAATGTTAATTCATTTTCACTTTTGAAAATTGTTCAGTATTCAAAAACTAAACTATTTAATCGTTGTATAGAAAGGAATACCCAGAAAGAGTAAAAAAAAATAAAAATAAAAATGCCATTAAAAATTTTACGTAGCTTAGAATTCCAACAGCCAATGCTAAATTGAATGGATGATTGCATAGCTTATGTGTACTTCCATATATAAAAAAAAAAAAAAATCCATTTTGAATTCTAGTTTAAAACCCTTTTTTTAAATTACTTTTTTTTGGGGGGGTGGGGGCTTTTTTTTGTTTTTTCCTGCAGTGTTTCGCGTTATTAGTGATTTTGAGAGCGAAAGGATTTACATAGATTTTTAGATTTATTTTTCCATTTTGTGTACATCAGGGTCGGATTATTCGACAGTACACTGTTGATAGCTAGTTGTTACAGTTGTATGTTCACACCGACCAATTCCATGATTCCTAGATTTATATTCAACGCGTTCGATTCCGTGAACCAAATTAAAAATCGGGGATAGACTACGAGTGGAAATACCTCCTTTTTTTTTTACTTTTTCCCCAGTAAAATATTCATCTTTATTTTATTTTAATATAAAATTATTGTAAGTCGACATTCGTGCAAGAAGAAGTTGGTGAAAGATCGTACATACAATAAACAATAAATGATAAAGCGTAACGGAATGACATTAAACGAAGAGAATCGAACGCCTTTTAAAGCGCTTGTCTCCCAAATCTGGAATAGACTTCTCTTACATAAACACAGCTTCTAAGAGAATTCCATCTCGCTACAATCGCTTAAAGAAACAATGATTGTCATTGGAAGCCGTGTTGTGGATTTTGATGGCGTTCCTAAAGTGGCCTCGAGAGAACGAAATTTTTTTTTACACTTTTTGTCTTACTCACAGAAAGTATTTTCTTTCATTATTTTCTTTTATTATTAGTAATATATATATATATATATATATATATATATATATATATATATATATATATATATATACTCTGTGTGTGTGTGTGTGTGTGTATGTGTATGTATATATATATATATATATATATATATATATATATATATATATATATATATATATACACAAATCATTTATTCTTCTACAATAAAAAAGTATGAAGTGATTACCTGATATTTCCATAAAAGACTGAAATTACGCGTAATAATAATAATAATAATCAGTCAATAAAGCCAGAAACTGGCACAAAGCTCAGGCCAACTAATGCGGACTATTGCTCTAACCCCTGTGTAATATTATTACTATGCAACATCAGCGGGATTCGAAACCCCATCAACCTGCGTCTACACTTCACTTATAGGAAAACGGAGTTCCCACTGAAAGGATACTGGCTATGTACGCATCATAAGTTGATAAATACATAAATGAATACAAGAGAGACATTGGTTAATCATCATAAATATTATATAAAAAATGTATTGGAATTTGTAGGGAAACACAGAGTAAATGTCATAATATTTGAAGATCTCGCAATTTTAGTATAAACTTAAATGAACATTTTTATGCAAAGGTTGGGATTGCAAAATTGGGGTTGGTAAAAATTCGTTTTAACTGTCCCCTCGTTTTTGACACGAAAACATATTTTTCTGGTGTATTTTGGTGTTTTGTTCAAATCTGACCTTTATTTCCTCGGGAAAATCCCATTTTTAAGGAAATGACGATCTGACATATCTTCCAAAAATGACGATTTTTACCGGAAGAAAAAACAAAAAAACAAAAATACACCAGAAAAGTGTTTTCGTGTCGACAATTATAGGGGAACCCGTGGGGAACCGGGTTTTTTTTATTGGGGGGGGGGAGGAGGGGACCTAACCTAACCTAACCCATGGGGAATTGGGGTTTTTGGGTAGGGAGGAAAGGAGGGGACCTAACCTAACCTAACCAACCCTAACCTAACCTAACCTAACACATGTTCAGAATCAAACTGATTTGAAATAGGCGCGAGGCATTGTGAGTGATGCGTGGGTGGAGAGGGTGGTGCGCTATTGGTCATTTTTAAAATGCGCATGGTGATTGGCTAACTGCGGCATGACGTCATCGTCATCTTTTTTTAATTTTTCATCAAATTTTATTTTCGTCATTTCCTCCAAACAAATGACTTTCCAAGAATGTAGAAAGATATTTGAACGCATATCAAAAGTGAAAACAGCAGAAAATTAACTCTTTCTATCGAAAACGAAAGGGACGTTAAAACGAATATTAAACTTGGAGTTTATTAATAATATAAAATATAGTAAAATTTTATACATAAATGAAAAATGTAAGTTAGTTAGGCCTCAGGTAAATTCCAGAAAAGAATACGTGACTGCCTGCACGAAAACATCCAAACGGGGGAGCAACTGGAGAAAACGCACCTCAGTTTTGCCAACTGTAGAAGATGCACCTCTAAATGAGCCAACTGGAGAAAACGCACCTCTAAATGAGCAAACTGGAGAAAACGCACCTCTGGAACATAACTCAAAAAGGATATTAAAACAAATTAATAAAAAACATGTTTATTAAGGGAAAACAGACAATAAAGTCATACAGAAACTAAAATCAAAAGGGATATTGTTCTGATATGTGTTTACACAAATTACTAAAAGCATAATTATGAAATCTATCACGCCACATAAATTCAGATAAATATGAATTGAGCATGTTTCTTCGACATCCATGTATCCTATAGTAACCGTTATTACATTATCATTTGTATAATTTAGGTCTCGGGGGTACGGGGGCGGAGCCCCCGTAAAGATAACGCATTACAAATTGATCGGTCCTAATGTCATTTTCGTTTAAACTAACGAAAATATCATGACTTAACCTAACCAATCATCAAGGGCGTACAGTAGGTCTTAGTTTAACTATTAATCTCGGCCGGGGGCATTGACATCAGCATTGACGTCAGCAGCGGCGGCGGCCAATTTTCTGAAATTACCCCAAGTGGAGAAAGCGCACCTCCGTTTTTGCCAACTGGAGAAAACGCACCTTTCAGTCACATCAGGTGCGTTTTCTCCAGTTGCTCCCAAAGGGGTCTCAACATGTTTGTATTGAAACCAGGGTTACCAACCCAGGCTCACAAAATGTAGCTAAATTCACTGCAAAAAGTAGCCAAAAAGTCGCCAGATGTGGAGTAGCCAAAATATCGCTAAAATTTCGAGTATAGTAGCCAAAATGGAGTATCCAAATCACTTCAAAAAGAAGCCAAAAAGGCGCCAGATGTGGAGATGTGGAGCCATTCCACTCGAAAACGTTGACTATAATTCTTGTTCATTGGTCCTTTTATGTAAAAAATATGCTGGGCGGGGTCCAGGGGTGGCCAAGTTTCCTGGCCCAAGAGCCACATACGACGTTTTTCAGATGTACGAGAGCCGCAAAATATTTTAAAAAGAATTTAATTATTAAAAACATATACATATACATATAGTTATACTCACATTATTAAATTGTTTAATTACTGCTTGTAGAAGGCTTAGTTTAGGTCTTCATTTTGGCTGTTAATGCTTTAAAGTCTGGCTGATGTGATGTTAAGGCGGTATGAAGAAGCTCAGTCAGGTGTTCGTTAGTGAGGGCAGCACGATGTTTTGACTTTACAAACTTCATTACCGAGAAGAGTGCTTCACAGCAATAAGTTGTCCCAAAAACTGAGATAAGTCGGAAACTGGTTTTCCTGAGGTGAGGATATTTTGTCTCTGGTACTTGCTTCCAAAACTGAACTGCAGATAAGCTTTTATGTATCAACTTTAAACCCACGTCCTCCTGTAGCTCCAAAAGTTCTGTTTGTATTGAAGCAGCTTCCGTAACAAAAGGTGTGGTAACAGGACAGCCATCGTTGACGACATCAATCAGGAAAGGATTTACAAGAAATTCGAAGCATGGTTTTAGCTTCTTTAGTTCATCAAACCTGAACTGAAAATCATCACTTGGTCCTTCTAATTTACCTTTGTATTCCTCCAATTTACTATCTTTTATTTCAATATCAGGAAAAGTGTTTGCTCGGTTTTTCAGGTGGGGAAAGTGGTCAAATTTTTTTGTTACTAGATCTTTTTGGAAGAGCTTTATTTTATTCTGAAAACTGAAAACTGTCTGTGTAAGGTCAGAAATGACCTTATCCTTTCCCTGAAGTGCCAAATTCAGATTTTGAAGGTGTTGTATTACATCAGCAAAAAACATCAGATCCTGCACCCATTCGTGATCTTCTAGTTGTGGGTATGACTTTCCCTTTTCTTTCAAGAAATCATTGATAGGCTCCAACAGTGCAACAAACCTATTCAGGAGATTACTAGTTGATAACCACCTTACAATGCAGTAGAATGAAAGGTCATCTGGTTTATCTTGAAGATCCAGCTCCTCGATAAAATTTCTAAACGCTCGGTGTGTTTTTGCATTTGAACGAATGAAATTCACAATTTCTAGAACACATTTCATAACACTGTCATACCTAAAGTACTTGCTTACCAAACGACCACGGTGAATGATACAGTGAATAAAGAGACACACAGGATACTTGGGATCGCGTGTTAAGAGCCCAACTAGGCCTACATTTTGTCCTACCATAGCTGGTGCTCCATCTGTTGCAACACTGGCAAGTTTATTCAATGGTACTTGAGCATTTGATAATGCCTCGTCAAGTGCGTTCTTTATGTCAACCCCTCTGGTGGTTTCTCTTAGGGTCATTAAATCCGAGAGTTATCTTTAATATCTGTGGATTCATCGAGGGCCAAACTGAATGCAACAGAATTCTTCAAATCACTCTGCAACGAGCATGTAATTTCAGCACTGATCTGAGAAATACGTCTCTCTGTAGTGTGGCGGGAAATAGAAATACTTGCTATTTGTTCTCGAAGCTTTGTGTTATCTGGAGCGAGAATTGTAGTAACATCGGCAATATTCTTCTTCACAAATTCTCCACTACTGTAGGGAAGTTGAGCACGAGCAATATTCCATGCCATAACAAAACTAGCTTCAGTAGTTAAGTCAGCTGTCTTACACAATGATGAAAGTACAGTTTGTTGGGCAACTAGGCTAGATTTCAACATTGTTAACTTAGTCTTCCGCAATTCTGATTTGGGAGGAAATTCCGTAATAAAATTTTTATGGTTAGTTTCATGATGACGCTTTAAATTACTGGCTTTAAAGTGATTGAGTGCCACGTGGCAGATAAGACACACAGGTTTCCCACCCTTAACAGTAAAGGCAAAGCTCTTCTCCCACTCCTGTTTAAAAACTCTATTTTCTTCTTCATATTTCCGTTTCTTACACTTTGTCTGCTCAGTCATTTTAATCAACTAAGGGGTTGTATAACTTTCACTTGTATAGCTGAGAAAAATAGCCACTATTTGATCTAAGAAGCCAATTTTAAAACACACTCACTCGTTACTACACGCGGCCCGCAGGGTAGCTCGAGGTGTACTGGACACTGGTGAGTGGCAATTGGTGTTAATTACGTAATTATCCCGCTTAGTGCATGTCACGCAAAAAAAATTGTCGTACGCATGACGCATTTTATTGTCAATTCAATTTTTCCTTTTTTTTTTTCGTATTTTTTTATGTGAAAAAAAAATTATATTTGTATTATGAATTTTGTCTTTTATGATACATACAATAAAAAACAAAATTGTCTCGCGAGCCGCCGTTAACAACTTCGAGAGCCGCATGCGGCTCGCGAGCCGGGGTTTGGCCACCGTTGTGCAGCTATACTGATAGTCGCACAAATATATAAAGCCATACAACACAAAGGAATGGACGAGACTGGCAGCTCGACAAAAAGTAGCGAAAATTATGCTAAATCGCTAAACGTTAAAAAATGTAGACAAAACTCATCAAAAATCGCTAAATTTAGCGACAAAATCACTAAATTGGCAACTCTGATTGGAACGCGTGACGTTGTTTCGTTCAACCAATGGGGTGTTTTTTTAAACGAGATTTGAAACTGGGATGGGATAATGAAATTACCATATAGGAGTAGAATGAAGTAGGATTAAAGAAGGAAGGTGATTCCATAGTGAGGGAGCGACTTGTAATACTGCCGTTTCTGAGGTCCATGTCAAGATGAAGTTAATTGTGTGAAGGACACTGTACACTCAGTGAGGAAGGTAATTGTGCGTAACATTGTATGCAGATGTGCAAATATCAAACTACATTTTTCCCAAGTTTATATTTAACCAGCATAACTTTTTTCTAAAATGGGTTGCAGGACCGATTTTTTTTCCATATCCGCGTGCCGCATTGGCTGCACAATTTTGCATTGTTTGAGTCTCTTTTGGAAAGTTGAGAGATATCTACTCCAAGTGAGAGAGCATAAGAATATGTGATTCATTACCAAACTATTTACAATCAATGTTCTTGTCGCTATATTAAAACTGTTTTTCAGTTTTTGCAAAAAGAATTAGGGTGCTAATCGCATTTTCACACATTGTATTTATAGCTCTTCAAAAGGCATGTGATTAATTATCAAAGATCATATCTAGATTTTTAAGTAATTCAGAAATTGGTATGTCGCAAGTATGAAATGTTATATCAGGGGGCAATTTCAGTTTCGGAACAAGGAGATTGTGCTCTCTCTGTACAATTCCCTGGTTCGGCCGCACCTGGAGTATGCTGTGCAGTTCTGGTCGCCCACCCTCAGGAAAGATATTGAGAGGCTGGAGCGAGTGCAGGCGAGGGCCACAAAGTTAATCCCTTCCGTTAGGCATATGGGCTACAATCGACGCTTACGCGCCCTGAACTTGTTTTCGCTGGAAACTCGGAGGCTGCGCGGTCAACTCATCGAGGTTTTCAAGCTCTTACGCGGGTTCAACGCTGTCGATTTTAGAAGCATGTTTAGTTTAAATGATAACCCAACTCGCAACAATGGTTGGAAGTTGGATTTGAAACGGTTTAGGACTAGTGTGTGTGGGAATTACTTTACGTATAAGATCTGTGATACGTGGAACAGGTTATCTTCAGAAGTTGTGAACAGTTCCTCTGTGGATCACTTCAAGAAAGGGTTAGACCAAATCTTGCACACTATTTGAGGGTGTAGAAAATTTTCCCTGGCACCCATTGCCATTGGTACCTCCTCGGTATGGGCCGCAAGGCCTTTTGAGGTACTTCTTTTCCTTGTAACTCCTTGTAATTTATCTTATATTTATATATTGTTGTGATTCTATGAATATACACTGCGTTTTATTTGGATTTATTTTCAAGCCTATATTATCATACCTGTCGTTTCAGTTCTTCCTATTATTTCATTCACTTCATTCAGTTTTCCTCGGTGAAGAAACTGAACATCATCGGCATACATGATGAGTGTATATCCACTCGTAAACTTGGTACTAGTAGCATAGTATCATTAATAAAGCAAGAAAAATGATAGGCCCAAAACTGAACCTTGTGGAAACCATATCTGACTAATTTACTGTTGGGAAAATTTTTTTTTTTTATTCTGAGGGATTGGCATCTTTCCAAACGATAGTTCTCGAACCAAAAATTACCTACTTCTAAGGCGTCCAAAAACGAAAATATAAATTATAGAAAATCAAATTTGGAAGTTTATTTTTAAATATATAGTGCATGTAATACCAACATAACATCATTCAAATATATGTGTATACAACTTTCAACCTTCCAGGCGCTCTGTGCGATGATTCTTCATTTGACGGAGGTCAGGCTTCTTGCCCCAACTGTTGAGTTGGCCTGGTGAAGTAGAAAGCTGGTTTCTTATGTTCTCCAATTCACATAGCCAGGTACGCCCGGCTCATCTGGAGTTGTTCTAAGCCAGGCGTCTAGCCTTCTTTTGAAAATTTCCAACACTACACCACTAGTGTTCAGTAGTTCCTTGAGCAGCTGGCTGAACAGCCTTGGCCCTCTTACAACAAAGCTATTTTCCTGCAGGTTTGAGGATGTTCTCTGTCTAGCCTTTAGTTTGGGAACACAGCACATTCTTCCTTTTCTACTTTCCACTGTTGTATGAGTGGTTGTATGAGGAAGACTAAGAACGAGTTAATTATTTTTCAAGTTGTTTTATGTAGGAAGGAGGGGCCACAGGCGTGCTCTCCTTAAATGAGGAGGCAGGAGGCATGCAGTGAGTGAGCTCAGAGGAGTAGTGCCCGTTATAATAGCTATAGTAATGAGAGAGTGAGGCAACATTGCGGCAAAGAGAGAGAGAGAGAGAGAGAGAGAGAGAGAGAGAGAGAGAGAGAGGAGAGAGAGAGAGAGAGAGAGTTAGTAAGAGGCGAGGAAATGATGAGACGAAAAACCTTTGATTCCACCCGGATTGAGTCACTCCACACATGAGAAGTGAACTCCATACAGCGGCGAACATGACCCCTGTACAGAGACAGTAACTGAGTGAGGATGAAGAAACGACGCAGCCGGTACGACACACTTAATCTTATAAGCTGTTTTGGAAAGCGAGTATATGTGATCTTTCCAGGAAAGATCATGAGAAAAGGAAACGCCAAGAATGTTAAAAGAAGAGAAAGGATTGAGTTGTGTGTTGTTGAAGGTAAAGGAATATTCGTGTGGAAGGTTGTGATGAGTAGACAGATGGAGGAACCGAGATTTTGAGGCATTGAAAGCCACAAAAGTCCCAATGAGAGATCGTAGAAAGATCAAAGGTCACGTGTACCATTGCCGTCCTACGCGAATCATGGAGTGACTATTGAGGGGGACGCTTTGGGAAGCGGGTGGAGAAGTGAAGAGTGCATCTTACACACTACATAATCTTTTCAAAATTTAAAAAAAAAAATGCATCAACTTCAAGAGCATCGGAGTCCCCTTGGGAGGGGACCATAAATGTCCCTACTTCTGGCTCCCCCACTCCCGATACCGGGAACGCAGACCCGGGAGAGGGGCTGGATCTGTTACTTCCCATTCGAGATGTTCTGGGCCTCTGCCTGATTCACTTTTCATAAACTTCTGCAACATTCGTTGCCTTTTCTCAACTTTTCAATCTGTTGAACACCACCTCTCCTCCTCTAAACCTCATCTTCTTTTCCTCACTGAAACTCAGGTGTCTGAGACGACTGGGAGTAACCCCTTTTCTGTACAGTCTTGCTTTCTCTATACACAATTTTACTTCAAAAGTGGATGTTGCGTATACTTGCGTATCACTTGTTCTCTATTCCCGAACTCGAATCTTTTGAATTCTATACCCTCTGGCTACGGCTTTCATGCCAATCTCAAAATAAATACAGCTGCGCTGTCTATCTTTCCCATAATTCTACCGACTATCCAAAATTCTTTCACTGCCTCACATCCAAAGTGGAATACATTGTATCCCACTCTCCCTTTGTTAAAATCTCCATTTAGGAGATTTCATTGTTCATCACCACCTTTGGCTTTCCTCCCATTTCACTAACATCCCTGGTGAGCTAGCTTACAACTTTTCTATCCTAAATAACCTAGAGCAAATTGTACAACACCCTACTCGTATCCCCGATTGGCTTGGAGATAGGCCCAACATTCTGGATTTATTTCGTCTCATCCTTCTTCTTACTTTGTCAACCATTTTTCTCCGTTGGGCTCCTCCGACCACAGTCTTATTCCCAAAGCATCCCTCTCAACAGTCACTCCATGATTCGCGTTGGATGACTGTGGAACACCTGACCTCTGATCTTTCTGCTATCTCTCATTAAGACAGAGAAAACCTTGTGGTTTTCAATGCCTCAAACACTCAGTTCCTCCATCTGTCTACTGATCACACTCTTCCACACGACCATCCCCTTACCTTCAACAACAAACAACTCAATCCTTCGTCTTCTCTTAACATTCTTGGCGTTTACTTTTCTCTTGAGCTTTCCTAGAAAGATCACATAACACTTTTTCTAAATCATCTTCTAAGAGGTTAGGTACGCTGTACCGCCTCCACGGCTTCTTCACTCCGGCTAAGTTGCTCTCTCTGTTCAGGGATCTTGTCCGCCCTTTTATGGAAGTATGCTTCTCATGTATGGAGTGGCTGAACCCACACAGACGTCCTTAACCGAGTGGAATCAAAGGCTTTTCGTCTCATCAATTCCCTGCCTCTTACTCACTGTCTTCAATCTCTCTCTCTTCGCCGCAATGTTGCTTTACTCTCTCTTTACTATCGTTATTATAACGGACACTGCTCTATTAAACTCTTTAATTGCATGCCTCCTCCTTTGAGGAGAGCACTCAGCACTTGACTTTCTCCACATTCTCATTCATTTTCGTTCCAACTCTAACGCAAAGGTTAATCAGTATTTTCAATTTTTCATCTACTGAACCGGTGAACTTTGGAATAATCTTCCCCAGTCCATCTTTCCCCTCGTCTATTACCTCCAATCTTTCAAACGCAGTGTCAGGCATCTCGAAAACCCTGGACCTTGATTTTGGCTCTCCTCTTCCTCTATGGGGAGGGGGGGCACTTTTGTGGGCATTTGCCCTTGGCCCCTCCTTCCTGCATAATATATATGCGAGTGTATATATATATATATATATATATATATATATATATATATATATATATATATATATATATATATATATATATATATACACACACACACACACAGTATATACTAAAAAAAAGCCGTATAATGCATTCATTATATAGGTCCAGCATAACCAAATCCAATTTTACCTCTTATATAACACTATCTTCGCTCAGCTCAGGATCGAATCATCATCGTAACTTAATTTTTACGCAGGTGTTGTTTGCAAAGTGGTGATCCTGATGGACGATGGATAGTAATCCGTATCTGGTGAGCATCAAAATATTCAAACTATAACTTTTACTCTTGGTGAGTAAACAAAAGGGATGAAGTGAAAAGTATTCGATTGAAAGGTCACTGAATAAATTGGCTGAAGGTTTATATATATATATATATATATATATATATATATATATATATATATATGCGCCTCGGCGGTGTAGTGGTTAGCGTAGTTGACTACAACTCTATCGGCCCCGGGATCGAGACCCGACGCGCAGCAAAACCCAGCTGTTCACCCTTCCACACAATAAAGAAATTGGTTGGTGGATAAATGGGTACCCTGGGTAGCCTAGTGGTTAAGACGCTTGGCTGCTGGTGGGGCGTAGTTCGGATTCCACGTTAAATTAGGTGGAGTGACAAGCTTGACCTTCGTCAGAATGAACAATATGGGCGGAAGCAAAACTAAGGTTAACCAAGGTTTATATTATATATGTTACAGTCAATGTGTGAAACCAGTCATTTCACGTAATGCCTAAAAATTTCAGGGATTTCGCGTAATTCGATTAAGCGATTAATGACTTCGTGTAGAGTAGTTTGGTTAGGTTACCAATGCGTATTATCTACGCGAAATCCCTGAAATTTTTAGGCATTACGTGAAATGACTGGTTTCACGCATTGACTGTAACATATATACTCGTGTGTGTGTGTGTGTGTGTATATATATATATATATATATATATATATATATAATAATAATAATAATAATAATAATAATAATGAGGGGTCGCGCGTCTTATTTTCACCCTTCCTCTATCGCGTGGTTTGGGTTATAATGACCTTACGACAATAGAAGTATGGTTGAAAACCTTATGAAGCGAACTACTTTTTTCACCTCTATCGCCAGCCAAAAGTTCACCCAAAGTTCGACATAATAAGAAAATCAAAAAAATTAAAAAATATATATATAAAATATAAAATATGAAAATCTATTCCAAAAACTCATCAACATCTTCATTAGCATATTTAGAACTCTAATTTAGCCAAAAATGAACGTTCTAGCCCAATTAATAACAGAGATACTATTGCCAGAATATTGCTGAACTTTGAAGGCAATTTCTGACGAATTTTAATTTTGGCGTTTAGGTACCTTAAGACGCGGGACCTCTCAATTATTTATATATATATATATATATATATATATATATATATATATATATATATATACAGGGTGTCCCGTAAGTCTGGACCCATAGGGAAAAATAATAAAATTACAAAATAGTCCAAAAATTTATTTATAATATATTTTTTTATTATTTTTATTATTATTTTTATTATTTTTTTATTATGATCTTACTCCGCTGGAGTTTTATTTGTGGGGCCACTTGAAAGCCAAAGTGTACGAGGTCAAACTTCAGAACATTTTCCACCTTAAAGCACGCATTGTGGAGGCGTGTCAAGAAATTTCTGCGACTGTGATTCAGAAAGTGCTGTCGCAGTGGAGATTGCGTCTTCAACTATGTGTGCGACACAACGGCGGACACTTTGAACAGATTATGTAATAAATTTTTGGACTATTTTGTAATTTTATTATTTTTCCCTATGGGTCCAGACTTACGGGACACCCTGTATATTATATATATATATATATATATATATTCTCGAAACTGATAAACTAATTTTTGATAGAAATGCGTTCTTTGAATTCGAATTACAATGAGAAAGTATGACAGACTTTGTCTTCACAACGAATGATATCACACGAGCTATAAAGGGAAACTAAAAACACTGAGCAGCAGCCCCGGACAAATGGAACGCTACACTGATTAAAAACTGCAGGAATGAAATCCCTAAACCCCTATATTGGATATGGAGACGATCACTAGACAAGGGAGAAATACCGAGCATCCTGAAGAGAGCGAACATAGTTCCAATTTATAAAGGAGGGGATCGATCCGAGGCAAAAAACTTCAGGTTAGTGTCGCTTACATCTCATCTCACCAAAATATTTGAAAGAGTAGTTAGAGAAAAATCTGATTTTTTGAAGACTCGGAAAAAATTAAATGATCAACATGGTTTCCGGTCCGGAAAATCGTGCCTATCACAACTAATGGAATTCTATAACATCATATGATGATGCACTTGAAAACAATGAAAACTACGATGTGAGATACACTCTAAATAGAAGTAGACGTTTCGTTGTTCCAATTTTGTAAATTTTGGTATGTCTAATGCGTTAGACATTTCGCGTTAGTTAAACATTTGGTTAGACAAGTGAACCTAGGTTAGAGATTGAATCTAGGGTAGACCAACTGTATACCAAGAGCTCTAGGCCTAAGGCTAGGTTCAAGGTCACAGGCTGGTTCTTAATCTTGAAAGACTTTACTAGCCAAGTATTAGCCAAATAAATAACATTAATAAATGCGTGAAAGACATTTGGAAGACCAAAGCGTACATGTAAGAAATGAATAAATTCACAAATACAGGGTGTCTCAATATACATGCAACCCATGTCACTGCTAATAATTCTGCCAATATTAATGTTCTCGTTCTATTTTCTCAGATTTGAAGAGAGGAGACGATAACAACTAATAATTATCAATCAAAATGCCTTGGACAAAGGAGGAAAAAAATTTTGCGTCACTACTTATTTGGAGACGAAATCATTCAAAACTGTGCAAGCGAAATTTCGCAGGAAGTTCAACTTCAACAATTATCCCCAGAAAAGCCAAATTTATCGTTGGGCACACAATTTCAAGCCACAGGATCAGTAAACAATCTCAACAAGAAAGCAGAAACACCCAGATCTGGCAGGAAGGTGACTGCAAGATCTCCTGACAATGTGGATGCGGTGAGAGATTCTGTCGGAAGGAGTCCGAAAAAGTCAATCCGAAGATGTTGCCAAGATCTGGGTCTTTCACGTGCGTCAGTGCAAAGAATCTTGATCAAGGATCTTCAGCTGTACCCATACAGGATCCAGATCAAACATAAACTCACACCAGCTGACATGGCAAAACGTGTTGTGATGTGCCGGTGGTTCGAGAACAAGATCAAAGAGGATCCTGACTTTCTTGATGATGTTTGGTTCAGCGACGAAGCACACTTCTTGCTCAGTGGGTATGTCAATAGCAAGAACAATGTGTTCTGGGGCACACAAGCCCCAGACGAGGTGCTTCAGAGGCCCTTGCACTCTGTGCAGGGTGTCAGGGTGATTGACAACTTCGCTCGTCGGCTTCAAGTGTGTCTGCAGCGCAACGGCGGTCATTTGGAACATGTGCTCTAATAAATGTATCCTTTGATCTAGAGACCTCAAATCTTCAGTTTTTAATTGTTATCATATCAGCTTCCAGGAAATGTAATCTTTTTTGGAGTTTATTTTCTGAGTAATAAATTATTATCATGTCAATGGGTTCCATCTATTTTGAGACACCCGGTATAATAATTGTTTTCTCCTCTTTTCGAGATAGACTACAAATATGAACACTAAATAAATTGCGTCACAATTTCAAAATATTTTTAACCACATTGCGCATGCGTCTTGGCGCAAACAATAGAAAACTAACTTGGGATCTTTTCCGTTTGGTGGTTAGCAGCGAATTTTAATGAAAATCTGTATACTAATGTAGTTTTTGTCACTGATTTAAAAATAACTTCTTTTTTTGGAGAAATGAAAAACAAACAGTTAGAGCACTTTAAATAATTAATGTGTTTTTAACGAAAATATCATGACTTAACCTAACCAATCGTCAAGGGCGTACAGTTGACCTAACCGGGCATTCATTTGACCTAACTGGCCATTAATTCTTGATTTTTTTCTGCTACTTTTACAGATCTGCCAGGATCCTTCAAAAAATGTATTCTTCATAAAGTTGCACTTTTTACCGTTTGACCGACGCTTTTGGCAACGAAAGAACTGGGTATTTTTATCAAATGAAAAGACTTTCCCACACTTAGAGCACTTTTTCATAAACATTAGCAGTTTGTGACTCTGGCTAAATTTAACACAATCCTCTGTAACTAGTTTAAGCTAGTTAAAACACATTAATTATTTAAAGTGCTCTAACATGTTTGTTTTTCATTTCTCAAAAAAAACAGAAAGTTATTTTTGAAATCAGTGACCAAAACTACATTAGTATACCGATTTTCATTAAAATTCGCCGCTGGCCCCCAAACGGAAAAGATCCCTAATTTGTTATACAAATGAAATGTTAATTTCTCTGCTTTTATATATTTAAAACATTTAAGTACCGTTTATCAGATATTTTAACTATCTGTTAAACACTTCAAAATAGCTATTATTCATTTCAGAAAGCTTAGTTTATAATGAGATGTCGAGTAGATGTTTCATAATATAACCAAACGTCTAGTACCACTTAGGTCTTAGAGTGTACACAGACTTTGCCAAGACGTTCGACAAGCTTGACCATGCGAATTGCAGGAAAAGTAGGAAAATGGATAAATAATATTCCTTAGAGTAACTGGAGAACCTTTAAAAGGAGGGAATATTGCTCAGTCTTAAAATCCCCATATGAAAAAGAAGATATTAGTCAATTAGAAGGTATTCAGAGAAGCTTTACAGCTAAGATCAATGGAAACAGAGAATATAAGTTACAGGCAAAGGTTACGTGAATTAAATTTATATTCGCTGGAAAGAAGAAGGGAGGTACATTATTTACACATGGAAAATAATGGATAAACTAGTCCCTAATTTCACTTTGAATCCGATAACTACTCGAACAACACTGGAAAGCAGGAAAGAAAGAATGTGTCTGTTCCCAAACTAAAGGCTAGACAGGGAACATCCTTAACCCTGAAGGAATATAGTTTTGTTGTGAGAGGGCCAAGACTGTTCAACCAGCTGCCCAAGGAACGGCGGAAATCTTCAAAAGAAGACTAGACGGCTGGCTGAAAACAATAACGGATGAGCCGAGAATACCTGGCTGTATGAAGTGGAGAGCACAAGAATCCAACTTTCTAATTTACCAAGCCAACTCGAGAAGAGGGGCAACAAGCCTGACCGTGAAATGAAGAATTATCGCGCAGAACACCTAAAAGGTTGAAAGGAAAGTGGTATATATATATATATATCTATATTTTTTTTTTTATTGAGGTTGTTTAACCTCCTTCGCAACATCTAAGGTCATATGATGGAGAGGATCTACAGCTTTACGTGGGAAACCACGGGTCGCTACATAATCTGAGCGCGGAGGACGGTCTCCCATCCAGCTACTACCCAGACCCAATGTCGCTTAACTTCGATATATATATATATACACACACACACACACACACACACACACATATATACACACATATACACTCGTGTGTGTGTGTATATATATATGTATGTATATGTATATAAGAGAAACTAATAAACGTGGGAACTAAGATAATGCTTTGCAATTGCAAGTTACCATAATTCAACAGTGTTCCAGCTTGAGACACAACAAATAAAAGTCACCCTTGTCCTTACTACTCTGCAGGAGTAGTGCTCGTTTCTGAAGAAGTCGTTCCTGACGAAGAAGTCTTCTTGGAGAGCATCACGCTGCCAGAAGACACGTCCTCAATTCGTCCGCCTTTGGAAAACGGAACACTGGAACACTGTTGGATTGTGGTTACTGGCAGTTTGAAACCTCTCTCTTTCTCTCTCTCTCTCTCTCTCTCTCTCTCTTTCTCTATATATATATATATTTTTTTTTTTTAACTGCAAACAACACACTATAATTAATGTAAAGAACGACGCTTGTGTAGAAGAGCGTTCCGCATAAGATGAGGAGGAACAACGAACAAATGAAAAATGAGGTACCTCCCGGGAATCGAACCCGGGATCATCCGATTGCCGGTCCCGGGTTCGATTCCCGGGAGGTACCTCATTTTTCATTTGTTCGTTCTCCCTCCTCATCTTGTGCGGAACGCTCTTCTACACAAGCGTCGTTCTTTACACACACATATATATATATATATATATAAAAGAAACGTGGTAATTCCGAGGCTAAATTGCCACGTTTTGTATGTGATATGATTCGTTTAACGCCATGTTTACCTCGGCTGTCTTTGAGGTGATTGGGAACATATTTCTGACATTAAGGAAATGCTGGTCCAGAATTCTTCCAGTACAAAGATCAAAAAGAGAACCTCGTAATGGGTGCTACAGTGACTTTAAATGAGCCGACGACACAGGAACAGTAGGATGTCCCACTTATGACCTTTTGTTTTTCAGATCCATTGAACATATCCTTTTTCCTGTTAGAAATGGTTCACTTTTACTAAATATATCAAAAAAAGATTCAGTTTAACAATTTTGGGGTCCCCGACCCATCCCAGAAAATGGCCCCCCCTGAAAATGCTAGAAATACCCATTTTTTTGTATTGTAATCAACCTATTGTGTCCCACTTATGGCTTTTTTTTCAGATTTATTGAACATAGCTTTTTTCTATTAGAAATGGTCCACTTATACTAAATATATTAGAAAAAGATTCAATTTCAATATATTAGGGGTTAATGTACAGTAAAAGGCATTTGCTCAGGTTAGTGGGGCTCAAATTCTCAACTAAGAAAGGAACTTTTTTATTTTAGCTAAGAAAGGCGCAATAGCAAGAGTTTATTGTGGAATTAACCATTTTGTGATTTTTTTCAAGTATTTAGATAATAAAATATGTTTAATTATGAGGTATTGTAAGAATGAATAAAAATAAAGCTGTATTAAGAAACAATCCAACAAACTTCGACTCTTTGCTTGGTGCATTAAAGGATGATCTAAGTGGCCAAGAGGGATGCTTGCTGCTATCAAAAGGAGACGTTTTGAAGCATTTTTTCTAACTCAGAAGAAAACAAATGCAAGGCCCTAATATTTCCAAAGAGGAAAACATTTTGAATGTTTTGAAAAAAGTTCAAACAATTTGGGAAAAGGCAGGCATTCCATCAAAGGATGTCGTAAGACATAAAACCCACGAACCATGCTACTAAACTTGATAAAATTACATGAAACAGTAATAAATAGCTAAAAGTTAAATGTTATGAAACCAAAAAACAAAGTTACTTGGGTCAGTTGAGTGATCTGTTTGATATTTCTACACAAAACGTATTTCATGGGATAAGAACGGATTTCCTAAGAACTCAGGAACAAATTAAAGAGGACATAAATTTCCTAGAAGACCAAAGAGGGGAGAGAAAGATGTGTCTTGGCCCTTTAGATAAATCTTTTGTGTCAAAAGTGCAAAGGAAAGAAGTAAGATTCGATGAAGAAAGAAAGCGACAAATGAAAGAAGCTGAACGAAAAGCATTGGAAAAGAGATCAGGCAATCCAACCATCACTGAGAGTGATGACACAGATAATTCTTCGGGTGAAGAATATTCTCCACAACCCCAGCCAGGCCCATCAAAACCAAGACCAAGTAGTTTGCTTCAATCAACACTAGTATCAAACACAGCAGATCGTCTTGGACTCTCCATAAGGCAACGTACAGTTTTTGCATCAGTTGTCGCCGCAGAGTGTGGCAAAAACATAGAAGAAATGAGCATATCCAAAACTACTTCAGCTCGAGCAGCTACAATATCAAAAAAAAAGAACGTGGCAGGACATCCAAAGTGATTTCGTTCCTCCCCAGTATGTTCTGATCCATTGGGATAGAAAATGATCTGTAATTTATCAAGTGGAAAGGAGGAAAGATTGGCAATACTAGTTACTGGGGAAAATGATTTTGAGAAATTACTCTCCGTAGCAAAAATCAAAGACTACCGGATCAGCTCAAGCAACAAGCGTGTTTGAAACCATCTCAGAATGGAAGCTAGAAGACAATGTGTTTGGGCTAGTATTTGATACTGGATGGAAAAAAGGTGCATGCCAAAAGGTGGAAGAACTTCTTGGAAAAAAATTACTGTGGATGGCATGCCGTCATTATATTTCTGAGAGGATTTTGGCTACTCTCTACATCAGAATATTTGGCAAAACTAATTCACCTGAAAATGAAGCCTTCAAGAACTTTAGAGAAAGTGTTTCGAAAAATATTAACACTAAACTACCTCACAGACACCTTGAAATAAAAAATAGGTATTTAAGAGCTATGAGAGAATCCAGCATCAGTTTCATGAATGATACTCTTAACCAAAAGAGTTCCCTTCCTCGCGATGACTATAGAGAATTGGCAGAGACAATTCTCCTCATTCTGAATGAAGTGCCTTCCAGAGGAATTCATTGGATTAAGCCAGGAGCCTTCTATCATGCAAGATGGATGGCTTCAGTCCTTTACACCAATAAAATGAATGCCTTCTCTCACCAAGCTGGCTACGATGATGTCACTATTCAAAAACTTGAAAGATTTTGTCAGTTTACATCCCTTTTTTATGGAAAATATTGGTTGTCCTGTACTAAATCATCCGACGCTCCTGTAAATGATCTTAGATTCCACAATGAATTGATAAAATACAAAAAAAATAGACAGTGAGGTTGCCGAATCTGCCCTAGCCATTTTTCGAGGTCATTATTGGTACTTGACTGAAGAGCTCGTCCCCATGGCTTTGTTTGGCTCTGTTAATAATGAAGAAAAGGTTAAGATGGCCAAAGAACTAACCAGGTCAGTCTATCTTCCCTATTCTGAAGCAGGGTGTCAGACTTCATCGCCTCATAGGTCCAAGATCTTGGTACCTATTCAGACTTCTCAACTCATCTAGGGAATGGATTAAAAAACCCATATCATTATGGGAAGAAGATAACGATTTTAAAAGAATGAGGGGACTTATTTCGTCTGCCAAAGTAGTAAATGACACGGCAGAGCGTGGCGTCAAGCTCATGCAAGATTTTCATGGGCATTGTTAGGATGAAAGTGTTTCAACAAGTTTGCAGGTCGTTGAACAAAATAGACATGCAATCCCAAACATGATGAAGAAAAATTTGGTCACTGCTCTGAGATTAAAATGTAACTAAGATTATTTGTTTTTGTTTTTTATTTTAAGCTTTGTTTCAAGCGAATAAAAGTTTGTTCATTGCTTTAAGTGCAAAAGGTTCCTAAGATTACTTTCTTTTGTTTTAACCTTTATTTTCTTGTTATTGGTAAAGATCTTTTTTGTGTTATTTTTGAGAAATAAATAAAAAAACCGATGAGGCTTTGTTAACATTGTCAAAAGCTTAAAGTATTTTAATTTATATAATTTTAACCTAATGTTAACCAAGTTGTTCCCACTTTGATTCGATAAGATGAATAAAGTTCTTACTCGTCTTATCCTTTCGAGGCCCATCGCCGCAGAGCTGCATTGGGATGATGCTCTAAGGGGGGCGGTAACACCCTACAACTGTTTCTTGTACCTTACTGAATAAAACTTCGAATTACTTTTCTTTTGATATCAAATATGTTGATATTTGACAAAAATCTTGTTCATTTAGGTTGATTACAATACAAAAAATGGGTATTTCTAGCATTTTCAGGGGGGGGGCTCATTTTCGGGGTTGGGTCGGGAACTCCAAAATTGTTAAAGTGAATCTTTTTTTAATATATTTAGTAAAAGTGAACCATTTCTAACAGGAAAAAAGGTATGTTCAATGGATCTGAAAAAAAAAGGTCATAAGTGGGACACCCTAAGGAACAGCATTCGGAGACGAATGGCTCGGTTCAACCTCAGATCGTTCGTGTGGAGGATGGTGAAGATGCGGAAGTAGCGCGACGGACGGAGACAATGACGTTTGCTGGGGCACGTCCCCTTGGAACGGAGGAAGTCTGGGGTGACAACGGGTGACGTGAGGAACGTCTGTCGTCGCGAGGGTGAGGAGAACGACCACGGTCTCGCTCTCGCCGTAGCACTGATGTAACGCCCAACATAATAATATCTGACGATGTAAGAAGTTTAAATTTGGACCGTATAGTTCGTTATGAATTAAATTGTTAGGAACTCTGATACTAAATCCCTTAAATTAACCATTACTCAGAAAAATAGAGAAAACCCTGAAATATGGTAAAAAAAATATAGTTATCAGAAAATAAATAAATAAATATGTTGAACACAATAACCACTTTAATGATTTTTCCATGGGTATTAGAATTAAGACGCAGGAAAACATTTTCATCCTTGATCTACAGTGTATATATAGTATATATATATATATATATATATATATATATATATATATATATATTAAGTTCGGGAAGAACCGATTCGCCTCTATTTAAAAGGGCATATCTCGGCGGAAAAACAAAGAAAAAGTGAGAGGAAAGACAGAGGAAAAAGAAAGGGTGGAGGGGACAGTCGAAGTGGAAAAAGACCAAGGATGACAAGGACTGCAGGGTCGAGCCCCATCATCCTTGGGTGCTAGGGCCGGGAGGGCGCACGTGAAACCTCCAGGAACAAGCACGTACAAACGAGCACAAAGAGCACTCAAGAGCACGAGCTTAGAACCCCCTTGCGGGGATATATATATATATATATATAACGTAAAGAACGACGCTTGTATAGGAGAACATTCCGCGCAAGATGAGGAGAGAGAACGAACAAATGAAAAAATGAGGTAACCACCCGGGAATCGAATCCGGGATCTTCCGATTTTTTCATTTGTTCGTTCTCTCTCCTCATCTTGCGCGGATGTTCTCCTATACAAGCGTCGTTCTTTACGTCAATTATACTGCGTGTTCTTTGCAGTTGAAATGTGTGTATATATATATATATATATATGTCTTGTAACCTAAAATTTCACGTTCATTATTAATATATAGAGAACATTTTTCTATTTTAAGTAATATTTTTCAGAGATTATGCAACCTGTAAAATGATAATTTGTGGTAACTTAATGTTAACCCTCACAAAGGGAGATTTCTGGAAGAATTACTTCCATTTTTAAAGAATAAAATAGGTTTCCTACAGTGGACGTTTCTCTCCTTTCGATCGATTGATTTACGTACGTTGTTAGCCCTTCTCGTAACTACATGAGTTGGCTGTTGGCTGAATCATGTTGCGGTTTCTGATTCTAGTCTCGCGCTTAATTTTCATATTAATTATGATTCAACGGTCTTTGATCGCTTTCCGCTCGATTTTGATTTGGAGTTTAACGAAGATATATCAAGTTTGACCCTCAGTCTTCATTCAGAAAATTATGAATTTATAAACTGGAATTTATTTAATGAAATAATTCTAATTCTAAATAAATATATACACGAGGTTGATTGAGGGCCTGGAGCAATGTTTAACCGATTTCCAAAATGTATTAGAATGTAATTCGCCATTTTGTAATAACGCGCTTCACTTTGATACGTTGGATTAGATAAGATGTACGGCCGTTTCATTGAAATTTTACTGAGCTGTACTAATGATTATAAATTTGATAATGAAAATAGATCATAAGTAATTCCTGGATGGAATAAAGAGGTTAGGAATAAACGTAGCACTGACAGAAAAAGTTTCCTTAACTATGTAAGACACGGTAAAATTAGATACGAATATTGTTCGAAAATATGAAGGAATCACGTAAATAATTCATGGAAGTTCTTTAGTCATGTAAAAGGAGTGAGAAAGAAATTAGGGATCACCTGAAGATCAGGGACCCCAGCCTTCGTTAGTTAGCCTTATAAGCAGTGGTGTAGTGCTGTGGGAACGCGTGGGAACGGCGTTCCCTTACTTTTTTTGGTAGACGGAACGGCGTTCCCTCACTATTTCAAATAAATCCGAACTTACAAATCTCTAACGTCATGAAATTTTAATTCCCACCCATAGAAGAAATATGAGAAAGAATCATTAACTGTTTCATTTCTTTTAGCTTCGACTGAGGCAATGCTAGCCTATAAAGATCTGGTGAAACAGTCACCACGGCGTACCAGTTAACTTTTTTTTAGTTAATCATTCCAGTTGTTAGCTATTTTTATTGATCGTACTGGATGTCATATATCTAATAACACTGGAAATACTGCATCTTCAACCTTGGAATATATCCTAATATCCAGTGCATATGACCTCAAAATATCCCTGAACTTGGTCAGATTTCAAAAGATTTCCCGGGGGGCTTACAGTGCCCCCGGACCCCCAGCTGTATGGGCTCGCCGCGCTCGCCATTGTCCCCCCCCCGCATCTGAGTAACACTTTCAAAATGCGTTCCCTCACTTCGTTATTTAGCACTACACCACTGCTTATAAGGCTAACTAACGAAAATATCACGACTTAACCTAACCAATCGTTAGGTCAACTGTACGCCCTCCCTTGACGATTGGTTAGGCTAGGTCGTGATATTTTCGTTAGTTAGCCTTATAAAGCTAACTAAAAAAGGCTGTGGTGACGGATCTTCAGATGATCCCATTTTTTAAATTATAGATGGTGAGGATGACTCCAAAGTTATTGGTGACGTATTTTTAAATATTTTAATAAATTGAAATTAGTATTTAATAATCTTAAGTGTCAGTTTATGCCTGTAAATTTTGATGAAAATTGAGAAAAATATTCTATAATTATAAATTCCTTAAAATTTAATCTAAATATAATTCCAGACGCAATGAATTACTTAAAAACGGATATTGGTACTCATTTTATTCACTTTATCATTTAAAGTTTGCTTCTGTATTTCTGCACACATTTGTTTCCAAGATATATATATATATACTAGTGATGGATCGAATAACCGCAACCGCAACCGCACTACAACCGCACAAAAATTCACAACCGCAACCGTAACCGCAACCGCCGTTCCATAAGTGCGGTTGCGGTTGTAAAAGCTTAGTTAATTTTAATTTTAGGTTAATTAGAAATATTTCTTTTTTTAAAAAGAAAATGATGGGTCTCCTTATGCGTGCTTAAACGTGACGTCATACGGCTGCCGTAGTAAAATTGGTTTAAACTGCGCTCTAAGTTATTACTCTGTGAGCTCCATGAAGTAACATTTATTTTTATTTAATTTTCTTCAAACTAAAATCGCCTTTAGTACAATGAAAGGCGTTGCCGCTTGAAAGGTGAAAATGCAGCAAAAATATTATTCTTGAAATTCACACTGCCTGTCATTAAGTTTGACATCAGTTTTTCAAATGAATAATAATCCATAACTTTCCAATGGGTGGAGGCTGGGGAAAGTGGTAGGTGGGATGAACAGTGCGATGGGTCCTCGTCCCTCATCCTGGTAACACACTTAGTGCAAAATATGGTTTTAATTAATTTGACCTATTCTTTCATAATAGCTATATAAGTTTAGAATATACTTCATTTAAATAGTATTTATTTAGTAAATACCTTATGTTGAACACAAGTTTTGCAACACACAAATAGCGGTAGCGGTGTATTGCAAAACTTGTGTTCAACATAAGGTATTTACTAAATAAATACTATTTAGTATATATTATGTACCAAGTGTGGCTAAATCGCACTATAGTGGCTAAATCCAGTTAATAATTACGCATTTTTCCTAGTATATGATAACCGCAACCGCAATCGCGGTTGGAAAAAATTCGACAACCGCAAACACAACCGCAACCGCGGTTGTGAAAAACCGACCACTCGATCCATCACTAATATATACACACACACACACACACACACACATATATAATATATATATATATTATATATATATATATATATATTATACTCGGACCTCGCTAATTCGACACTCGGCATTTCGGATATCGCGATAATTCGGCTATTTTTCTGCGTGTCGAAATATTAGGCAAATTTCACCAAATCTTCCGAAATTTGCCTGATATTTCGACACACAGAAAAATACCCGAATTATCGCGATATCTGAAATACCGAATGTCGAATTAGCGAGGTCCGAGTGTGTATATATATATATATATATATATATATATATATATATATATATATATATACAGTATATATGTGTGAATGAACTCAGAATGGTCCCCTGAGTTTTTTATGATACACACAGACAGTGCATGGAACAAGGAACTCTTCTGGGATAATTAAATCCACTATAGTCCGAATAAGTAATGGTAAATGACAAATACCATAGTTTTTCTTTTTCATGATGCTAGCCCGACGTGGACGTGAGGGAAGCTATATTTATGGGACCTCTTTGCGAGTGACCCGTTGCCCACGTCGGGCTAGCATCATGAAAAAGAAAAACTATGGTATTTGTCATTTACCATTACTTATTCGGACTATAGTGGATTTAATTATCCCAGAAGAGTTCCTTGTTCCATGCACTGTCTGTGTGTATCATATATATATATATATATATATGAAAATTATTTCACGAAAGTGACACGTGAAAAATATTTATGATGAATAAAACCACGAAGGGAAAAGAAACAGACTGGTGCTCAAGCGCTTTCGTCCAATGACCTCCTCAGGAACACTCCTGAGGAGGTCATTAGACGAAAGCGCTTGAGCACCAGTCTGTGTTTCTTTTCCCTTCGTGGTTTTATTCATCATATATATATATATATATATATATATATATATTCTAGCATTTAGAGTACACAAAAATGAAAAAATATATGGATATATGGAACAAATCTATTTACAAGCACAAAAACAACACGTGACCAATACAGAGTTTCAAACTATGACAAAATATATATACTGTATACATATAGGCATATATACAGTATACTGTGTATATATATAAAAAAGTTAATATATATACTCTACACTGTCTATATATATATATATATATATATATATATATATATAGTGTATAGCATAAACGTATGACTGACAACATTTTATTTGACTTTTATCAACGAACGTGGAAGAATCAGATCTGAATATATGCAAATATTCCAATACTGTTATTAAATAACCTGATTTTGCTTTTCCGAATGAAAAATAGTAAGAAAAATATTTTTTGAGTAGAAATGAAAAAAAAATCCTAAAAAAATCCTAAAAAAAATCCAGAGCAAAATATTATATATATACATATATATTATATATATATTATGTATATACACACGCACACACGCACACACACTCGTATATATATATATATATATATATATATATATATATATATATATATATACACACAATAAAAAAGTTTGGAAAAAAATTATATTTTTCTATTGTTTAAATTGTCTTAAATCAAAATCTCGAATTCAAGTGGCGTTTTTTGCAGTTTTCTTTTCCATTTTACGACTCCCCACCACTACCCGTTAAATCTTCCCTTGACCCCCCACCTCCGACATCCCTTACCCCCGTCCCCGACATCCCTTACCCCAACCTTAACCCACTGCATACCCTCAACCCTCTTCTAATACGAGTGAATTTCAAAAACTTTATCCTCCCAATATTTTCCCCTCTGCCACTTATCCTTCTCTCTCTCTCTCTCTCTCTCTCTCTCTCTCTCTTTCTCTACCCCCAGGAGCCACTCCCCTCGTTCTTCCACGCAAATAAAATAATATTAAAAAAACTGCCTATGACAGTCTCTTAAAATGCGACGATCAAATATTTGTTCTTTTGAACACAGCAGGAAATCGCGCCTTCGTGGAAGAGAATTTTTGAAAAACAAACGATTGGGCAAAGCGTGACTCAAATAAACTTATCCTATAGAATACTTTTATATATACTCTCCCTTCTGTTATTTGTGTGTATATATATATATATATCAGTGCAAAATAATAATTTTTAGAGTATCTACGAAACTGACCTCTTTTTGAGGATGACATTTTTAAATAATTGTGTAATAAATTAGTTCCCCCTCATTTATGAAATACTTTATGGAATAATATATTTAATTTACTTTACTTAAAAATAATTAACATATCCTTTCTACTATAAACTATTTTTATGATATTTTTACATTTTTATATAGAATTAGTATTTGAAGTTTGAATTTTATGGTGGATAAGTAATTTGAAGAGAAAAGTACTGTAGTTAAATAGCTGTTGCGGATTGGTTGTGCAATTGTTTTCATTTATTGTTGTAGAAAGTATAGTATATTTTAAATTATCAGTAATTTAAGTTCTTGACGTGTTTATATTATAAACGTACGATCATAAATTTTAAGAAAAGTGGTTACATGACGAAAGATTGAAGTCTTGGGTAAGTAGATACAAAGAAAATAAAGAAAAAGCATTTTGCATTGTATGCAACTGTCAATTGGCAGGTAGTGTTAAACTTCTTGAAAACAGAAAAACATTTGAAAAATATTAATTTAAGAAAGCAATGTAAAAAAGTTACAAATTATTTGCAACCCTCTACGTCTCATTTATTTGAGAAACAAGTTGTATCAGCAGAATTAAAACTATGTGCTTTTATTGCCGAGCATAATCTTTCAGTTTCTGTAATGGACAATTTACCAGGCTTTCTTGCAAATGTATGTCCAGATTCAAAGATTGCAAAAGAAATTAAATGTGGTAGGACAAAGTCAACAGGTACTTTTCGAAATTTTATAGGCAAAACATATTTTTTTAATCTTATTCTCTTTAATCATCGATGAATCCACTGACATTTCGACTCTTAAACAGTTTGTCCTGTTAGTTCGGTTCTATGATATAGTGTCAGAAAACGTGTGATAAATTTTTAACTTTATTAGAAGTAAAGGATAACACCACAGGATATTTACAGTTTGATAATAAATTTTTTTGATGAAAATAATATTCCACTCGAAAATCTGATTGGGTTTGCAAGTGACAATGCAAGATGGGAGAAAAAGGGGGTGTTCAAGCACTACTGAAAAAGAAAATCCTCAATCTTTTTGTTCAGGGCTGTGTATGCCATTCTATGCATTTATGTGCTTCAATAGCATGCTCTGAGCTCCCAGTTTACTTAGAGGAATTAGCAAGAAATATTTACTCCTATATATCATATAGTCCAAAAAGACTATCTGAATATGCAGAATTTAAAAAATTTACTGATACTCAACCCACAAGGTATTATATCCTAGCTGCACTCGCTGGTTGTCATTAGAGGAGGTGGTCAAAAGACTTTTAGAACAATGGAACGAACTTGTATTATATTTTACGTCTGCAGCACTTGAAGATGGCATGGCTTCAGCCTCTGGAATACTGCAAGCATTGCAGAACCCTATAACAAGATGTATTATGCCTTTCTAACTTTTATCCTTTCTGCCATAAATAAGATCAATTTAGAATTTCAAGCAGAGCTTTAGAGTTCACAAATTGTGCAGCTCTCTTAAAGGTAGTGTCAAGGCTATTTTGGGCAATTTTATTCAGAGAAGTAATGAAAAAAACAGATATTTCAAACATCGATTTTTGTAATCCTGTAAACTTTCTCAGCTTATAGGAGATATACCGTGGAGCTAAAACAGAAAGCATATACTTGGAGTATTCATCTAATATTACAAAAGCAGAATTAGGAGACTTTAAACTCAAAACGTTGAGCTTTTACATTTCATTAACAAAACAAATGTTCAAGCGTTTTTCATCTTTTGGTATGATGAATAATTTACAATTGCTGGAGGCATTAGAGCCTTCAAACGTGAATCAAGGAAATCCAAAATCAATCATACCACTTGCAGTAAAATTTCCCAACATAATTAGAGAAAATGATCTTGAAGAACTTAATAAAGAATGAAGAGAACTGACTCTAAATGAAATGCCAGGTTATGAAAAACTATTAGATCCTGAAAAATATTGGTATGCTGTTTCGAAGGAAAAGTGTGGAGATCAACTCCGTTTTGAAAATATATCAAAACTAATTATGAATTTGATGTCTTTGCCACATTCCTCAGCTGCAGCTGAAAGAATATTCTCCCTAGTAAATAACATAAAAGCCAAAAATAGATCTTCCCTTACAACAAAGACTTTAAATGGATTACTACAGACTAAGAATTTACTAGAAGGTTGTAGTAGCAAATTGTGGCAACCTTCTAAAGAACTGCTTGATCAGATGATGGATAAGAAGAAATGGCGTCAATGGTGTGTGAATGAAGAATCAGATGAAGAAACTGCAAAATTTTAGTGAAATAAAGTAGGAGTTCTATTTTATTTTTATTTGGTACTTTTTATGATTTTCTGGTACTAAAAGTTGGTCAATTTTGGTACCTTTTAAAAAGTTTTGTGGCAGCCCTGCCGGTTATAAATCAGCTATTGAAATTAGCAAATAAATAGAATGTGTTCTACATTTTTGTCTTTTACTGTCAACATTAATAAGAGTTGAAAATTATATTTTTAAGAAATTCTTCTCCGGAATCATTCATTGATCCATATATAAGTGGCATTATGGGAATTTTTTAGCTTATGGTATTTCAGGCGACTCCTCATGCGACACAAGAGAAAGTGACCTTGAGTAATCACTCACTCGTGGATTCACTGACTGATCGAGTATATCTCTAACTTGGTATCCCAAGAAGTTTTTCACATCTCATCATTGGCATCATTTTACCTTTATGTTGGTGTATTTTATTTGAAACCTATTCAAAGGTCCTAGGTTTGGAATCCTCAAGAGTGCAAGGAGAGTTTGCTATTACTCCCGATCACTAAGCCCGAGTAATTTATCTTCTTTTCTATATATTTGTGCTTTCGTTCCCGTTCCTCCTTTTTCATCCCCTCTTTACTCTTCTCCTTTTTGAACTTCTTTCCGTTTTTAACTGCATGGTCATTGTTCTTCGCCTAAAGCTATTAATAGTAGTGTTCCTCAGGGTTTTTTCCTGCCACCTACTCTCTTCCTTTTATTTATTAATGATCTATTAAGTCACGCTTCCTGTCCTATGCCGATGATTCCACACTTCACTTATCCACCCGCTTCACATAGCTTCCCCCTCAACAGTCATTCGATACCTCGCACTATGGCGCACCTGACCTCTGATCTTTCTACTATCTCTGATTGCGGCAGAGAAAAACTGGTAGTTTTCACTACCTCAAAAACTCAGCTGCTTCATCCGTCTACTCGTCAAAATCTTCCACACGACTATCCTCTTATCTTCAAAAATAAAACAACTCAAACCTTCCTCTTCTCTTAACATTCTTGGTGTTTCCTTTTCTCGTGATCTTTGCTGGAAAGATCGCATATACTCTTTAAAATAAAGTTTCTAAGAGGTTAGGTGTGTTGTACTGGCTCCGCAGTCTTCACTCCCACTCAGTTGCTCTTTCTGTACAGGGGTCGCGTCCGCCACTGCATGAAGTACGCTTCTCATGTGTTGGGTGGCTCAACCCACACAGCTCTACTTGACCGGGTGGAATCAAAGGCTTTTCACCTCATCAATTTCCAGCATCTTACTGACTGTCTTCAACCCCTTTCTCTTTGCCGCAATGTGGTTACCTCATTCTCTCTTTACTATCGCTATTATAACGGACACTGCTCTTCTGAATTCTTTAACTGCATACCTCCTCCTTTAAGGAGAGCATGCAGTACCAGACTTTCGACACATTATCATTCCTTTTCTATCGAACTCTCTAACGCAAGGGTTAATCAGTATTTTCAATCTTTCATCTACTAAACCGGTAAACTCTGGAACAATCTTCCTCAATCCATCTTTCACCCTGTCTATGACCTTCAGTCTTTCGAACGCAGAATGTTCACTTTGTTCAAGCATCTCGAAAACTTTGGACTTTGATTTCGGCTCTCTTCTACTTGTAGGTGGGGAAGGCATTTTTGTGGAAGTTCGCCCTTTGCCCTTCCTTCCTGCATAAAAAAACACAGTATGCCTTTAAAATAAACGGATGATACACATGCGCAAGGTATACGGCCAAAGCATGAAACTGCGCAGGCAACCACAGTTCAACAGTGTTCTCGCCTGGTATACAAGCATTTAGATATTTGACATTCATATTTATTTCAGAATTTTTCATTGGTAGGCAGTACAAACTTAACGTTTCTAAGTAATGGCTGGTAAAAATGTAAGCCTTGTTACTACAATTCGTTCAGTGGTGGTGTGGCTGGAAGCCACCATCACCAGACTTTCCAAGAGAGTTAAGAAATGGCAGAAGCAGATTCTTTCTCCTGATCTGGCATCAGCCTTGGACCATACAAAGTTATTAGACAGACAAGCAACCTGCGTAATCACTGCAACAGCGCAAAGTTATGGTCACGACATCGAGATTTATCTCTCTCGGTTAGCTCCGTGAGAGCGATGAATCAAGAATCGAAGGTGGAGGAGGCGAAAAGCAACATGACAGCTGAAACATAACCTCCTTGTCAGTGGGATGGGAAGTTTCTGCCTTCCGTCACCTGGTTAACGACGGAGAAAGTGGACAGACTCGCAACCTTGGTCTCTGGCGTCAAGATTAAAACTCTTTTTTGGTGGTCCGAAGTTGGTTTCTGGAATGGAAAAGGTGATTGCAACAGTGGTGAAAGCTCTTTCAGATTGAGATATGCCAGATAAAATCACTGGAATGTGCTTCGAAACCACTGCCAGCAACATTGACAAGCACACAGGATCGTGCATACTGATTTAGAGGAAGTTGGGGACGTATCTGCTGTCTCGTACCCGTCACTATCACATACACGAAATTATCATCATTGATATGTTCAAGATAATGTTTGATTCGTCCAGTAGATCCAACATTCCCCTCTTCAAACAATTTCGGGAGCGATAGGGTTCCAATGATTAGTCAACCTACCGACGGTGTGACGAAAAGAGGTTGTCATCTCCTCTGCAACACAAGCTGAAGCAATATCCACTTTTTTCCCAAGGTTTTTCCTCTAAATGAAGTCCAACCTGGAGGTGACTACTGCGAGTTCTTAGAATTAAGCATCATTTCCCTGGCGAATTCCTCTTCGCGGTGTGAGGTTCATAGTTTCCGGAGCCTACCATCAGGTCCGATGGATGACGAAAGTGATCTATGATATCAAGATTTACCTGTTTCGTAGCCAGATGTTGTTCGCTTGGAGGGAAAATAAAGGTCTCCTAGACTTTTGCATCTTTAGCTGCTCTAGTTTACATGAAGGGTGGAATTCTTGGATAGTTACCCGGGCCCCCCTCACATTGATTTTCGACTTTTGGAGATATTGACAGAATTTGTGCAGGTGGACCGACGGATCGCCAACACAGCCTCCAGTGCCCTGAAGAGGCACCTTTTATTTAGGAAAAGAACGAGTTGGCCTGGCCTTCTTCTGATTAGGTGCCCCTAGCTACCAAGACCCAGAGGGTCAAGTGTCTGAAGAAAGAAGATGGAATAAGCCACAGGCACTTTAAGGATAAGCTGGCTCAACCTGCGGGGCTGCAGCTCTATTCCTTCGCGACATCCAGATCACACGAAATATTTACTACTTTGGTGGTGGATGCCAACTTCCTGAAAGATGATCCTGATAAATCTGTGGATCTAAATTCCTTCAAGAATGGAAGGGAGAAGGTGGATGGTTTGAAGGTGACCAGTGATTGCGCGGAGAAGGAAGTAGCCTTGACCACCGAGCACAGCAAGCGTCTGACGAAGGACGAGGGCGAGAGCACCCTCTTCAAGTGGTTGAAGACTATCGTCGGAGGGTAATGGCCAACGAAAGGCCACGCTGATGGGCGCCGCCGAAGCTAGGCAGCAGTGAGTAACTGTAGGCATGTTGTGAGACTCACTTTAAGGGGATAATACCTATCTTTTAGTAGTGGGGGACCTGGGAGCCAGAGCGTGAGGCTGGGGCCTCCAGTTTCATATGGGGAAACTTCAAGGTCATTTAGCAGCCCTAAATGTTTAGGGATTGATCTTAAATTTGATATGGAGAGTTTTCTCCCTAAAAGAAACCTAGTGCCCAGTGATCACTTGAACAGTTTGGAAAAAACTATATATACTGTATAGTTTAAGGAAGTAAATCATTAATATACGGATTATGATATTAATAACATTAAACATTAATAATAATGGCATTAACATTAAAATTATAATTATTAAGAACATTAATTACTTCTGGCCGAGTAATTGTTAAAAGTTACAGAATGATTACCGTAATTATAGAATTATGAAAAACACATCTTTCTGCTACAAATAAAATAAACGTGAATTTTTAGTATTAATTAATATACAAACAACATATGAAGTGAATAATCGCCTTTCTCTTTCCCACTCACGGTCCGAAAACAGGAATGAACGAAGAGAGAATTCCAGATTTCGGGAAAGAGTGAAAAAAAGGGTTGTGACGCAGTTGCGGCCCCGATGGGTACTTTCTCAAATAAAATCTAATTTGAGGTGGGAAATCCTACAGCTGAAATGGGAATGGGTCGATGTAAGAATTGCCTCCTTTAAGATTACCACTTTGGAATTTCTCATTCTTGGACTAAAACTGAAACGGGAATGACTGAAGCTGGGAAGAGACCCATGAATTTTAGTCCAGCTCTTGTCCAGCTAGCCTGTCGTTTTATATATATATACTAGCCGAAGCCCGTGATAAAAATACCACACTTAAATAATCAACAGGGACAATTTTATTTTTTTTAAATAATATTTTCCGGAATAAGCACATACACAAACAAACATTATCCGATTTCAGCTTTATTTACGAATATAATTTTTCCGTAGGCTTCGTTTAATTTTAAGCAACTTATACCAAATCATTTTTTCTCTCGAAGAGCCGTTTCCGTGTTTTAGGGTGGGATAGACACACAGAGAGACAGCATTAGCCTATTATATATACAGATATATACCTTTCATCTTTTCAACCTTCCACGTATTCCGTGCGATGATTCCTCATTTCACGGAGGTCAGGCTTGTTGCCCTTCTTCTCGAGTTGGCTTTATGAAATAGAGAGTTGGTTTCTTGCGTTCTCCACCTCACTTAGCCAGGTACGCCCGGCTCATCTGGGATTGTTTTGAGCCAGACGTCTAATCTTCTTTAGAAAATTTCCACCACTACATCACTCGTGTTCCGACGTTCCTTGGGCAGCTGGTTGGACAGTCTTGACCCTTTCACACCGAAGCTATTTTCCTTCAGGGATGAGAATGTTTCCTGTCTAGCCTTCAATTTGGGAACACGACACATTCTTCCTTTCCTACTTTCCACTACTGTTTGTGTGGTTATCCACAAATATCAACTTTTTGCCCAGTTTTTCCTCAAAACGAAGTCCGACCTCGAGATGCCAAATTTTGCGTCATCAGTCATTATAACTACTAAAGTTTTTGCTTTAGAGTTTCTCTAAATTCCATGGATTCCATGGATTTTAGTTTTTCTCTTCTTCCATACCTTAATAATTGAAATTTCTCATGGTTAAATTTCATATTGTTGCTTTTTGGTCAGTTGTACATTCTGTTCATGTCTGTTTGTAAAGATTCTACATCATCAATTTTCTAATTTCTGCGTCATCAGCAAAGGATGTTAATTTGCTGTCATTGGTAACTTCATAATCTATATCATTTAGCATGATTATGAATAGTGATGTGGATAATACTGCTCCTTGTGGTACTGAGCTACGGACCTCTGACTGATAAAGATATCCTTGGACTGTAACGACTTGCCGCTGCTCATTAAGGAAATTACATATCTATTTTCTTATTTTTCCTGTTATTCCCATATATTTCAATTTATTTGCTATGATGTCGCACTTGTCGACATCCTTGGCAAAGTATATGTATATCACATCATAGTTTTCATATATATATATATATAATATATATGTGTGTGTGATAAATTTCACAATTAAACACGTTAAATGAATGAATGATGCAAATCCACAAGGAAAAAGAAAAATGATTCCAAGGCCTTTCGTGCATTCAGAAGTACACCTCGTCAGGAAATGAAGGAAGAAGGCGAGATGACAAAAATATATACATATGTACAACGGGACGGAAAAATAAAAAGATTAACACATGATTAACAAGAGTTAATTAGAGGCAAAAGGTATTTTAACAGGATATTGTCCATTTTATACATTCCCGCACTGTTATTGAAATTATTTTTAAACTGGATAAATGCACATTCTAGAATATTCCTTTCAATTATACATATTACTAAAGCGGACAAATCTAATTCGATCGTCATCATGGACAAAAACAGTTACATTGAAAAGATGAATACTTTATTAAGTAACCGCAATACGTACAAACCTCTAAACAGAAACCCACTGGAGGATGTTAATAAAATGTTTAACAGAAGATTAAAAGAAATATTAAAAAGTAATTATATTAATGGGCTTTCTAAGCAGTTTCTTAGTATTAATCCGTCAATATTTGTACGGTTTAGTAAAAACACACAAAATTAACAATCCCATGAGACCTATTGTTAGCGCATTAGGCTCCGTAACCTATAAGCTATCGAGATGGTTAGTTAGTTTATTAACGCCGTTAGTTGGCTCTATTTCCAAATCACATATTGTAAATAGCATGGATCTTGTTGACAAACTGAAGTTTCCTAATGACCCTAATTTCAAACTGGTAAGTTTTGATATATGCTCGTTATTCACAAAAGTCCCTGTTGATGACCCACTTGATTTTTTAAAAGATAAGATCTCTGAATATTCTTTCCCTGTTCAACACAACACTCTTATTGAGTTAATAAACTTTGCGTCAAAGATTGTATATTTCAGTTTGAAAATAAGTTTTATGCTATGCCGTTTGGATTGGCGATGGGAAATCCCCTCTCACCGGTGTTAGCTAATTTATATATGTAATTTTTTGAAAGCAGAATTTTGCTTACTATTGCTAATTTTAACCTTGTTTGGTACCCGTATATAGATGATATTTTAT
Source organism: Bathynomus jamesi (assembly GCA_023014485.1). NCBI lineage: Eukaryota > Metazoa > Arthropoda > Malacostraca > Isopoda > Cirolanidae > Bathynomus > Bathynomus jamesi. The sequence continues at coordinate 97,494 of JAJOZX010003008.1, read as the reverse complement.
GCCTTTGGCCTAAAAATTTGGATGTTGACTTTTTTCTTGGTAGGCTCAGCAATTTAGTCCCATCTGTTAAGTTCACGGTTGAAAAAGAAAATGATGGACGCTCATCTTTTCTGGATTTAAAAATTCGGAGATGCTTTAATCAGTTCAAATTTGGAGTTTTGCATAAGCCTAGTAATAATAACTCTTATGTGCATTTTTATTCTGACCATCATCCCTCGATTAAATCTTCTATTTTCTCTGCTATGTTTCTTAGAGCAGTGAGAGTTGTCAGTCCTGAAGTTTTAGATGCTGAGTTATGCAATATCATGAATAGTGGTACTAAATTATGTTATCCTATTTCATTTCTAGATAACGCCTTAGAAAAGCCAAGAATAGGTATTATAATAGTGTAACTATAAAGGAATTTGAGCGTAAAAATATCCTTAGCCTACCTTACCATGTTACCGTAATTTTCAATATCTTCCGACTTCACTTAAAGCAATTGGTATCAACGTAGTCTTTAAGTTTAATAATACTATTAAATCACGCCTAATAAAGAATAGCCGGATAATGTGGTTGGTTGTGTGTATTCGATCGCATGTACACAATGTAATTCAGTATATATAGGCCAAACGGGTAAAACGTTAGATATTAGGGTAAAACAGCATAAATATGCGTGTAGAACAGCAAATAATTCTAATGCATTATTTAACCATTTGTATAGATGTAATCATAGAGGGGTCGACCGCAGGTCGATCCTGAACCGTCGTTCACACTCAACAAAAGTAAGTATAGTATCAAGTGGGATAGTTCTAAAGCGCTCGTTAAAAACAGATATAATTGAAAGGACTATTCTAGAATGTGCATTTATCCATTTTAAAAATAATTTCAGTAACAGTGCGGGAATGTATAAAATTGACAATATCCTGTTAAAATACCTTTTGCCTCTAATTAACTCTTGTTAACCATGTGCTAATCTTTTTATTTTCCTGTCCCGTTGTACATATGTATATATTTTCAACATCTCGCCTTCTCCCTTCATTCCCTAACGAGGTGTACTTCTGAATATACGAAAGACCTTGGAATCACTTGGAATCTTTTTCCTTGTGGATTTGCATCATTCATTCATTTCACGTGTTTAATTGTGAAATTCACCCCATATAATGGAGCCCACGCGTGTCCTCTTCACTGTTGCTCTTTTTACAACTACTTTTCCTTCTCTCCAATCGATTTTTAGACGTTACCGTTCTACAATTGCTCAAGCACATCCTATTAAGAACCAATTCAATTTCCTTAGGAAGTGTTATGGTGAAAAAGTCATCCCAAAATTCCTTCTTGGGAAACGATACCGTATGTTGGACGATACATCATTTGGTGACACCGAGAGAATTATTTTAAAGAAACCTATTAATATAGCCCACATCGCAGTGAAGAATGCCTTCAGAGAGTCCGAATTAAGAAAAGATAATTTGTTTCCACCGTTCTTCTTGCTTGGAGAAATACACTTTTGGGCGATATTTACAACAACTTCCGTAGAAGATGCAGAACTCAGAACAGAAAATTAAACAATACACTGGATGATTTAATTCGTAATAGTTACTGGACTAAAAAAAGTGATGGATCACCTGAAGATCAGACCCCCAGCTTTCTTTAGTTAGCTTTATAAGGCTAACTAACGAAAATATCACGACCTAACCTAACCAATCGTCAAGGACGTATAGTTGATCTAACGATTGGTTAGGTTAGGTCGTGATAATTTTGTTAGTTAGCCTTATAAGGCTAACTAAAGAAGACTGGGGATCCTGATCTTCCTAAAATGAATTGTTAGCGAAAGTTTGAACGAAGAATTCAGCTTTGTCAGAAGAAGAGACAGCAACTGAGCCGTCGGAATGGAAAAGAGTAGGGAAAGAAGAGGAAGTAAAGTTGATGAAGAGGTTCTTAACTTGATGCCAGAAAGAGCGAGAAGAATTAGAATTCGGTAGGTTTTTATATTTTTGGCGAGTCGAAGAACAGATTTTGCACGATTCTGGGCAGAAATATAAATTGAGTGAGAGTCAGGAGCAGGATGGCGACGGTACCTTTTGAAAGCCTCCTCTCTATTGCGGATAGCATTAGAACAAATAAAGTTAAACCAAGTTTTTTTTGCATTAGTAGTAGGAATAGAATATGGAATATACGCCTCCATGCACGAGAGAATCACCTGCGTGATGTGCACAGCACACTGGGAAGGGCCCCGTCCACGAAAGCCGTAATTATTCCATGCGAAATCACAGAAGTACTGCCCAAGGGTCTCACAATCAGTGGCGCCGAAGTGCCAAAGGCTTCTCCCTGTTATTTTATTATTTTATTGGGTTCAGAATCCCAACTGAGCCGTGAACGGCCATGCTCTGAAGGGCCAGTTTAACCTACAGCCCAAGTTAAGCTAGACTAAAAACTTACGGACTTGGAGGTCCTATTAGGTCCTACCTCAGGTTTGCTGACTCGATGTGGGCCTACTTTAGGCCTCAGTTGCATAAAATTAAGATAAATAACAAAAGGGGCACTATTTATGGTCTTTCTAAACCTTGCAACAACAACACAACCTGCACCATTGCACGATGCAACAATCTTGTATCTAACCAACCAAACTGAATTGCAAGATAGCTCTCTGTAAGACCACGCCCTGTAAGTGCTGCATTCAACAAACGAGTAGGAAGGACGCGCAGTGCCCCCCCAAAAAATGATGCCACAAGAGTGCCCAAACAATGATGCCAAAAATGCTAGCTCTAAATTAAGTGAATTTTTCACTAACCTTACAATTATGAGATGGATATATATATATACACACCTTAACTTAATATATACAAGCAATGCTGCATCAATCAGCTTAGTCATCATATCGCCTTGGGACAACAATGGCTCTTCCTCTTCTAGATTTTCTAACACTCCCCACCGAAGAGGCATTGTTGTTATTACCTTCTGCAAATTTAGCCAAGCCTTCTCTATGAGACTGTAACTCAAATGTTTCATCTTGACTATCCGTGTTTTTGCTGATTTCTAAAGCATAGAGTTTTTGTATAGGTCTCTTTAATTTTCCTCCTGAAGTCTTTACCAGTGCAGACCTAACTAAATTGTCTTTGCCAACAAACAACTCTTCAATTATGCCAAGCTTCCAGCATTGCCTTGGTCTTTCATCCCCAATCATTACCACTTCTCCCATACAATTTGCATTGGAGCCCTTTACATTGCCTGATGGGTAATAATTGAGTTCTGGCAAGTATTCTATCTGCCACCTCTTCCATAACTGATCTTGTAGCTCTTTAAGGTACTTGAACCTTCTGGTTAACTCTTCTTGAGTGCTCTGGAGTAGTATAGCCGCAAAAAGGGAGAGTGCAGGAATGTTGCAATGTTGCAAGGGGCAATGGTCAAATATTGCAAAAGGGGGTGTGGGTATGCAACAACTCAATGTTGCAAATGGGGAAGGGGTTGCAAAGGGGGGTGGGGGTATGCAACAACTAAATGTTGCAAAAGGGGGTGGGGGATGCTGCAGGTGCAACAAGGGGTCATGAAACTTGGAGGCGGCGTTATCCCCCAAGAGAAAGACAGGAGAAGGAGAGAAAGTAAGAGAGGTGTTCACCTGGCAGGAGCCAAGTGCATAATAAGACTTCAGCCGAGTGGCCGTTGTCTTATAGACTCCTAATCAGCCAGTTGGCTTAGAAGGAGCCAAGGGGGAGGGGTACACCTGAAGGGGGGAAAGGGGAGGGATCTTCTGGGGTAGAAGGAAGGATGACCTCCCCCCAAAGGGGTTGCCTTAGCCTAAGAGTGAAAGGATAGACGGAGGAGGACTTTGGGGGGACAAGGTGGGAGGTCCTAACCCCCAAAGGGAAACTAAGCTAAGTCTTAACATAAGAAGAGAAGGAGAGAGTTCTTTATTCAACAGCTGTCATCATCATACTACCAGCTCCGAAGCCAAGCGGGTCTTATATAGATGATGGTTGAGTTGCCAGATACCATTTTTTATTTTAATTGTACAGGTATACATTACTAGGGTGAGTTGCTAGATACCATTTTAATTCATTACCAAAGCATACAGACTCAAAATCGAAATTGACAATAAGAAAATGATTATTAATTAAATAAATAGAATTTGCCTTCTACTGCACAAAAATAATATAATACGTACAATCGCCAAAATAGTAGTTCAGACGAAATATACACACACAAATGAACAACTTTTTCCTTACCTTATATATATATATAATATATATATATATATATATAGTATATATATATATATATATATATAGAAAGAATCATATTAACTGTCTATTTAATTTTGTCATTCCTATATATATATATATATATATATATATATATATATATATATATATATATATATATATATATATATATAACATTTAACTGCAAACACGCAGTATAATTAACGTAAAGAACGACGCTTGTATAGGAGATATGCCGCGCAAGATGAGAGAGAGAGAACGAAACAAATGAAAAAATGAGGTAACCACCCAGGAATCGAACCCGGGATCTTCCGATTGCCGGTCAGATATGATAATCACTACACCATGGGCCTCATTCATTCAAATGCCGTAATTCTTCTACATACGCGCAGAAACCAATGCCCCAAGGGGGCACCTCCGCATGCCGTAACATTATATACATTTAACTGCAAACACGCAGTATAATTAACGTAAACAACGACGCTTGTATAGGAGATATTCCGCGCAAGATGAGAGAGAGAGAACGAAACAAATGAAAAAATGAGGTAATAGGGTGTGTCAATTTGGGAGGTGAAAATTAATTTTTGCCAATTCCTTCACTGAGGGGTTTTAAAAATATGTTTTTGGATGTGAAGAATTCAAATCTGCTATTATTTTTGTGATTGCTCAACACTTAGCTTGGTAAATCTACGTTTGATTAAAAAGCACATAAATTGCTCTCGGAAACAACATTTATTAATTTTAGCTTCTCAAAATGTCAGGTAATGCTATAAAAATTTTAGTTTCTCTGCATAAAACATATCCTAGTAATCATAAAACATATCCTTGTAATCATAAAACAACATTAGAAAGTAATGACATCAGTAAAAAAAAATATTTAAACAACAAGTTTCATCAAGTCTTGCTTTGATTCGTTCTTGGACATCAGCCGCCGACTTGCTTCTTGGCCTCTGATATAGCCCTCACGTTTCTCATGTGTATACACCCTGCCTGCTGCCTCTGTGACTTGTTTCACACACCTCTCTATTGACTGAGCATGACAGGGCCACTGTGGAACTTGCATAGGCTTGTCAAAGAACTTCTTTACTTCCGCTGTAGTCAGTTTACATGTCAAAGGAGGTTCAAATACCCCGTCAGACCAGTCTGTCAGCTCCAACACGGAAGAAGCACTGGGGTTGATGGAAGGTGTCTTCCTGGGACGTACAGAAAGATCTCCAAGTGTGTCATCATCTCCACCCCTCATGTCAACAATCTTTTGGACACCAGCTCTCCTCTCCTCACTGTCATCTGAGCACAAGAGTGTCTGGATTATCATTTCGCTGAATGCATACCATGCTGAGCGCTTGATGGTTAGCAAAACAGCATCCACTACAGCCTTCTTTTGCAGCCTAACTAGCCGCAGCTGAAACAAGATGTGGCGTGGGCCTTCCACCCAAGAGTGTTTTACTTTGATGTTGAACCAACAGGGGTAGTACACACCAACAATGTATTCCACTATCAGTCTTAAGTTGTTGAGGGTTTTGCCTTTAAGGCCATGTTTTGAAACCCATATGCGACAAAGCCTGTTTGCTGTTGTCACCACCTTGAATGGCTCACTGGACCAATTTCAAGAAGGGCCAGATCTGTGGGAAGTTCTCCTGTCCTTATGGCCTGTGTGATCCTATGCCCGTACGCTTGATCAGTAGAGAGATCCTTTACGACATTGTCACTCAGTGAAGTAAGAGGCTCTCCAATTGAGAGTTTGGTGAATGAAGGATCAATTTCAAGTTCGGTTGCAGTGTCTAGCATCTTGCCAATGTTACCTGTCCACTTGTTGTTAGACAAGGTCTTCCCATCCAGTGCTGTGATCAAGTGTCGCAGGGGTAACTCGTTAGTGTGGAGGGCACAAACCAACCAGATCAGCTTACGGCAAAGCTTGACCTCTACCCAATGCATGGAACCACCCTCCCAGCCAGTGTTAAGATTTGTAGAATCACCTCCAATGGCCTGCAGGCTTTTATCAATGCCCTTCTTCTTCATGAAATCTACAAGATTATCAGCAATAACTTCAGCAGGTTTTTTTCTCGTTGAGCCTTTCTCAGGAGTGAAGTGGTAGAGATATCTTCCACCTGGCTCACTGCACACAGAATAATGCTCTTCTTTGATGATGCTGGGGAACTGACGATCTGAATTGTCTGCTTTCAGCATAACTTTAGTTGTATCTTGACGGCCGTCAAAGAAGATGCAGCCAGTTTCACCCTTCTTACAAAGATCATCAAATTCCTGATCCAGGGATCTCATAACTTTTTCTTGGGCTCTCTTGACTTTATTGTGATCAACTACAAGTCTCTTGTCTTCTTCAGTGATCAAGCCAGCATCCATAAAGGCAGCAGTGGTGATGGCAGCTGTGGCACGCAGGCCAACACCATATCTGATGCTATGCATAGCAACATTAGGTATTTCTAATGTGTTGTACTCTGGCTTTTTATTGGAAGTTGAAGACGTGCTTGGTATTTCTAATGTCACTTCATAACTTCCATCCTTTCCATCTTGAACATCAGCTATTTGTTCTTCATTTTCATCATCAGAGAAAATTGTTTCATTTGATGGCATTGAAACATCCTGCTTACTTGTCTGCTTATATTCAGCAAGCCTTCTTCTTTCGTCTTCTTGCCGCTTCTGCTTTTTGACTTGTCTGTTGTGCTCAGGTTGATCTGGCAAGCCAATCTGATGTGGTCCAATAGAACCAGACTTGTCTCTCTGACCTTTAATGAAAGCAAGTTCCTTCACAGGGATCTTCATCTCCTAGGGCATGTACAGTTAATGTGAGTTTCGTTTTTGCAACCAGCATCTGCAAGGCAGCCAAATTCAGAGTAGAGAACAATTTTACACTTGCAACTGAGGATGTCAAAAAGCTTGTCAAGTTTTGCAATGAAAGCCTCTTTGACAGGTAGCTTTCCTCTCCCAAGAGATATGTTTTTGGCCTGCTCCCAGCTCTCTTGGATCTTGTTTAAGATTGTGACTCGTGAATTTACAACGGGGGCTACAAAAGAACTGTTTGCTCGTTCCCACTTTTCAAGCACTTTAGGGTAAATGTCCTTTGCAAGACTGGCTGCTGGGTAGTTTCTCACATCCTCACCACTTTGTTCTCTTAGCAGTAGCCCATATTTCAGAACGTCTCGCAGAGTTGGGAGTTCAGAGGGCAACAACTCTCTACCAGTTCCAATTAGGTTGCTCATATGTGTGAATGTCCCCAGTCTCGTCCTCCTTTTAGAAGTTTAGAAGCCATTGTAGGTCAATTCCCACTAGTTAGGATGGTAGCACTGACGGACAAGTAATCTTCAGCACACTGATGAATATGTTTCAACCTGTGAAATAAGCAAAAACAGCAGTGCATTATATATACAGCATATATAATTATTAATATAATAATTATTATATAATTCCACAAAAAAGTAAAAAAAGTCACTATTTTTATGTAGCTTCTTACCAAGCAAAACTAAATTATATTAAATTAACAAAAATATCTTTAGAATTCCTAAGTCATGCTGCAACTTTTTAGCACCCCTCATATTTGGAATTTGAAAGTTGAAAAATTCGACACACCCTAATGAGGTAACCACCCGGGAATCGAACCCGGGATCTTCCGATTGCCGGTCAGATATGATAACCACTACAACATGGACCTCACTCATTCAAATGCCGTAATTCTTCTACATACGCGCAGAAACCAATGCCCCAAGGGGGCACCTCCCGCATGCCGTAACATTATATACATTTAACTGCAAACACGCAGTGTAATTAACTTAAAGAACGACGCTTGTATAGGAGATATTCCGCGCAAGATGAGAGAGAGAGAACGAAGCAAATGAAAAAATGAGGTAACCACCCGGGAATCGAACCCGGGATCTTCCGATTGCCGGTCAGATATGATAACCACTACACCATGGGCCTCACTCATTCAAATGCCGTAATTCTTCTACATACGCGTAGTGGTTATCATATCTGACCGGCAATCGGAAGATCCCGGGTTCGATTCCCGGGTGGTTACCTCATTTTTTCATTTGTTTCATTCTCTCTCTCTCTCATCTTGCGCGGAATATCTCCTATACAAGCGTCGTTCTTTACGTTAATTATACTGCGTGTTTGCAGTTAAATGTATATAATGTTACGGCATGCGGGAGGTGCCCCCTTGGTGCATTGGTTTCTGCGCGTATGTAGAAGAATTACGGCATTTGAATGAGTGAGGCCCATGGTGTAGTGGTTATCATATCTGACCGGCAATCGGAAGATCCCGGGTTCGATTCCTGGGTGGTTACCTCATTTTTTCATTTGTTTCGTTCTCTCTCTCTCATCTTGCGCGGAATATCTCCTATACAAGCGTCGTTCTTTACATATATATATATATATATATATATATTATATATATATATAAACTGATTTTCACCTTAAAGTGAATTGTCAAAAGTATATTAATTTAAAGCAAATGAATTTTCTCCTTTTAAGAGAATCAATTATTAAAACCAATATTAACAATATAAGATACTAGTTACTTAAACGGCGTTTTATTTACCTTCTTTCAGTTATTAAAACGAATCCAAAATATTAACTCTTAGAACATTGTGTTCAGACGAGTAGGAAATTGAACCAGGAACGCTAAAAGAATCACATCTGTTTACCCCGAGGCCTTTTTGAAAGGAATCTGGATCAACTTGCTCTCTCTCTCTCAAGGACTCGATCTGTCTCGGCAAATCCTTCGCTCGACTCCTTCAATTTGGTCCCTTGCTACTAATGTATATAAAATTCTATTTTATTAAATGCACTGATTGTATGTCTTTACTTGCAAATTTTTATGGTATCATCTTCTTAGATAACATCTCTGTTATTGAATTGGAAAGATATATTATTATTATTATTATTATACATTTTTCAAAATTAACACACACACACATACACACACACAATTATATTAAATAATAAACAGCAAAAGAAATAAACACATTAACTGTGTCTATTTTCTTTTGGCAAACCTTTCTTATGTATCAAAAACAGAAAAAAATATTAAGCCTTCTCATTTCATTTCATTTTCATGTCATTTCACTTCATTTCACTAGTCTCATCATTTCACTCATCTCATTTACTTTCAGCTTCTCTGGAAAAAAAAATCTGAACAGATGCGTCTCACGCTAACCGCAAAATGACCACCAAGTTTCCTTTTTTCCACTCAACTCGAGAAAACCTCGCTTCACTCTAAATGTTAAAAATATTATGCTTATTACTACTCCACTGAAATACACACTTCACTCTCGAAGCGAATGTCTTCCTTGTAAATAAAAAATGTTTTATATTTTATCAACTTAGTTATTTACACTAATTTGCATCTCTGTTATTGATTTAAAACTGTCAAAATCATAATTATTAGAAATCAACAAAGTTTTTTCAAAATTAACACACACAGATTTTTGTCAGAGAAAGTGAGGATCACGCACACGCGCGCGCACACACACACACACAGATTTTTTCAGAGAAAGTGAGGATCACGCACACGTGCGCAAGCGCGCACACACACACACACACACTATATATATATATATATATATATATATATATATATAGGGTGGTACAAATTACAGTAGTAATAATAATAATCAACTCCTTTTCGCCGAATTGCAAAGATTAACCTTTTCACCCCGCATTAGACCTACAGTTTAATGTGGAAACCGAATCAGAAATACATCTCGTCAGGGAATCATTGCTCACTCTTTCACATCATAATTTCAACATTTAAAATAACAGGATCATTTGATTATTGATCCAGATTTAAAATAACAGGATCATTTGATTATTGATCCGGGAATAGTATGGCTGCAAAATGTGATATGTACAAAAACAATGTAGATTTTTCTCTTTAGTAATAATATTAATAACTAACTCCTCACGGAATTGTAACACCGAATCAGAAATACATCTCGTCAGGGAATCATTGCTCACTGTTTCACATCATTATTTCAACATTTAAAATAACAGGATCATTTTATTATTGATCCGGATTTAAAATAAAAGGACCATTTGATTAATGATCAGTGCATTTAATAAAATAGAATTTTATATACATTAGTAGCAAGGGACCAAATTGAAGGAGTCGAGCGAAGGATTTGCCGAGACAGATCGAGTCCTTGAGAGAGAGAGAGCAAGTTGACCCAGATTCCTTTCAAAAAGGCCTCGGGGTAAACAGGTGTGATTCTTTTGGCGTTCCTGATTCAATTTCCTACTCGTCTGAACACAATGTTCTAAGAGTTAATATTTTGGATTCGTTTTAATAACTGAAAGAAGGTAAATAAAACGCCGTTTAAGTAACTAGTATCTTATATTGTTAATATTGGTTTTAATAATTGATTCTCTTAAAAGGAGAAAATTCATTTGCTTTAAATTGATATACTTTTGACAATTCACTTTAAGGTGAAAATCAGTTTATATATATATATATATATATATATTATATATATATATATATATATATATATATCTTCTTCTTCCGCAGCCTTATTAGCCCACTTCTATGTGGGGTCGCTGTTGCAGATCCTTCTTCTTCATTCACTTCTGTCTTGAGCCACCTCTTCCTCCAGTCCCTTATCACTATCTTTCTTCAGTCTATCCCGCCACTTCATCTTAGGTCTACTCTTCTTCTCGTGTCTGGAATTTCCATCCTCAGCATCCGTCGTCCCACATACTCCTCCTCCCTCCTCTGGACATGCCCAATGCCCATACCATCTCAGTCTCTTTTCCTGTGCCTTCTTGGAGATTTCCGTTACTTTTGTTGTTCCTCTTGTTATAATGGATCTGCATTCATGAGGTTTTGGCAAAGGTTTTACGGCCGGATGCCCTTCCTGCCGCCAACCCTCCTCCTTTCTCCGGGCTTGGGACCGGCTGAGACTTGGGCTGGCTTGCCCACTCCCAGGCGGAGTTTATATATATTATATATACATATATATATATATATATATATACACACACATTTCAACTGCAAAGAACACGCAGTTTAAATAACGTAAAGAACGACGCTTGTATAGGAGAACATACCGCGCAAGATGAGAAGAGAGAACGAAACAAATGAAAAAATGAGGTAACCACCCGGGAATCGAACCCGGGATCTTCCGATTGCCGGTCAGATATGATAACCATTACACCACGGGCCTCACTCGAACAAACGCCGTAATTCTTCTACATACGCGCAGAAACCAATGCCCCAAGGGGGCACCTCCCGCATGCCGTATCTATATATACATTTCAACTGCAAAGATACAAGCGTCGTTCTTTACGTTATTTATACTGCGTGTTCTTTGCAGTTGAAATGTATATATAGATACGGCATGCGGGAGGTGCCCCCTTGGCATTGGTTTCTGCGCGTATGTAGAAGAATTACGGCGTTTGTTCGAGTGAGGCCCGTGGTGTAATGGTTATCATATCTGACCGGCAATCGGAAGATCCCGGGTTCGATTCCCGGGTAGTTACATCATTTTTTCATTTGTTTCGTTCACTCTTCTCATCTTGCGCGGAATGTTCTCCTATACAAGCGTCGTTCTTTACGATATATATATATATATATATATATATATAAGGAATGACAAAATTAAATAGACAGTTAATATGATTCTTTCTATAAGGAATGACAAAATTAAATAGACACAGTTAATATGATTCTTTCTATATATATATATATATATATAAGGTAAGGAAAAAGTTGTTCATTTGTGTGTGTGTATATTTCGTCTGAACTATTATTTTGGCGATTGTACGTATTATATTATTTTTGTGCAGTAGAAGGCAAATTCTATTTATTTAATTAATAATCATTTTCTTATTGTCAATTTCGATTTTAATTCTGTATGCTTTGGTAATGAATTAAAATGGTATCTAGCAACTCACCCTAATAATGTATACCTGTACAATTAAAATAAAAAATGGTATCTGGCAACTCAACCATCATCTATATAAGACCTGCTTGGCTTCGGAGCTGGTAGTTTGATGATGACAGCTGTTGAATAAAGAACTCTCTCCTTCTCTTCTTATGTTAAGACTTAGCTTAGTTTCCCTTTGGGGGGTTAGGACCTCCCACCTTGTCCCCCCAAAGTCCTCCTCCGTCTATCCTTTCACTCTTAGGCTAAGGCAACCCCTTTGGGGGGAGGTCATCCTTCCTTTTACCTCCGAAGATCCCTCCCCTTTCCCCCCTTCAGGTGTACCACTCCCCCCTTGGCTCCTTCTAAGCCAACTGGCTGATTAAGCCAAATGGCTGTTTGGAGTCTATAAGACAACGGCCACTCGGCTGAAGTCTTATTATGCACTTGGCTCCTGCCAGGTGAACACCTTTCTTCCTTTCTCTCCTTCTCCTGTCTTTCTCTTGGGGGATAACGCCGCCTCCAAGTTTCATGACCCCTTGTTGCACCTGCAGCATCTCCCACCCCCTTTGCAACATTGAGTTGTTGCATACCCCCACCCCCATTTGCAACATTTGATCATTATCTCTTGCAACATTCCTGCACTCTCCCTTTTTTCAGCTATACTACTCACTGGATAGGCTGTAATTCTTTTGGCAAACTGGGGCTTGATGTTAATCGTTTACCACAACGAAAATGATTTGGTGTCAATGGCTCTGCATCCTGCATACTGTTATAAACAAAGGTGATAGGCCTACTGTTCACCATTGCTTCTACTTCACACAAAACAGTGCAGAATTCTTCTTTGCTCAAATGAGCATTAGCTAAAAGTTTCTTTAATGGACACTTTACACTTCTCACTAGCCTTTCCCAAAATCCTCTCCACCATGGTGCTCTCTCAACAATAACTCCCACTGTACCCCATGGTGTGAAAAGTAGGACTGGAATCCCTCCTCTTTTAGTAAGGACCAAACTTTTTGGAGTTCCTTTGCAGCCCTTTTGAAGGTTTTTGCATTATCCGATATGATTTTATTTGGGAAACCCCTTCTGTTCACAAACCTTTTAAAGGCCAAAAGAAATACATCACTACTTAAGTTGCTTATCAACTCCAAATGGATTGCTCTGGTGGTAGCACATGTGAAAAGACATATATAACCTTTGGTAGACTCCCCTTGCTCATACACATAGACTGGACCTGCGAAGTCTACTCCCACTACATCAAATGAGGCAGTATAGACACACCGTTCTCTTGGAAGTGGAGCCACCTTTTCATAATAAGGCTTTGCACTCCAACACTTGCAAACCACACATTTATGCAAGACCTTTTTTACTACTTGTCAAATTTTGGGAATCCAAAACTGTTGTCTGATCTCTATTATCATTTCTCTAACTCCAGCATGTAACAACTTATGATGCGTATCCAGGATCAAAAGTTCCACAAAGTGCCCCCCAGACGGTAGCAAAATTGGATGTCTTTTCTCCTCTGGAAGCCCAGAAAACTGTAGTCTACTTCCTACTCTCAATAAGTCCTGATCCAAAAACACATCCAAACCCTTGAGAGCAGAATGTGTTGGAAGAACCTGTAATGGACTGCTGGTGAGCAATTCCCTCTCTTCACCAAATTTTTCCTTCTGCACATATACCACCCAGTATTGCCTGGCTTGCTGAATCTCCTTACTGTTCAGAATTCCTTCCCTTCTTTTTTCTCCCTTAATGTTGTTTGTAAATCTATATACCCATGCTGTCACTCTTAACAACCTTTTCAGACTGCTAATGTCCTCAAGCTCAATATGGGGTCCCACTGCATAACTTGACAACTGTTCACAGTGCATTTTCTCATTTCACTCACCCATTCTTCTTGAGCCTGGCATTTTCCTACAATAGGCTGATTAGAAGGCCAGTTTTCACTTCCAAGTTTTAGCCACTCTGACCCATTCCACCACAAACTTGACTGTGCAAGATTTTTCACTGAAATTCCTCGTGTTGGTAAATCAGCTGGGTTTTGGGTGCCTGGACAATGCTTCCATTGCTTGGGATCTGTGTGTGCTTGAATTTCCTCCACCCTATTATCAACAAATGGTTTTCATTTCCTTGCCTGGCTTCTTAACCAGTGCCAAACTCTTGTGGAGTCTGCCCAATAATAGCTTGGAATTTCATAGAGGGCCAAAGACTTTTGCACTGTAACTGCAAGCCGACTAGCAATAACTGCACCCATCAATTCCAACCTTGGAATAGAAAGCCTTTTCAAAGGTGCTACTCTGCTCTTTGCAGCAACCAATCTGCAACTTACTTCCTCTTTGAATGTGCCTCTTATATAAATACAATTTGCATAGGCTTCCTCACTTGCACAAAAGATGTGCAGCTCCAAATTGTCTGGACTATTGTTCAACTCTCCAAAGTACCATCTTGGGATTTCAATGTCTCCAAGATGTGCCAATTCTTTGAACCAATATTTCCTTACCACCATATGATCAGGTAACTCTTGGTCCCAACCAAGTCCAATTTCCCAGAGGCTCTGAAACCAAATTTTTTACTTTATCACAAATGGAGCCAGGAATCCAAGAGGATCAAAGACCTACGAAGCCAAACTAAGAGCTGTACGTTTTGTCCACCTTGTCTCATTCTCAGCCAGCTCTACTAAAGATTTCCCAATAAGGTAAACAAATCCTCTCCTTGCTGCCAAACAATGCCTAGCACCTTTGTGTCTATTGCCCACAACGCCTTAATACCAGTATCCTCAATACTTTCTGCTGCATCAGGTACTACACAGGACTGACTCATAAACTGCTGTAATTGAGAATGATTGGTCTGCCATTTTCTAAGCTCCATGCCAGCCTCCCTCATTATAGCTCTAGCCTCCCTGAATATCTGTTTAGCCATTTCTGTATTATCCACGGAACACAGCAAATCATCAACATAAAAATTTTACCTTATGTGTTCAATAGTGTTAGGACAGACTTCAGAATATTTCTTAAAATGGTACTGCATAGTAGCTGCCAACAGAAATGGACTAGATCTGAGGCCAAACAACACTGACTTCATTCTACTGTAGTACAGTTATATGCTTGAACCTTAGTTTGATTTTCCAACAAGTCTTTCGTATCCACCCACAGATACCTTACTGCATCTCTCTCCTCTAGTTTTAACTTTATCTGCAAAAAGGCTTGCTTCACATCTGCAGTCAATGCTACTTTACCAAACCTGAATCTCAGTAACAAGGAAAATAAATCTGCATTTAAATTTGGCCCAGCATCCAAACAGTCATTCAAGGACACACCACCTTTGTCCTTGGCTGAGCCATCAAACACTATCCTCAGTTTGGTGGTCGTTTTGTCTCGCCGTACCACTGCATGGTGTGGCAGATAATGTGCCTCCTGGCTTACCAGCTCACCTTGCACTCTTTCAGCATAGCCCTCCTTTACATAGCTTAGGATGGCCTCATTGTATTCAATTAACAACAACTCATTTTTTTTTTAGCCTGTGCAATGAAGTTTCCAACCTCCTATTAGCTAGCTGAAGGTTTGAACTGGGTTTGCAAGAATCCTTCCAAGGGAGGCCAACTTCATAGCAACCATCTCTAAACCCAATCCCTTTTTCAAATTGCTCTAAAACATCACTGTTCACTGTACTTGCCTGCTTCTCCTGTTTGTTCTTTATGCCAATGGATTCAAGTTCCCAAAAGGCTTTCAAATTCCTTTCCAAACCATGGCTGTTCTCCTCAATCTTAACAAAAAGAGCTTTAACCTCCATTTCATTGCAATAGTTACCATGTAGCATCCAGCCTAACTTACTTTCAATAGTTACCGGACCTCGAGATGTGCGGACGATATTACCAGTGAGGAAGTTCCAGTAATAGTCAGCTCCAATCAAAAGACTAATATCTTCTGTTCCTTCAAAGTTATTATTGCCCAAATTAATTCCTTTAACTTGCAATTCTTGGACATATGCCATATCTAAACAAGCAGTGACTGGAGCACAAAGTTCCTCAATCTCTACAGCTTGGACCTTCATAGTGGGACCTTGTGGTAACTTCTACCTTCTTAACTTTGGTTCGGTTTTGAACGGAACCCCCAAACCCAGAAATTCTTAAATTTTCCCTCTTAAGTTCTTTAAACTTCAATTTTCTGGAAATTCTGGTCTTAATAAAGCGACACTGGCTACCACTATCAAACAACACTCTTACAGTAGCTTCTCCATCATTCCCAATTAATAATGCTGCAGCTGTTTGCAATAATCCCCCTTTACTTTTACTCCCTTTCATAGCAGTGGCATGTGCCACTGATGTCTCTACTTCTGGGGTAGGCCTACTAGGAGTGTTTTCACACAATAATGGCTGATGCCGGCCATGGCATTTTTTGCACAAAATTTTAAACTTACGAAACCTTGCTCTGTGACCTTTCAACAAACATTTAAAACATGCTGTGGACTTAGTTACCCTGTCCTTTCTCTCCTCAACAGGTAAAGCCTCAGCCACCTCACATTTATATGACTTGTGGTTGCCTTCGCAAAATATGCCTTCCTTGATTCCCTTTAATTTATTCTCAGAGGATGCATGTAGAGCTAACACTGTACCTGGGCTATTCCTTTTTGTAGAAACTGGTGCTGTGCCTGCCTTTGTCCCCTTGTTTAACATCCCACTGTGCAAACTCAATTCCCTCTCGTCTTGCTAATTCTGTGCTTAAAAGACTTAACATCTGCTGAAGGGGGATGTACACATGTTCTGTAGAGTGTCCCCTACTTAATTCAAGCAAAATTGAGCTAGGCAATTTAGACTCCAGTATAGTGACCAACATTATACCATACCTTTCCATTCCTACACCCAAGTTGTCCAGGGACCTAGTTCTAACTTCAAATTCATCATATAACTGCCGTAACTCTTTGATACTATTGGGATTATTAACAGGAGGTTTAGCTAAAAGTTCGCGGAGGTGGCTTTTAATTAAGATTTCTGGCTTACCAAACCGTTTCTTTAATATACCCCAAGCCACATTATAATTAGCCTCTGTTAATGCTAATCCTGCTATTGTCTTTGCTGCCTCCCCTTCCAAGAGGGACTGCAAATAATTAAACTTCTGCACCGCACTTAACAATTGACTAGAATGAACTGCTGATTGAAAACTGTCTGCCCATCCTTGCCATTCCTGAATACTCCAAGAAAATGTTTTGAGTACAAGCCTCGGTAATTGAACTGCAGATCTGTTAACCTTAACTTCACAAACACCATTTGTTGAGGGTTGTGTTTCATTATTAGACCTGGCCTCTAACTGTACTGAGCTGCTAAACTCTTTTGCTCTGTGGCATACTTTAATTATATCATCAATAATCTCTTCAAAGTATAATATGTTATTTTCTATTTCATCCTCTTCTATAAGAGCCTCAATTTTAACATTTACTTCGCTTTGAGCAACCTTTTTAGTTTCTAATATGGAAAGCTGCGCACTCACTAAGCTTAAATCCTTTTGCTCTATGGCAGAATCTATAGTGGCAATGACCTTTGTAATTAGACCTTTGTAGGTGCTTCTTTTTTTAAACTTGTTCAATTCAGCTGCACTCATCTTCAATGCAAACAACAATTGGGCTCAATGCCAAATAAACTGAATTGGCAAAAATACTTAACCAAACTGATCAAACTCAAATTTTGCTTTTTTCAAATAAACTGAATTGCTTGGTTGGGGTACTGACCAACCACCAGTATGGAATACCAAATTTTTCACCCAAGTAACTGCCGCAATGAAGTCTGCAACCTTCGCCTACGAATAATAAACCAAAATTAACCAAACCGGTAAAAATGTACGCCCAAAACAACGACAGACGAGTGGCCAAGTTTCGCAATTGGGCGACCAAACTTTCTACCCTGGGACCTTAACTCAATTATGCTCAACCCGTCTAGGCCTAACTTGGGCTACAATTTGCACAATCAGAACTTTGCCGAAAAATAGTCACTGACTCAGTCTTGGGCTAGAATCCGGTTCCGAAGGACCATGTTATTTTTTTTTATTTTATTGGGTTCAGAATCCCAGCTGAGCCATGAACGGCCAAGCTCTGAAAGGCCAGTTTAACTTACAGCCCAAGTTAAGCTAGACTAAAAACTTACGGACTTGGAGGTCCTATTAGGTCCTACTTTAGCGTTGCTGACTCGATGTGAGCCTACCTTAGGCCTCAGTTGCATAAAATTAAGATAAAAAACAAAAGGGGCACTATTTATGGTCTTCTTTCTAAACCTTACAACAACAACACAACCTGCACCATTGCATGATGCAACAATCTTGTATCTAACCAACCAAACTGAATTGCAAGAGAGCTCTCTATAAGACCACGCCCTGTAAGTGCCGCATTCAACAAACGAGTAGGAAGGACGCGCAGTGCCCCCCAAAAAAATGATGCCATAAGAGTGCCCAAACAATGATGTCACAAGAGCCCAAAAATGTTATTTCTAAATTAAGTGAATTTTTCACTAACCTTACAATTATGAGATGGATATATATATACACACAACTTAATATACACAAGCAATGCTGCATCAATCAGCTTAGTCATCGTATCGCCTTGGGACAACAATGGCTCTTCCTCTTCTAGATTTTCTAACACTCCCCTTGGGAGAATCCAAAGGCCGAATTGGAGCGATTGGAGAGGAAACAGAGATAAGATTGTGGTCAGAGCAGCCCAACGGAGAAAAAAGGTTGACAGAGTAAGAAGAACGATGAGAGAAAAGAAATAAATGCAGAATGTTGGGTCTATCTCCAAGGCGATCGGGATACGAGTAGGGTGCTGTACAATCTGCTCTAGGTCATTTAGGATAGAAAAGTTATAAGCTAGTTCACCAGGGATGTTAGTGAAATGGGAGGAAAGCCAAAGGTGGCGGTGAACACTGAAATCTCCTGAAATGGAGATTTCAGCAAAGGGAGAGCGGGAAAGAATGTATTCCACTCTGGAAGTGAGGTAGTCAAAGAATTTTGGATCGTAAGTAGAATTATGGGAAAGGTAAACAGTGCAGATGTATTTATTTTGAGATTGGCATGTAAGCTTTAGCCAGAGGGTATAGAATTCAAAAGACTCGCATTCGGGAATACGAAACAAGTTAGGTCATTGCTAGGGTGTCCAGATTTGTGCTTGGGAAAAACCGGGACAGGGGCGGATCTATGCCCTTTCGCCATAGGCTTATTTTGAAAAAACTTTTTAACAGAGTAAATGAATACTAAGTATAATAATACACACCTTATAGTTTTACATTCGCATAGTATATAATTAATAACTTTTAAAGTATGGAAAACCGGGATGTATGAACACCTGAGTCAATGCGCAACATCCACCTTTGGAGTGAAATTGAGTATAGAGAAAGCAAGAGGGTACAGAAAAGGGGTTGCTGTCAGTCATTTTAGCCTGATATCTAAAGTTTTCCCCATCTGACCTATATATACTGAGTTATATTGTGTACATCCGATTGAATACACAGCCAACCGCATTATTCGAGCTATTTTTTATTGGCGAGATTTAATCGTATTATTATACTTAAAAATTACGTTGATACCAATTGTTTTAAGTAAAGTCAGAAGATATTTAAAATTTACATGGTAAGCTGGGCTAAGGATATTTTTACGCTCAAATTTCTTTGCAGTTACACTATTACAGTATAATACCTATTCTTGGCTTTCCAAAGGCAGTTATCTAGAAATGAAATAGGATAATATAATTTAGTACCACTATTCATGATATTGCATAACTCGGAATCTAAAAATTCAGGACTGACAACTCTCAATGCTCTAAGTTTCTTAAATAATTTATAAACACAAACAAATTAAATGGATTCACAAATGTTTTAAAATAAAAAAGACCAGCAGCCTCTAATAGCAAACTAGCGATATCAAATGGCACAATTATAAGCCACTGTGGTGATAATTTCCCAGCCTAGGGACGGCAAAATGCTAAGTACGCCTCTGCATATATATACACATATATATCTTCAAGGTTAAATATATGTATTTTGCTTACAATTTGCTTTTAAATCATTTTAGAGATTTAACAAATTATAATGTTGCATTATAACCTACAGCTGATTGAAGGCAAATGAAAAAAAAATTACAATTTAGAACTTTATTTGTGAAAAAACTTTAAAACTATCGAAACTAACTTACATTATTAAATTTAACCATAGCATGCACGCACTTCACACATTTCCCAACTTACAGTAAGTCAAAGGACTCCGAACATTCTTAGGTAGGCCGATATTAATTCAGGTTCAAATTTGTAGGTAACCACATTTCAATATGTATTTATAACTTTATATTCAATCTGTTCCATTCTATTAAAAGACCTTTTCCAGTTTGTGTACCGTTTTTCATAATTTATTTTTGAGAATATTTTGTTAAAACTAACGAAAATATCACGACTTAACCTAACCAATTATCAAGGGCGTACAGTTGATCTATTATTAATTATAACATTGTTTGTTTCTGGAATAGTATTTACTATTTACTAATAGATCAACGATAATTGGTTAGGTTAAGTCGTGATATTTTCGTTAGTTTTAACAAAAATATTCTAAAAAATAAATTATATGAAAAAACGGTACACAAACTGGAAAAGGTCCCTATTAAACTATTTTATATAACATTGAGAAGAGTTCTTTATGTAAGATAATGTAGGACATAATCAAACTTGCTTTAAATTAATTTTTAAAGAGTAATAGGCTATGCACATCCTCATGTAAACTGAGATAACCAAAACCAGACCAGCGCGCATGCGTAGACAGAGCATGTTTCTAAAATACTTCCTAACAAAATTTCATTCAAAATGAAGATATAATACAAGTTGTTTGTTTATAAAAAATCATATTATGTAATGAATAGTGAAAAATCTTGTGATATATTCTTTTAAGCGCCTACATTATTCTTGTTTTACGCCGGGTACCAAACAGTAATACGTTTATAATTCTATTTAATTGCAGAACTTAAGCATAAAAACGTGGGATCTTTTCCGTTTCATGTACTGTTTCCGATTTTGTTGAAAATAAGATATTTAATGTAGAATTTTACGCTGATTTCATATATGTAAGTCTTTATTTTGAGAAATGAGCGGTTCAAAAGTTATGTTTGTTACTGTAATTTTGTATTAGGTCAAAAACTATAACAATACAACTGAAAACTAATACAAGAGTTATTGTATTCTTTAGTAATATTGGCTTATGTCACTAAGTATTTGTGTGAATAGATTTCGACCGTTATTTTTCTGTCCGGTTAAGTTAATTGAATGCCCGGTTAGGTCAACTGAATGCCCGGTTAGGTCAACTGAATGCCCAGTTAGGTCACCTGAATACCCGGTTAAGTCAACTGTACGCCCTCGATGATTGGTTAGGTTAAGTCGTGATATTTTCGTTAGTTTTAACGAAAATATCACAACTTAACCTAACCAATTGTCAAGGGCATACAGTTGACCTAACCGGGTATTCAATTAACCTAACCGGAATTCAGTTGACCTAACTGGGCATTCAGTTGATCTAACCGGGCATTCAGTTAACCTAACCTAACCTAACTTTCGGACCGCTAATTTCTCCAAGAAAAGACTTACATTTTTTAAATCAGCGTAAAAGTCTACATTAAATATCTTATTTTCAACAAAATCGGAAACAGTACATGAAATGGAAAAGATCCGTTATGCGAGTTAGGAGACATTATAGGTCACGTTTATCCGAAAGAATCCGTATGGTTTCATCACGTTAAAGACGTTACGTCAAAGTTACTCAATTAAGAGAAATAAGAAACAAGCAACAAGAATTTACAGAACTAAATAGCGAAGAAATATGTTACTTTTGTTAAAGCTGAAAAAGTTACGCTAACGTTGCACTTTGATCTGAGCGTCATATAAAGATTACTTTTAAATGTGCAAATCATGTACTGTATATGTCAAATTTTTTAGGAGTCTACACTCTACAATCGTGAAAAAGATACATAACAGTTCTGTGAAAACAATCGACACTGCAACCTTTCCTTTCTTCATGCTGAATTCATTACACTCGTATATAGCAAAGTTCTTATCAACTCACACACACACACACACACACACACACACACACATATATATATATATATATATATATATATATATATATATATATATATATATATATAAGTGCCATTCATTTCGTATTTATATTATAGCCGAGGGTACAGCTATAGGGTGAAGAAAGCAAATATACACTATTTGTCCCTTGTATTTACTTACGCCCAATTAACCCTTTTCAGATAATAACGCTCCGGATATATATATATATATATATATATATATATATATATATATATATATATATATATATAAAGTTGGCTGCATATATGTATATGTATTGCAGGTGTCAGCTAGCTATATGAGAGCAGTGACAGTTTACATATAGCTTCCATCAATGTTGATGAGTGGTCCAAGAGAGACAAATTAATTCGGTTCAACAAATGCGCCATCCGAATATTAACGCTTCTTTCGCTGTATTAATTGTCATAATAGTGCCAAAGGAAAAGCGTGCCAACGAAAAGGAAGTACGAAATAGAATGGAACATTTTGATATATAAAGTGTAATTCACTTAATTTCATATATAATATATATATATATATTATATATATATATACACACACCTGATACATGCATTATTCCCAATTGCCAATGAGTTTTGTACTTAGTCGCTCATGTATACTTAATGAACTTGTATAGCTCTGTACATTATTAATATTCACAGCTTAGAATCAACATTTTATCCCATTTGTCAAACATTTCCTTGTCTGTATATATATGTGTATATATATATAATATTCATGAGTCATTTATAGATTCAGAAATATTAAACAAAATTTAATAGAATTTATAAGCGATTCCCTTAATTTCACTTTCGTAAATGTCCACCTCTTGCATTCGGGTTTATTTGAAAGAAATAGATTGAAATATTAACTGAACTGGAACTGTTAACATTATAATGTTAATATTTAATATAAAATAGCGTGTGTGTGTGTGTGTGTGTGTGTGTGTATATATATATATATATGTCAATTACCATTACTTATTCGAACTATAGTGGATTTAATTTTCCTAGAAGAGTCCTTGTTCCATGCACGGTCTGTGTGTATCATATATATATATATAATTATATATTTATATATATATATATATATCGGAATGAACTCAGAATGGTTCCCCGAGGTTTTTTATGATACACACAGACCGTGCATGGAACAAGGAACTCTTCTAGGAAAATTAAATCCACTATAGTCCGAATAAGTAATGGTAAATGACAAATACTATAGTGTTTTCTTTTTCATGATGCTAGGCCCGACGTGGGCAACGGGTCACTCGCAGAGGTCCCAAAAATATAGCTTCTCTCACCAGCTATCTACAAAGCAGATAGGATCCAGTTTTGGGACAGGATTTAGGGTTTAAAGCAGCCTAGCCCAGCTACATTTAGAACCTTAATATAAGCAAAAGACTCGCTGCCTTCATGTCAGATTGAATACATCAAAGAAAAAGGGGTAACTATTATATTTTTAGCCAAAAACCAAAACTTAAACCTCAACTGGCAGAATTGAGCGTCCACTTTTCAAGGCACATAACATGTCCGTTTCATGATGAGAATGAACTCAGAATGGTTCCCTGAGGTTTTTTATGATACACACATTCATTGCCAACATGAAACGGACATGTTATGTGCCTTGAAAAGTGGACGCTCAATTCTGCCAGTTGAGGTTTAAGTTTTGGTTTTTGGCTAAAATATAATAGTTACCCCTTTTTCTTTGATGTATTCAATCTGACGTGAAGGCAGCGAGTCTTTCGCTTATATTGAGGTTCTAAATGTAGCTGGGCTAGGCTGCTTTAAACCCTAGATCCTGTCCCAAAGCTGGATCCTATCTGCTTTAAGCAGATAGCTGGTGAATGAAGCTATATTTTTGGGATCTCTTTGCGAGTAACCCGTTGCCCACGTCGGGCTAGCATCATGAAAAAGAAAAAACTATAGTATTTGTCATTTACCATCACTTATTCGGACTATAGTGGATTTAATTTTCCTAGAAGAGTTCCTTGTTCCATGCACGGTTTGCGTGTATCATATATATATATATATATATATATACACACACACACACACAACACACACACACACACTGTGAGACATCTTTTTGAAAGATTTTTTCTGAATAAATTATAATCCATTATTTTAAGATTATAAAATATAATTTATTGAATATATGGATTCAAATACAAAATTTAAAACAAAAACAAAGGCAAATGCGTTGTGATTCAAAATTTATTCTTAAGATTAAGGTGAAAATTGAACATGTTATGCTATATATGATATATTTTAAGATCTTCAGTAATACCGTTTCACGAGACCTCCTTTTATTTTGCAGTTCCGGGATTAACACCTTCTTTAAAGGATAAACATCCGGCGGAAATCATGCATCGGGGTTGCTTTAGGGTCAGTTCACGCGTGCTTAGATTACGTATACGGAATTTTGGTATAAAATACATAGCTATGCTACAGTACAGAGATTTGACAAAAGTAAATAGACATAGGGATGATTGTTCTCAAGAACAAATGGCAAAGCTTATCAATGCAATGTCAGAACGTGCGTCAGCTTTACATGATAACGCAAAGGGGAAAGAAAGCAACATGATTCTAAATGTATTCATTCAATAAAAACTATGGAAAAGCGAAGTTATCTGTTTTCTTTTGTCAACCCTCTGAAGATTATGTTCGGTGTATATGAATACATCTGCTAGCGTAAATAAAGTCTTGTAGAAAATCCGTTAGTTTGTGTGTGTGTGTGTGTGTGTCAGAGAGAGAGAAAAAAAAATTATGTAGTTGTACATGAAGTTCCACAACAAATTTTCGTTGTATCGTGATTTGTCGACGATTCGCGTGGCACAACTACGTACCCTAATCTACATACTGTAGATTTATGCCCGTATTATTTGACTCTAAATCTCAATTTTCGGAGCTTTCTCGTTTTTTCATATGCAAGGTTGTAAACTGCATTTGTATTTAAAAAAAAAATTCACAAAACACTAATTAATATTATTTATTTATTTATTTATTTATTTTATTTTTGTCCACCAAAAAAGAAATTAGAAACACGACCCAAAAATTACTAATTATAAATTTTTAGTTATTTTTCAAACTTATATTTTTCGTCAAATTTATTTCCGCAACTGTACCTAACATATTAACGTAAAATCATACAACGAAGAATATTTTTTTGTTTTAGGCAAACTTATATTTTCGAAAAAGTATATGCTAAAATTTTCCTTATCTATCATATTTTTAATTTAGCTTCCCCTCAAAAAAAAAAAAAAAGAAGAGCTTCAAAATGATCTTCTTTCGGAAACTAAAGGGGAATAATTAGACCATTGGCAGTTTGTTCCCTCTGAAAAATTAACACGATTAATTTCAATATACTTTTTCATTCATGAATTTTGTTTTCCACTAATTTTCTTACACTTTTGCCCTTATTTTTAAGCAATTTTTATTCATTACAATGAAGAACTTTTGTAGGTATTTTTTTAAGTAATATTTTTTTATCTATTATTTATTATTATCTATTTTATCTATCAATCTATCTATCTATATAGTTAGATACTATACAGTTACACGCATGGGAGTCATAAGTTACTAATAATAAAAAAAAAAAAATGGAATGAAACTGAAATGTAAAATTTCACTCAATTTAATTTAAACAAAGAATATTGTTTGGATTTCATGCATACAAACTACTGTATTGAAAATAATGTCCCAGTTTTGTTTAAACTAAATTAAATAAATTGTTTTACTTGAAAATAAGTTTGGTTTAGATTAAACACGTATAAGATTATATTTACTTCGAATTTATTTGGAAGTAAAGCCATTTATTTAGTTAAATGTTAACAGAACTGGGTCTCATAATTTTGAACACGGTACTTTGTTTGTTTATCCAAACAAAGTTCTTGTTTAATTTAAATAAAGAGTTTGTTTCGGTGTTCTTAAAGATTCTTTGTAGGTCTTTCCATGACTGATTCTCACAGACTCTTCACGCAATTCGGAATTGTATATGTTTGAAGACTGACGAGACTGGTTGAATCATTCGGCGAAAGATCTTTTTTTAATATTATTTTGTCTATACACGTTCTGTATATATAGAATGTATATATACTATGTGTATATATATATATATATAGACTACTATACATCTGAAGAATATCTTACAGTCACTGAACAATGACATCACTAAAGGAAAACCACTTTCATGTATCTTAAGCATAAATTTAAGAGGTTGTTCACCATTTTTACTTATTCGTTTGCAAAAAATGTACGAGGTGTGTTCAAAAAGTTCCCGAACTGGTTATGCTGCGTGCGCGTCATATGATGCATGTTGTAGTGTGACTCAGTCTGTGTCCAAAGACGGTTACCGTTTCTTGATATCGTATTTTGTTCTCTCAATATTTACTGTTTTGTGAAGTAATTTTGTGTTTTGTCGCACTTTGTGCATTTGAATAATTATTGAGTATTATTAAGTATTATTAAGTATTATCTCCATTATTCTCCATAATCATGCCAAATGACATATGTAGATGAGGACGTTACCAGTGACAGCAGAGTAACGTCGTTTTCCGATGACACAAAGATCAGTAGAAAAATAAGAAACCCAGAGGATATAGGATCCCTAAAAACAGACATAAACAGAATCTACAATTGGTCGGAAGGCAACAATATGAAATTTAACACTGAGAAATTTCAACTGTTAAGCTACGGTAGAAGGGAGGACCTAAAATCCATGAAATACTATACCCCAAATGGACAGAAAATTTAGAAATATTCTAAAGCAAAAGATTTAGGTGTTGTAATGACTGATGACGCTAAATTTAAAACACAAAATAAGATAGCAGTAAACAGAGCAAAATGAATAACTGGACAGATACTGAGAACCAAACGAAGGGATAGGAATATAATGATTCCTCTATTGAAAACACTGATCACACCCAAGTTGGAATACTGCTCGGTCTTAACATCCCCATATAAAAACGAAGGGTGCTACTGTAGTATGCGGTCTACCTACGATTCGGCGGTCTACCTTTTAATTATAGCTTCTTATCTTGTTTACTAATTGTGTGTTTACAATTAGTTGTCAATCGCCCTTGACGATTGGTTAGGTTTAGTCATGATATTTTCGTTAGTTTTAACGAAAATATCATGATTAAACCTAACCAATCGTAGGTAGACCGCATACTACAGTAGCACCAAAAAGAAGACATTACTCAGCTAGAAGGGATTCAAAGAAGCTTCACAGCCAAGATCAATGGGTGCAAAGAACTAAATTACTGGAAAAGGTTACGTGAATTAAACTTACAGTATATTCACTAGAAAGAAGAAGAGAGGGGTACACCCTTATTTACACATGGAAAATAATGGAGGAACTAGCCCCTAATCTTACTGTGAACCCTATAACCTCCCCAAACAACAGTGAAAAGTAGAAAAGGAAGAATGTGGCGATGTGAGGTGGAGATTACAAGAAATCAACTCTCTACTTCACCAGACCAACTCGAGAGGAGGGGCGACAAGCTTGACCTTCGTGAAATGAGGAATCAACGTACGGAACATTTGAAAGGTTGAAAAGAAAGGTGGTAAATGCAAGAAATTTACTAATCCTCCAAGACGTAGCATCGTAGCAGTACTTAAAAATAAATAAAAAATAATAATTAAAACACAAAATAAATAAAACAATATATATATATATATATATTAATGTAAAGAACGACGCTTGTGTCGAAGAGCGTTCCGCACAAGATGAGGAGGGAGAACGAACAAATGAAAAATGAGGTACCACCCGGGAAGCGAACCCGGGATCATCCGATTGCCGGTCAGATATGCTATCCACTACACCATGGACCTCAATCAAGAAGTCGTAATTCTCCTACATACGAGCAGAAACCAATGCCCTGAGGGGGCACCTTCGCATGCCATACATATATACGGCATGATGATCCCGGGTTCGATTCCCGGGTGGTACCTCATTTTTCATTTGTTCGTTCTCCCTCCTCATCTTGTGCGGAACGCTCTTCTACACAAGCGTCGTTCTTTACATTAATTATACTGTGTGTTGTTTGCAGTTAAAATGTATATATGTACGGATGTACGGCATGCGAAAGGGCCCCCTCAGGGCATTGGTTTCTGCTCGTATGTAGGAGAATTACGACTTCTGATTGATCGAAGTCCATAGTGTAGCGGATAGCATATCTGACCGGCAATCGGATGATCCCGGGTTCGATTCCCGGGTGGTACCTCATTTTTCATTTGTTCGTTCTCCCTCCTCATCTTGTGCGGAACGCTCTTCTACACAAGCGTCGTTCTTTACATTAATTATACTGTGTTGTTTGCAGTTAAAATGTACGTGTATATATATATATATTATATATATATATAATATACTAGAATGCCCGCTGCGCCTCGCTCAGGAAATGCTCCCCGGAACACAACCTAGGGGAAACTGGAAGGAGCGAATGTATTACCAAAACCTTCCCTCGTTCTCCCTTAATGTGTATACTAAATACATAAACAAACAACAGACAGACATCCTCATCCTCATCCTCTCTCTCTCTCTCTCTCTCTCTCTCTCTCTATATATATATATATATATATATATATATATGCGCCTCGGTAGTGTAGTAATGCGCCTAGGTGGTGTAGTGGTTAGCGTCGTTGACTACGAATCCATCGGCCCCGGCGACGGCAGCCGGCGCGCAGCAAAACCCAGCTGTTCATCCTTCCACACAATAAAGAAAGTGGTTGGTAGATAAATAGGTACCCTAGGTGGCCTAGTGGTTAAGACACTGGGCTGCTGGTGAGGCGTGGTTCAGATTCCACGTTAAACTGTAGGTCTAAGGTGGAGTGAAAAGCTTGACCTTCGTCAGAATGAACAATTCGGGTGGAAGCTAACCAAAGGTTATATAAGTTATATAAACTATAAAAATAGCGTTGAAAAATGAAACCCACATCTAAACACATTGTCTTTTTACATTTTAAGCATCTTCAAGGTTACATATATTTTAACTAAAATTTGGTACTTGTGGGTTATCTGTCGCCACTTTTTAATATTTTTTTTATTTATTTATTTTTATATATTAAGAGAAGAGGATTCTTTATACTGTACGGCATTGACGATTGGTTAGGTTAAGTCGTGCTAGTTTGGTTAAATACCGTTTTATTTAACCAAACTAGCACGACTTAACCTAACCAATCGTCAATGCCGTACAGTATAAAGAATCCTCTTCTCTTAATATATAAAAATAACTAAATAAAAAAAATATTAAAAAGTTTTTTATTTAACCAAACTAGCACGACTTAACCTAACCAATCGTCAATGCCGTACAGTATAAAGAATCCTCTTCTCTTAATATATAAAAATAAATACTTAAAAAAATATTAAAAAGTGGCGACAGATAACCCACAAGTACCTAAAATTTATTTCTGAGCAGTTTTAAACATTTAAACAAATTAGATATAATGTTGTATTATGACTTATAAATGATTGAAGGTAAATGAGAAACAAAAATTACAATTCAGAGCTTTAGTTCAGAAAGCGGAAATATATTTTATAAAGAAAACCTTTTAAAATATCGAAAAAAAAACCACATTATTAAATTTAACAATAGTCCATCAGACATTTTCAAACTTCAGTCAAACCTCTTTAGGTACAATAATTCAGATTCGTATTTGTAGGTAACCAAACTTCAGTATGTATTTATCAATTTACAGTATTCTTAATCCGTTCTACTGTATTAAAATGTTTATATTACACTAAGAAGAGTTTGTAATATAAGATAACTTTTTATAATGTAGTTCATAATCAACCATGCATTAAATTAATTTTTAAAAACTGCTTATCCATACACACCTCCTCACGTCAATTGTGAACTGACCCAAACAAGCTCAGTGCGCTCTCGCAGACAACGCAGATCTCAAAAATACTTTCTAATAATACAAATTCTTCGTTTATGAGAAGATCACATCATATAATCAATAATAAAAATTACCTTTCATACATTCTTTTAAACGCTTTAATTATTTTTGTCTTACGCCAGGCGCCCAAATAGTAACACATATTTATACGTAATTATAATAATTACATTTAATTGCAAAACATAAAAGCATGAAAACGTGTATATAATTACTTTAATATAATTTGAATCTGACTTTATAATGTGCCATACTATGAATTATACAAGTTAGAAGACTTTATAGGAAATATTTATTTGAAGAATTCCATATCGTTTTGATAATTAAAAATGTTACGGCTAAGTTACGCAATTAAGAGGAATAGAAACCAACAACAAAAGTTACGAAACTGTTGTTAAAAAAGTAAGGGCTTCATCCGATATGTCGTTTCGAAACAGCGTAACGGAACGGAAAAGCAGAAAAATAGTTTTACTTTTATTAAAGCCGTATAACAGTTACGTCTAAAAGGTTTAAAGAGCTTATATACACGAAGCTTATACGAGAGTAATTCAATAAGTATCCGCCCTTTTTATTTTCACATCTGATGGATTATAAACACATCACTTCTCAACATAGTCTCCCTGTTTCTCAATACACTTAGTCCAGCGATCTACGAGCTTCCTAATGCCATCACAAAAGAATGTTTTTGGCTGTGTGCGTACATATATAAAAGGGTTTAAGAGTGTAGGAAGAATGCTTTTTATTTTACAAATTCAGTATAAAATATTTTAATTAAATAATTTATAATGGATAATTACTATAATTAAAATTAGTGAATTTATATACAACGAAATCTAGAATTAATTTTTCTTCAACGTAAGAAGAAATTATTGAAAGGAAATACAACAATTATCTTCAGTTTTTAATTATTTATTTATAAAATTTTTATTCCTCGAAAGAATTATATATTTCTTCAATTAGTTTTTAACAAATCGTAGACATTCCTTCATTCACTCGCTTTTGTTGGCTCTTTTAAGCATTATATACTTATAAACTTTTGGACATATTAACATCAGAGTCTGTAATTTTCCGTATGGTTTACTTTACGGTTCTCTTTAATCTGTAGAATTTTAAAACACAGTCTCTCCACACGTGACTATATTATAACATTCAGCAACAGATATTAATATTAAACTCCGATGTTTCAGAAAATTACTGAAGTTAATGTACAGTTCCAGAAAAAAGTTCGCCTAAAAATATGACTTTTCTAAAATGCATAAAAAATTACTAACTGGTGATATTGCGTTTTTCTTAGGATATTATATTCTTTTTTGAAGATATTGATAAAATTTCAAAATTAAAACCCATTTATTACTGATTAAGAATTATTTTTAATGAGTTAACCTTCGTGTGAGGAAAGACCGACACAGGGACCTTTTACCAGGTTTGCTGGGTATATATAAATATATATATATATATATAATTTATTTATTTTTTTTTTTTTTTTTTTTTGAGGTATGAAGGTATTCTAGAATTTCATAGTTATGCGGGTCTTCTGAGACGATATCAATTCTATATTGTTGAGAAATATTCTTTTCGATTCATCAAAATAAGGTTCAGGTTTAAAAACACACGCACATACATTCACAAAAGCGCGCACGCACACACACACACACACACACACACCACACACATACACACACACACACACACACACACACACACACACACACATATATATATATATATATATATATATATATATATTATATCCTGGCGATCAATCATATGCCACTGATCCTTGTCAAAGGCAACAGTGTTTTTCAAATTTAACGAGCTCGCCCATAATGTATACACTTATATTATTATTATAGACACGCTCAGGCACATATTTGTATTATGTATGAGTTTGTATATATTTATATATAGAAGAGTTTGTTCACCAAATATGTAAAGGCGTTTCGATAAGTACAATATCTTCCCTTAACTTTATATATTTTTATCTCAGATTCGTATATTTTGTCTCATCATAGTCTAGAAGGGTATATATATATATATATATATATATATGTGATGGATTTCACAATTAAACACTTGAAATGAATGAGTGATGCAAACCACAAGGAAAAAAAATTATTCCAAGGTCTTTCGTGTATTCAGACGTACACCTCGTCAGGGAATGAAGGGAGAATGCGTGATGACAAAAATATATACGAGAGTTATAAAAGTTATTATTATATAAAAGTTATTATTAGTAGGCTTACGATAAACGATTTATTCCCATCTATTAAGTTCACGGTTGAAAAAGAAAATGATGGACGCTCATCTTTTCTGGATTTAAAAATTCGGAGATGCTTTAATCAGTTCAAATTTGAAGTTTTTCGTAAGCCTACTAATAATAACTCTTATGTGTATTTTTATTCTGACCATCATCCCTCGATTAAATCTTCTATTTTCTCTGCTATGTTTCTTAGAGCATTGAAAGTTGGTAGTCCTGAATTTTTAGATTCCGAGTTATGCAATATCACGAATATTGGTACTAAATTATGTTATCCTATTTCATTTTCGGATAACTGCCGTAGGAAAGCCAAGAATAGGTATTATAATATTGTAACTGTAAAGGAATGTGAGCGTAAAAATATCCTTAGCCTACCTTGCCATGTTAATTTTCAATATCTTCCGACTTTACTGAAAGCAATTGGTATCAATGTAGTGACCCAGTGACGTGCACAGACTTTCAGAAGGGCAGGGGCTCAGTTGAAAAAAGGGCACTCCCCTAACATTTTAAAAAATGAAATCCGCAATGCCATATAGGCTATATATATGTATACACACACAAAGAAAAATTTTAAAATTGTATGTGGTAAATATTCTTAAATTCCATTAAATTCAATGCATTATTTTTGTATATAAAGCTGATTAAAGAAAATAAATGAAAATTTGTTGTAAAAAGGCATGTTTTTATTGCAAGATTGCTTCAAAAATATATTTCCCTTCACTTTTATTATCTTAGGCCTAATCTAATCTAGGCAGTAGACCTAATTAAGCTTTTGTTAACCAAATTCACAATATTTAATAGCATGCAATTTCTAAATAGTTACTTTACTTATAACTTTTATAAGTATCACTCAGCAGGATAAAGGGCAGAAGGATCTACCGTAATTGTCGTCCTTGCGGAAAAATTGCATCGTTTTATAATAAATAATCTAGGTATTTTTATTCACTTTTAATGAAAATTGTATTGTTTTTAAAAATCAATTTCATATTAAAAATGAAAAGGTTATGATATGTTGTTTAATAAATCATTTATTAATTTAATGAAATTCATGCCAGTACTAAAACCCAAAATCCATCGTTTGACACACTGGTGTACTGATGGGCTAGCCTAGTAGGGGACGCGGACGTTTTTACCAACTTTACGAGTAATCTCATACAATATTTTTTGGAGTAATGTCACACTGCTTTGGATTCCAACTTACCATAATTATCAGTGAGAAATCACTAGTTAGCTTAGGTTAACGTAAAATAAACAAACAGTAAACAATACACCCACATACCCGAGAGACGCAATCAACAGTGAACAGCTGCAGTCAGTGTTACCACTAGGGACGCCCTCCCTGATTGGCAAAATAATAGTAACGGTATGTTAAGTTTATTATTCTAATAAAAAAATCATAGATCAAAGTAATTCCAGTTTTAAAAATCTGTTGAAGTAGCAGTAACTAAATAAAAATATAACTAATTAATTCAAATTTATGTCGAATCAATATATTTATGAATTTTGACTAAAAGGGCACTTTTGATATGAAGAAGAAAAAGGGCAGGGGCTCAAGCACCCCAAGCACCCCCCCTGTGCACGGGCCTGAATTGTAGTCTTTAAGTATAATAATACTGTTAAATCACGCCTAATAAAGAATAGCCCGGATAATGTGGTTGGTTGTGTGTATTCGATCGGATGCACGAAATGTAACTCAGTAAAAAGTTAGATATTAGGGTAAAACAACATAAATATGCGTGTAGAACAGCAAATAATTCTAATGCATTGTTTAACTATATGTTTAGATGTAATCATGGCATCAAGTGGGATAGTTCTAAAGCGCTCGTTTAAAACAGATCTAATTGAAAGGAATATTCTAGAATGTGCATTTATCCATTTTAAAAATAATTTCAATAACAGTGCGGGAATGTATAAAATTGACAATATCCTGTTAAAATACTTTTTGCCTCTAATCAACTCTTGTTAATCATGTGTTAATGTTTTTGTTTTTCTGTCCCGTTGTATATATTTTTGTCATCTCGCCTTCTCCCTTCATTCCCTGACGAGGTGTACTTTTGAATACACGAAAGACCTTCGAATCATTTTTCTTTTTCCTTGCGAGTTTGCATTTTATATATATATATATATATATTATATATATATATATATATTATATATATATATATTAAAAAATCACTGACATCATATCACTTTATAATTGCTTTTGGGCAAAACACACACACACACACACACACACATATATATATATTATATTATATATATATATATATATATATACAGTATATGTGGTGTGTGTGTGTGTGTGTGTGTGTGTGGCGGTGGTGGTGGTGTAATGGTTAGCGTCGCTGACTACGAATCCATCGGCCTCGGGATCGGGACCCGGTGGCGGCAAAAC
The DNA here is from genome assembly GCA_023014485.1 of Bathynomus jamesi. Taxonomy (NCBI): domain Eukaryota; kingdom Metazoa; phylum Arthropoda; class Malacostraca; order Isopoda; family Cirolanidae; genus Bathynomus; species Bathynomus jamesi. The sequence continues at coordinate 62,773 of JAJOZX010003008.1, read as the reverse complement.
CCAGCTGTTCATCCTTCCACACAATAAAGAAATTAGGACGCTGGGCTGCTGGTGGGGCGTGGTTCGGATTCCAAGTTAAACTGTAGGTCTAAGGTGGAGTGACAAGCGTGACCTTCATCAGAATGAACAATTCGGGCGGAAGGAAACCAAGATTTTATATATATATATATATATATATATATATATATATATATATATATATATCTCGATTTTAACTGTAAACTCTAAAACCCAGCAAAGCACCTCAGTCTGATTGCTGAATATTATTATTCATTTCCCAGCGATAAATTGGCTGCACTATCCATCGATTTAGCGTTATATCTCGCTCGATGGCCTTAGCAACAAAGGGAACAGATCACTGAGGTTATACAATATGTACACACAATAGAATAATTTTAAATAAACTCTCAAATATAGTATTATATACGCTTAAAAGTTTTTACATACTGATTGAATCATTGATATATATATATATATATATATATATATATATATATATATATATAGAGAGAGAAGAGAGAGAGAGAGAGAGAGAGAGAGAGAGAGAGAGAGAGAGAGAGAATCAGCTTGAGTAGGCTTGTTTTGCAGATACAGATAGAGATATTAAAAAAGTTTTCCACTCTTTTTAGAGTTTTAAGAACAACGAAACTTTAAACCTGTTTTGAAAATATTTTTATTTTCAGGGGGGGGTCTTTTCCGTTCTGTGGCCGCCACCCAAATTTAATATGCGTATGCTTTTGCATGATGATTAAGTGAGTAACTTTGAGTACAATTGAGTAGGTTTTAAGTTGGAGAATATCATTTTTATTAAGAAAATCAAACAATTTTGGCTATTTAGTCAATTTTAATTTTTGGAATTTGTGTGGAAATTGGAAATGTCATGTAATACTCCAGTGAATAAGTGTTTCCCTTTGTCTCTTTGCCTTCACATTGATTAGGGTTAGGTTAGTCGGGGTTAGGTTAGGTTGGTTAGGATTAGGTTGGTTGGTGTTAGGTTAGGCAGGGCCGCTGAGAGGGCGGGGAAGCTGGGTTAAATCCCCGGGGCCCGGATCTCTAGGGGGTCCGGAAAGAGGGGGGATAAAATCTAAAAATATTACTAAAGCAATTGATTAAATAACAGAGAGGAAATATAATTAATGAACATACATTTTATAGAGATTATCATAGTCAAACCGAAACAGATAAACTATTATCTGCGCTCCACCAATGCCCAAGACCGACTGACAGATCTGGGAACCAATGTAATTGAAAGCCAGTTAGCCCGTACTTTAAATTTCATCAGAATCATTTACCACTTTGCTAGAGAGAAGGCAAAGAAAGTACACTTCTAATTATGAAAATCTTGCAGTAAACAATTGTCTTGCCTGCATGGACTGGTTCTACATTTGTAAATTGTATGGTGATAGAATTAATATAATTGATTCGAAAAATAAAATGGTCATTTTCTTCTAAGTTGTTTATTTATACTGTATATTTTGAATAGTGACTTGACATATAATCAGTTTGCTTGTTATGTACACAAAAAACATTCATAATAAAATACTGAGTAAACAGGGGGGGGGGCCCATATACCAATCCTTGCCCGGGGCCCGGGGCAGCTCTCGGCTGCCCTGAGGGTAGGATAATATATTGTCAGCTAATCTCTCTCAAGTAACAGTTGAAATCCACAATTGTGTTGTGGTTCATTTCAATTTCTTTTTCGAATTTTAAGAAATAAACGTTTCTTCAAGTTAAAATGTAGTAAATAATAATAAAAAGTCAACAAAAATAGAATAATGTAGATTTGATTTGATTTTAGTGCCAGACATAGAACGGAAAAAATCCTTTTCCGACTCTATGTCTGATATCTATGTCTGATATCTAAATATGATATCTATATCTGAGAGCCGTTACTGTACGTTACCCACCAATCAACTTATAGTGGATGGAATTAACAAGTGATATATTAGAGACTCGTGCCGCGTATTAACCGCATATTAACAGAGAGCTATGTAAAGAGATTTGTCACGTAAAATATATAATTCATTCAACTAGAGAATTTATTTTTATTTTTATTTTTGTTTTTTTGCGAAAGAAATTACCATGTACAGTCGCATATAAAATAATGGTTTTTTTTTTATTTAAAAATTATTCTTTACTGATGTATTTATGTATCATTTGGTTGGTTTAAAGCCAGAGTGATATATCTGCGAAAAATGTTAAAATTACTTGTTTTTTCGTTTTACTTTGTAATGCGTTGAGTGAGCGAGCTGTTTCGCCTCAGCAACGCTTCAGGCATAACTATACTGGCTCACTCAACGCATTACGAAGTGATGAGCTATGTACCCAGATCACCTGCGGAAAAAAGCAGAAATAATATATTTGCAGATAGATCACTGAATCTCTCTTTCGACCATCTACTGTAGCTGTTACACATTGAAACCACTTGCAAAATAGCTTGTTTCAAAATTCTGACACAATATAATACAATTCAATTCAGTGAGTCGTATCACACTTATTTAAGTGGTTTTGCCTATGATCACTGGCGGAGAAGTAATCTCCTACATAGATAGAAAGAGATAGAAAGAATAAAACAAAATTTAGTAAAGAATTCATTCTCTTTATTCTTGATTGAAAGAAAATCCTAAAAGAATTTTTTATCAAAACATTTGTAGGACAGGACCGGAAATAATTTCATTATATATTTCCAATCCCAAATTGTTGGACAAATTAATAAAGAAAATAAGGTACAAACAGAAATGAGAGCATTAAACAGCACATTTTGACCAAAGATAATAAGAAACTGATAGGAAGGAGCTAAAAACCTCAACGTACGTCGACAGTTAGCAGCTGACGAGGAAGCTTCTAATAGTGGCTGTATCCTCCAGCGCGGGACACGTCAACGCGAAGAGGAGACGTCAAACCGAAACATCTATGCGCTGGTGGCCAAACTTCCTCAAATCTCCGTGCAGCGGGCTGTCTACGGTTGGCCAGACTGGCAGTCGACGGCCTGTTGCGTGGCACGGTCAGAGTGCCGATCGGCTCCCGGGGCCGGACCTATACCAGCGTGCTATTTTTTTCATTTCCGGGGAGCAATTGCGTGCTCCCCGGACCACTCTTACTCTCCAGCGACATTAAGACTAATCCAGGCCCCACTACAACTTACACATGTCACCATACACAAAGACATAGACACAATAGGACCATGAGACACATACAGAAGCATAATATTAACATATTACAATACAACGTAGATGGCCTCACAAACAAAATCATGTAGCTTAGGGAATTCGTACACAAACAAAACATTCACATAGCACTTATACAAGAAACAGAACTAAAACGCACACTCAAAACACCCACCATCCCTGACTTCACGGCGATCCGTCAAGATCGTACTGGGGGTCACGGGGGTGGACTCATCACTTACATACGTAAAAGCATTAGCTACACTGATGCCACCCAAAACATTACAAACACAATCCAAGCAGATAGCACGATAGAAATACAGGCAGTTAACATTAAAACACGCGCAAAACACAACACCACACTCATCAACATTTACATTCCACCAGATAGTTCACCTCAGGTGCCAGCCAATTACAATCCACAGTTACACAATCTGGCCTCTCTCACTAATGTCATCTTAGGAGGAGACTTCAACGCTAAAGACACTAGTTGGTACCTGCACAACCAAAGCAACACCAGAGGCGCCAACATAGCGACACAACTAAACAGCCTCTTCATTCTTAACAATACAGAAGAACATACACACATACCACATCAAGCAGGATACTCAAACTCCTCTCCAGACATAACGTTCTGTCCCCCCTCACTAGCAACACATACACACTGGAGAACAGAAAAACAACTGTCATCAGACCACTTGCCCATCTTCATTACAACACGTTCTACACTCTGCCCCAACAGTCTTAGGCACACTTACAGAAATTACAAGAAAGCTGAGTGGGAACAGTTCAAAATACAGACTGAGGAACAATTCACCAAATTAAACAGCACACCCATCATAAACATCAATACAACACTCAAGATATTTAATCAGATCATCAATAACGCAAACAAATACATACCCAAGGACAACACTAGGAAATACAATCCAAATTACACTAGAGAAATAGCCCACCTCATAAGGCAACGTAACAACCTCAAACATAACACCACACACAGAAACCATAAAACAGCAGATACAACAGCTCAACACAGAAATAAACACCAAACTTAAAGAAAAACAACGAGAAACATTTAGGAATTCATAACAACACTAAACCACTCCACAGATACATCCAGGCTATACAAGCCTATAAACAGCAGTACCCACTTAACAGCGGCATTCACACCTCACACGCGGCTATCTGTCGCAGCCAAAATAATATCCCAACATATACACAATAAGCTAACATTCTAGTTAATCACTACGCAAAGATAAGTCACTTAAACAGAGACAACAACCAGAAACACGCAGACAGACAAACAGCCAGACACAAGAAAACCTACAGACTCGACACGACCATTACACCCTTCAATACAGACCAGACCACCACAGATCATCAAAAACATTAAGAATTCGAAGGCTACTGGACCAGACAACATATCTAACATACACCTTAAACACTTGGGCCCACAGGTACTAGCTCTCAATAACATCAGCACATAGTCTTACCAACACTGTATTATTCCTGACATATGGAAACAAGGTAAAATTATTACACTACTCAAACCAAAGAAAAATCCAACAGACCCAGCTTCCTATAGAGTATAGACCCATTACTTTACAATGCACACCTTCCAAAGTAACAGAAAGACTAATCTTACAAATCACCAACCCACACATACCACTATCACCTACTCAACATGGATTCAGACCTCACCACTCAACCACGACATTACTCACTAACCTCACGCAGCATATCATGGATGGCATCAACTCCAGATGACCAGCTCAACGTACACTATTAGCAACAAGAAACATTAGTAAAGCATTTGATGCTATCCCATGCTTCCCTCTCATAAACAAAATACTCAACACAAACATGCACAATAACACCAAAAGGTGGCTGAGCAACTAACTATCTTTCAGGAAGATGCTCACATGTCACATTTAATGGCAAGTCATCCAAAAACAAGCTTTTTCCAAACGGGGTCCCTCAAGGCTCTGTTCTCTCACCAACACTGTTCAACTTATACATGCATGACATTCCAACACCCATATATAACAAGCTTACAGTACATTATCATCATATGCAGATGACATCACTCCAACATCCACCCACAACAACATCGACACCGCTACAAATAACCTACAAAAATACTCGTACATAAACAGTATACAAGACTGGCTCACACACAATAGACTCAAAGTAGCGGCCACAAAATCAACCATCACCTTGCTAACAAGCAACACAAAAGAACATCAGATAACTCCACAGCTTACCAACATTCCACACACTCACAGGACCAAAATACTTGGGGTCACATACAACAAACACATCATTATCTTTTGCAAACCACATTCAGGACATTAAAAACAAATGTACGTCAAGACTTAACACGCTTAGGGTACTAACAGGCACAAACTTTGGACACCAGCAGGAAACAACATCACTCATATACAAACAATATATTCGCTCAGTTATGGACTGTGCTAGCCCATGCTGGGCACCCATTATCTCAAACACACACATAAACACCTTACAGACAATAAAAACCAACGCACTTCGTATCATTACAGGATGTACTCAAACAACACCAATAGAACACCTGCACACAGAAACAAAAATACTGAAAGTTAGGGAACATTTAGATATGAGGGGGGACACGATTCATGGCAGTAGCGACAACTAACCCACAACACCCTTGCCACTACATGTACAATCATGCACCAACACCTCGCACCATTAAGGTAACACCAGAGAGACATTATAACCAAATATTCCATTCCATACCACGCCCCACAGACATCACACAGTACAGAAAACACATACACATACACCTAACCCACAAAGCACTGACACGACTCGGTCCGAATGCTCTCCTAGTTGCGAAGCCGCCACCCATTGACAGGTCAGAGACCAGCCTGAACAGATCGGATCGAGTTAACTTAGCACGATTCCGATGTGGACATTAACCCAACTAGCACAACAACGAACACAACACAATATCACTAGTGCGTTGAACCTCTGGTCCACTCCGGAAAGGGCGATCGGTTACCTGCGTGCCGCCGGCTTGCTCGATCAGGGTGGGCTGATCGGCTAACCAACAACAACAACATTCAATTCAATACTGATACAGTTAGTGGCCTTAAGAAATCCTAAGTCATTATAAAAAATTAATGAACTTTTTATAGAAGCCCCTTCGTAGGGCTACGTCGTGTCCACGTCACGCAACACCACTTCCCGTTTGATCAACGAGGTTAAGCGATGATGAGTCATTCACTAGGTGAATGGGTGACCGTTCTCTGCGTCCACGTGACGTAGCAACCCTTAGATTTTTCGGATCTAACGTTAAGCTGTAGGTCCCCTCCAGGGTCTTTTCGGTTTGGAACACTGTGAAAAAAAAAGAAAATAATATTTCTAGGTAGAAAATGTATATATTTGTTAAGAAAAGTATATTTTAGGGTGGAGAAATGTAAAATAGTTTAAAATGTACTTTTCTTGACAAATATATACATTTTCTACCTAGAAATATTATTTTCTTTTGTTTTTTCACAGTACTTCAAACCGAAAAGAGCTCCCCCCTCCGTCACATGACCTTTGCCATTATCAGAGGCATAAACCCTTTAAGGAGTGAAGGTACAAATTGCTAACGTTTCAAATACAAGCATTCATAACTTAACCCTACAAAAAATTCGGGGCTTAAAGGGTTAAACATCCCCAGATAAATATACCTTTGGTTACCTTTGGTTAGCTTCCGCCCGAATTGTTCATTCTGACGAAGGTCAAGTTTTTCACTCCACCTTAGACCTACAGTTTAACGTGGAATCCGAACCACGCCCCATCACCAGCCCAGCGTCTTAACCACTAGGCCACCTAGGGTACCCATTTATCTACCAACCACTTTCTTTTATTGTGTGGAAGGATGAACAGCTGGGTTTTGCTGCGCGCCGGCTGTCGTCGGGTCTCGAACCTTGTAGTTGTTCCGTGCGTCGGTCTCTCTTCACACGAAGATCAGGCTGGTGGTTCCACTTCTAGGTCTGGCCTGGTGAAGGAGAGTCACCTAGTCTGGTGGAGGAGAGAAGCCTGGTATATATATATATACACGTTGACGTAAAGAAAAGTGCAATGTAAAGAGAGTATTGGTCCGTTAAAAGATGGAGCGATCGAATAACACAAATGACCCAGAATAAATGAGCGAACTGCTTAAGGAACAATTTAAATGTTTTCAGCACCCCTAAGTCCGAGAAGAAAATCCAGATAAATTTTTTGGCATAGATACAAATCAACCAAGAACAAGCCCTGACACGAATGTATTACTGGATTTAAAGGGCTTGAAAGGAGACATAATTAAGGCTCTATCACACACACACACAACACATATATATATATATATATATATACAAGAAAACTCAGCATCAGGGTCAAACACACGGAGTGACACGTTTCTGAAGAAATGCAGAGAGAGTATTTCCAAGAAAATGGAGAAAAATGGAGAAAACCATTCGACACAGGACAAACTCCACTTCCATTAAAGAACGCGAACATTGCCCTCTTATTCAAAGGAGGTAACAGAGCAATGCTTAAGAACTATCGGCCAGTAGCTCTCACCTCCTACCTTATAAAATGCTTCGAACGTGTAGTTGGAGGCAAAATTGTTTATAACCTACAATAAATTAATTTATTCACTCCGAACCAACATAGTTTTAGGATCGGGAAGATCATGCCTATCACAGTTATCAGACCACCAAGAGGAAATAATGGAAACTTGTGTCAAGGTAAAAACATAAATATAATATACTGTATACTGATTTTGCTAAAGCCTTCGATAAATGTGATCATGGAATTATAACACACGAACTTAAGAATACAGGAATTACTGGAAAGCAAGGAAGATGGATATTTAATTTTCTGACCAAAAGAATACAAAAGGTGATGGTAAATTAAGTCAGATCTGAAGTCTAAGAAGGCGTCAGCTCTGGTCCACAAAGTGCAGTATTAGTTTCCTTGCCGTTTATAATAATGATTGTAGGCAGTGATGCAGTTATTAATGATAGTCAGGAAGGTGACATAGAAAAATTACAAAACGGCATTCAAACATTATTCAAGTTGGCGGAAGGCAACAATATGAAGTTCAACGAGAAAAATTCCAACTTATATGGTAACACTGTGCGACATAATAAAGGGTACAAAAGTCTGCGAGCCAAACAAATAACAGCAAACCACAAGTCAGGGATCTTGGATACAGAATTCAGAGAACAATATACCATTAAAATCACAACAGCTAGAAAAGAAATGGGAATTATCTGGAGGAGCTTCCACAGCAGAAAAATAAATATCACCCTAAATTTATGGAAGAGTATAGTTCTAAGTTCTACTAATAAATAAGTATTGCTCAATACTCAAAAGACCATACAGAAAACGAAACATTACAAACATAGAAACCATACAAAGGAATTTTACATCTAAGATAAAGGAAACGAAAGATGAAGACTACTGATCTCGACTACAATCCCTGAAACTCTATTCCCTTGAAAGAAGACACAAGCGGTACGCATTAATGTATGATACTTATGGAAATACCCGATGGTTTTGTCCCTAATCTTAGAAATGAAATAGAAACGCACTGGAATGAGAGAAGAGGCAGATTCTGTACTGTCCCACTTGCGGTGGATGGAACGAGACTGGAAAAGTACCCTCAGGAGGAGGAGGGAAACCAATTCTCTTCTCCACTAAATCCAGCAAATGAGGCGGGATGCTGTAGAGGGGTCGACCGCAGGTCGATCCTGAACCGTCGTTCGAACCCATCATTAAAGGAAATCAATAAGTATATACATATACAGTAGGGTGAGTCAAAAGTAGCGCCCGATTTCTGTTTTTTCGGCTGTCAGATTGTGCATCGATCACGAGGTAGGGCATTTTGAAAATTGCAAGTAAAACAGCTTGGTACAGTTCCGTAATAATTTTCCCCCGAATAAATGGTTAGATAAACATGTCATTCATTTATTTCTACCTTCTTGTACACTGTAATACAAATGGCAAACAAACAATCAACTGACAGAAATCGGGCGCTACTTCTGACTCACCCTGTATATCAACAGTCATCAACAGACCTCCAACCCTCCAGCTGCAAAATTCTCTGAAGCCATTGCCGACATCAGAAACCTAATAAAGTCCTTAAACACTCCCATCCCTGAATATGATACATATAATAAATAACAGATAACGCCAGAAAAAATAACTGCCTAGGTCTTGTATTCACGAATAACACCAACTTAATTAATGATATAAAAATAACACCAACGAATATCTCGGACCACATCATTATCGAGATATCAACTAATATGGCGAGAGCGCTAAAAGAAAATACTCATACTGAAGAAAGAAGCAAACTTGAGATTTTTAACTTAACTCTGAGACTATAAATTGGGAAAAAATCAGATCCCATATGGCACACATAGAGTGGAAAACAGCCTTACAGGATAAAACAACCGAAGGAATGCTAACAACTTGGAAGAAAAGACGCTGGAAATCGTAGGAAAATATGTCCCTAGGGTACAGCCGAAGGGAAAGGGGAACTATTTCGACAGGCGAACGCGAACACTATTCCGCAAAAGAAGGAGAGTAGCTACGAAGTTAATTAATTGCACAGACAACAACACCGGAAAAGTGATACAAGTAAAATTGGAGAATATATAGAGAGGGAAATACAAGCCCTAACTAAGGGCCTTTCAGAGAGGTGAAAGCTTTAAAAGATAACCCAAAATACTTCTATATGTCTTTATAGAAAAGAAAAACAAAAACGCGGGCCACTATCACACCCATAAGAAAAGAAAATAATGCGCTAACCGACGATCTAAAAGAAATATCATGAACTATTGAGAGCTGAATATGAATCAGCTTTCAGTACCGCAAGAAAAGACAAGGCAGTACATGACAGATATACCTCGTTTTGAAGAGGAATTAAATGGAGAGTGTATAAGTGGTTTTGAATTTACCCCAGAAGACAGCGAGAACAATAGAGGAAATGAAATCACATTCAGCTGCAGGTCCGGACAAACGGAATGCCTTGTTGATTTAAAACTGTAAGAATGAAATAGGCACACCCCTTTATTGGATATGGAGAAGATCCCTGGACACAGGGGAAATACCAAGCGTGCTAAAAAAAGCGAACATTGCCCTATATATGAAGAGGGAATAGGTTTCAAGCAAAGAACTATAGACCGGTGTCACTAACATCACATCTCACCAAAATATTTGAAAGAATAGGGGTTACGTCGTAGCCAATGTAATAACACTACTTCGCGTTGATCAGCGAAGTTAAGCGACATTGGGTCTGGGTAATAGTTGGATGGGAGACCGCTCTCTGCGTCCAGATTATGTAGCAACCCGTGGTTCGGATCCCACGTAAATCAGTTGGTCCCCTCCGTCAGATGACCTTACATGTTGCGAAGGAGGTTAAGCAACCTTATCATTACATTTACCATGCACGGTATCAGACCGGTGAATAAAGCTGGGAAGATCTCTCAGCATTCCAGGCAACTATTTATTTAATGTCTTATATATTGCAAAGCTGTGGAAAAACCACTATTGCTCCTATCAGCCATGCTGGCTCATAGCTATATCCCTGCAGAGTTCATGAGGGTATATATCTTGCCCCTGGTCAAAAATAAGTACGGAGACATTCTGTCCAGCAATAATTACAGACCTATTGCTGTCGCTTCCTGCTTCTCGAAACTACTAGAAAAACTATTACATTAACAGTAATTCAACTATTTATAGCTGTTTCCTAGATATAAGTAAAGCATATGATAGGGTGAACCACAATATTTTATTTGCAAAACTAGAAGACAGGAAGGTTCCCATGTACATATTAAATTTATTGAAATTTTGGTATTCCCACCAATTTTTCACTGTTAGGTGGAGCAATGTACTATCCGAGTGTTTTGGCTCCTCTTGCGGGGTGAGACAATGCTCCTTGCTCTCCCCTATGCTGTTTAATGTGTATATCGACGGATTAATTGCTTCACTTAATGAGGCAACAGTGGGATGTTGTATAGATAACACAAGGATAAATAACTTAGTTTATGCCGATGATATGGTGTTAATAAGTCCCTCTGTTAAAGGTCTGGATCGGCTACTAAAAGTCTGCGAAGTGTATTCGCAGAAACATGATATTCTTTTTAATGTTACAAAAACTAAGGTTATGCATTATGCAATTTCATCCTAAAAGCTGTAATCAACCAGCTGATATAAGGTTTAAAATGAGTGGTGTAGTAATTGAGGAAGTACAAGAGTTTAAGTATTTGGGTCAAACTATTACCAGCTCCTTGAGTGATGACTCGGATATAAGAAAACAATCTCGAAGCCTGTGTGCTAAAGCGAATTTGACCATCAGGAACTTTCGATTCTGTACAAGTGAAGCTAAAGACACTCTCTTTCGTACTTTCTGCAGTAATATATACAGACAGCAACTGTGGGTGAATTATAAAAAAGGTTCTGGCAGAACTCTAAATTTGCTGTACAACAGTTTTTTTAGACTCTTACATAAATTACCCCCGAGATGCTCAGCTTCGCAAATGTTTGCTACCCGCAATGTCCCGAGCTTCCCGGAGGTAACAAGACGTGCTCAATACAGTCTAATGCAAAGAATTAAAAAATCAACCAACCCGATCATCCAAGCTATCCATGAGTCCTGCCATTTATCCTCTAAACTATGGACTTCTTGGTACGAAAACGTCTGTCTGTAGCTCCACTTAACTTCGACATTACAGTATTATTTCTAGTCAATTGTATATATTTCTATCCTTAGTATATGAACTGTCATTGTATTAATAATATTTGTCATATGGCCTATAGTCTGCCAATAAACCTTTTCATTTTCATTTTCACATGAGGGGACTACAAAATTTATACTCAAGAAATTCTTTATTTAATTTCAAACAAAAACGTTTTGATTTTACAGTAGATGTTGCGAAGGAGGTTAAACAACCCCATCATTACTTCCTTCAAAAATAGTCAGGGAGAAAATATATGACTTTTGGAGACGCAGGAAAGATTCAATGAGAACCAGCACGGATTTCGATCAGGAAGATCATGCCTATCACAACTAACAGAGTACTATAACAATATCATAGACGTACTTGAAAGCAATGATAACTACGATACATGGATTTTGCTAAAGCATTTGATAAATGTGATCATGACATAATAGCACATAAAAAGAAACACATGGGAATAACAGACAAAGTGGGAAAATGGATCGACAACTTCCTCAAGGAACGGCAGCAAGCCGTAAGAATCCATCATCAGAATCGGAAGTACGCAACTCAGTTCTTCAAGGAACAGTATTCGCCCTACTCCTGTTCATGATCATGCTGACAGACAGAGGCAATGAAGTAGCCGACAACAGTATAGTAACAATTTTTGTTGATGATACAAAGATCAGCAGAAAAATCGGTAATGCAGAAGAGGTGAAAGCCCTACAGAGGGACACAAACAGAATATACAAATGGTTAGAAGACAATAACATGAATTTTAACACCGAGAAATTTCATCTCTTGAAATATGGAATAAATGAGGAACTTAAACAGACAGTAAACTACGTCTCAGATAGACAGGAAATTCAGAGAAGCACGAAAGCAAAGGATTTAGGGGTAATAATAACCGATGATGCAAAATTTGAAACAGAATCAGATAGCGATAAACAAGGCAAAAAGCGTTATGGGACAGCTACTGAGAACCTTCAAAAGAAGCGATGAGAAGGTAATGATTCCCCTGCTGAAAACAATGATCGTACCAAAACATCAATACTGCTCAGTTTTGACGTTCCTATACAAAAAAGAAATTAATGAACTAGAAGAGGTCCAGAGTAATTTCACAGCCAAGAATGATGGCTGCAAAGAACTCGACTACTGGAAAAGGCTACGTGATTTAAATCTGCATTCGCTGGAAAGAAGAACAGACACACACCCCATAATTTACAAGTGAAAAATGATAGAAAAACTGGTACATAACTTCAAACTGAACCCAGTAACCATCCAAAAAACATTGGAAAGTAGGAAAGGTAAGAATGTGTAGTGTTCCCAAACTAAAGGCCCGACAAAGGACACCTTCAACACTGAAGAAAAATAGCTTGGTTGTCAGGGAGCCAAGACTCTATAATTAGCTTCCAATGGACCTCAAGAACATCACAGGTTTCAAATCTTCAAAAGAAGACTCAGGACGGCACCGGGAAAGCCGAAGGTACCTGGCTATGTGCGATCGCAAAAAAAACCTCGCTCCTCCATTTGGCCAGACCTAGAGGTTGGGGCCACCAGTTTGACCTTCGTGTGAAGAAAGACCGACGCACGGAACTTTTACCAGGTTACCAAGTGTGTATAATTTAGGGTTATGACTTTTTAATTTTTTGTCATAAATATTGTTTCCTGTATCATCAATCGATGAACCTTTGCTTGAAAACAATAAAAAAGGGCCTAATTTCCTCAGAATTAAAAAAAAAATGTCACCCCGAAAGCAAATATAGTAAAGGGTGTCAGGAAATGATTGCCCCCCCCTGTACAGAAGAAACTGAAAGGAATAGAAAAAACAGACAAAACCACGCGAAAGAGCGTTTAATTTTGAATAAAAAACACTGTTTTTAATATCGGGTGTTGCCCCCATTTGCAGCTCTGATGGCCATTAATCGACGGGGGTATGATCCCAGAAGTGTCTCAAAGTTTCTCTGAATCGTTCAAAATAGATGATGCCATGGTTTCTGTGGGGAAAAAATGGTAAGAATTAAAATCACAGGAATAGAATATAATGTTTTTTATTCAGATTTTAATGCTCTTTCAAGTGGTCTCGCCGGTTTTATCTACTTCTAGTTTTTGCTTACAGGGGGGGCAATAATTTCCTGACACCCTTTACTATATTTGCTTTCGGGGTGACATTTTTTTTATTCTGAGGAATTAGGCATTTTTATTGTTTTCAAGCAAAAGTTCATCGATTGATGGTACAGGAAACAATATTTATGACAAAAAATTAAAAAGTCATAACCCTAGTGTATATATATATATATATATATATATATATATATATGTTACAGTCATTATGTGAAACTAGTCATTTCGCGTAATACCTATATTAACCTTTAAACATAGGTAATACACATTACTAACCTAACCTAACCAACCTAATCTAACCTCCCTAACTTAATCTAATCTAACCTTCACGAAGTTGTTAATAGCTTAATCAAATTTCTCTAAATACCTGACGATTTTAGGCATTACGTGAAATGACTGGTTTCACACAATGACTGTAACATTCGAGTCACTCCAGACCACAACCTGCCAAACGCCAGTGGGGCCAGAATTTCCCCACTCTTCCTCTATCCCGTGGGTGAGTCAGAGAGCAGATTGTGAACCTGTACGTATGGCCGAAATCAATCAAATATCGTTATTGGTTCAAAAGTTATGGCATTTGACACACTTTAACTGCATTTTTCCCATTTTTTTAAATTTTGACGCTTGGCAGCTTGTGGTCCGGTGCGCTTGATACTGTACATACATCGGGTAATTTTTTTAAACATCTTACATTTTAAAAGGTTTGTATTTTTTTATTAACTGAAATAAAATAATGAAATTTTTACTGTACCTTCTTTACACACGGGGAATTAGTACCTTGGTGCAAAACATGCTCTATGTGACGTCCTCTCAGCTAATTAACTCTTTACAAACAAACAAAAAAATTTTGGTTAAATGTTGTGTACTGTATGTACTATAACTGTTCATTGTTTAAGCTTTGGAGTTCTCCAAAATACGAATTATTACGTGATGCAATTGCTGGTTCCAAGGATTCCAGCAAGAAATGGGACATTTGGTAAACGTCTTAAACGTTTATAAAACGTTTACGACGTTTACTAAACGTCCCATTCCTTGTTGGGGTATTTTCTATTAAAACTGTAACTTAAAGAGGGAAATCTTCCAGTTGGAATAGGAATGTAAATGAATCGATTCCACTTTGGGATTTCTCATTCTTAGACGAAGACTGAATCGGGAATGGCCGAGATTGGGAAGAGGCCGTCTGGATTACTTATGGACCTATAATACATAATTGAATACATGAGATTCTCTACAGAAGTCATGTATGCAGATTTAAATTCAGCGAGGTACCAAAATATGATGCTCATTTATTTATTTATTTATATTCATATTTCTATATTTAATATTCATTTATATTTCGACATTATAAATTGTGAAAGAACGGTTACTATTACGCCTTCTTTATATATATATCATACTTGTATATAGTCATTGTTCAGTGTATTTTTTATATAGTGTCTCCCGAAACAAACACACCCTCGGAATTCTCTTCCAATTTTGGAAAGCGGCCGCAGATTTGATTGCAGGCATGTACCCAATTTGCTGTTGGGAGAATGAAACAAAGATCAGGAATAAAGAGCCCAGTATGAGAAATAGGGCAGAAGTAACGCACGGATTCTAAAGAGAGAAATAAAGTAACTCCAAAATACCAAATGAAGCTTGAAAAGTGATGCATCAGATCTTGTGAATTTCTGCCACATTTCTCAATTTATTTTTATTTTTTGTGAGGAATTCGTCTTTTAAAATGCAAATCTCTCTTCACCTTTACAAAAATACTGATTGAGAAACTTCTATTTTAGTCATTCTTTGGTAGTAGATGAATATATACTGTATATACACACATTCGTACACACATTCGTACAAAATACACATGTGCGTGCGAGTCACACACACACACACACACACACACACACACATATATATATATATATATATATATATATATATGTAAAGAACGACGCTTGTATAGGAGAATATTCCGCGCAATACGAGATAGAAAGAACGAAACAAATGAAAAAATGAGGTAACTACCCGGGAATCGAACCCGGGGTCTTCCGATTGCCGGTCAGATATGATACCACTACACCACGGGCCCGTGAGGCCCGTGGTGTAGTGGTATCATATCTGACCGGCAATCGGAAGACCCCGGGTTCGATTCCCGAATAGTTACCTCATTTTTTCATTTGTTTCGTTCTTTCTATCTCGTATTGCGCGGAATATTCTCCTATACAAACGTCGTTCTTTACGTTAATTATACTGCGTGTTTGCAGTTATTATATATATATTATATTATATATATATATATATATATATATATATATGGGATGAATTTCACAATTAAACACGTGAAATGAATGAATGATGCAAACCACAAGGAAAAAGAAATAGTTACATTGAAAATATAAATACATTATTGAGTGACCGTAATACGTACAAACCTCTAAATAGAGACCCACTGGAGGATGTTAATAAAATGTTTAACAGAAAATTAAGAGAAATATTAAAAAATAACTATAATGGGCTTTCTAAGTAGATTCTTAGTATCAATCCGTCACTACTATATTTGTACGGTTTAATAAAAACACACAAAGTTAACAATCCCATGAGGCCTATTGTTAGCTCAGTAGGCTCCGTAACCTATAAGCTATCTAAATGGTTAATTAGTTTATTAACGCCTTTAGTGGGCTCTATTTCAAAATCACATATTGTAAATAGAAACTGAAGTTTCCTAATGACCCTAATTCCAAACTGATAAGTTTTGATGTATGCTCGTTATTCAAAAAGTCCCTTTGATGACCAACTTAATTTTTTAAAAGATAAGATCTCTGAATATTCTTTCCTTGTTCAACACAACACTTTTATTGAGTTAATTAAGCTTTGTGTCAAAAATTGTAAATTTCAATTTGAAAATAAGTTTTATGCTATGTCGTTTGGATTGGCGATGGAAATCCCTCTCACCGGTATTAGCTAATTTATATATGGAATTTTTTGAAAGCAGAATTTTGCCTACTATTGTTAATTTTAACCTTGTTTGGTACTGGTATATTGGTGATATTTTATGCTTTTGGCCTAACAATTTGGATGTTGACTTATTTCTTGGTAGGCTCAACAATTTAGTCCCATCTATAAAGTTTACGGTTGAAAAAGAAAATAATGGAAGCTTATCTTTTCTGGATCTAAAAATTCGGAGATGCTTGAATCAGTTCAAATTTGAAGTTTTTCGTAGGCCTACTAATAATAACTTATGTGCATTTTTATTCTGACCATCATCCCTCGATTAAATCTTCTATTTCCTCTGCTATGTTTCTTAGAGCATTGAGAGTTGTCAGT
Organism: Bathynomus jamesi; assembly: GCA_023014485.1. NCBI lineage: Eukaryota > Metazoa > Arthropoda > Malacostraca > Isopoda > Cirolanidae > Bathynomus > Bathynomus jamesi. Next base: position 45,432 of record JAJOZX010003008.1, on the reverse strand, counting down.
CCTGAAGTTTTCGATTCCGAGTTATGCAATATCATGAATAGTGTACTAAATTATGTTATCCTATTTCATTTTTAGATAACTAACTGCCTTAGGAAAGCCAAGAATAGGTATTATAATATTGTAACTGTAAAGGAATTTGAGCGTAAAAATATCCTTAGCCTACCTTACCATGTTACCGTAATTTTCAATATCTTCCGACGTCACTTAAAGCAATTGGTATCAATGTAGTCTTTAAGTATAATAATACTGTTAAATCACGCCTAATAAAGAATAGCCCAGATAATGCGGTTGGTTGTGTATTTGATCGCCTGTATACAATGTAACTCAGTATATATAAGCCAAACGGTAAAATGTCAGATATTAGGGTAAAACAGCATAAATATGCGTGTAGAACAGCAAATAATTCTAATGCATTGTTTAACCATATGTATAGATGTAATCGTAGTATCAAGTGGGATAGTTCTAAAACGCTCGTTAAAAAAACAGATATACTGCAATTGAAAGGAAAATTCTAGAATGTGCATTCATCCATTTTAAAAATAATTTCAATAACAGTGCGGGAATGTATAAAATTGACAATATCCTGTTAAAATACCTTTTGACTCTAATTAATTCTTGTTAATGAGGTGCTAAGCATTCTATTTTTCTGTCCCGTTGTGCATGCAGGGGTTAGACAAAATAATATGAACACCCGCCGATTTCACCGGTTATCTTTACGGACTGCTCAGACACAAAGTAAACGGTCAAATGACTGGCAAACCTATTTAAATGCGTAACAGAGAGTGTATACGTCATGTTATAACCCTCACGTTTTTTTACAGATCTGAGTGAATTATGAATTAGCAGTTATGAAAGACCTGTCGGACTTCCAAAGAGGGCAAATTGTCGGAGCGCGGATGGCTGGTGCATCGGTGACGAAAACCGCTCAGATGTTCAATGTATCCAGAGGAACTGTCTCTATGGTCATGTCTGCATACCAAAACCATGGAAAGACAAGCACCGACAAATGCAATAGTGGACGCAAGAAGAAGCTGTGTGATCGAGACCGCCGGGTGCTAAAGCGCATTGTGACAAAGAACCATAAGACCACAGCTCCAAAAGTGACTGCAGAGCTTAACCAGCATCTTGCAAGCCCGGTATCGACCAGAACTGTACGTCGCGAGCTCCATGGAGCTGGATACCATGGGAGGGCTGCAATTGCCAAACCCTTCCTTTCGCACATCAACATTGAGCGGCGCAGAAAATGGTGTAATGTCCATAAGAATTGGTCAATGGACCGGTGGAAGAATGTAGTCTACTCTGACGAATCCTCCTTTACGCTATTTCCATGTTCCGGTCGAGTTTACGTCTGGAGACAGCCTAAAGATGCTTATGACCCTGACTGCCTGACCCCAACCGTTAAGCATGGAGGCGGATCTGTGATGGTTTGGGCAGCAATATCGTGGAATACTCTTGGCCCAGCTGTAGTACTGCATGGTAGGGTTAACGCCCAGGTTTATCTGTCAATATTGGCTGACCAGGTCCATCCCATGGTCCAAACGCTGTTTCCCAATGGCGGCGCCGTCTTCCAGGATGATAATGCACCAATCCACACCGCTGGGGTCGTTGAAAACTGGTTTGAAGAGCATGAACGCTTGGATTGGCCTCCACAATCCCCGGATCTTAACATTATCGAGCATCTGTGGTGTCAGTTGGAGCAGCAGGTCAGAAGCCGATTCCCACCGCCGGCGTCTTTAGAGGAACTGGAGCAGGGTTTGCTCGAAGAATGGCTCAGGATTCCTCTAGCCACTGTCCAAAAGCTGCATGAATCAATTCCCCGACGCATTGCAGCTGTTATTACCGCTAAAGGAGGACCAACTCCATATTAAGAATAAAAACAGCCATTTATCAAGGTGTTCATATTATTTTGTCTAACCCCTGTATGTAGGCCTATATATTTTCTTCATCTCGCCTTCTCCCTTCATTCCCTGACGAGGTGTACTTCTGAATACACGAAAGACCTTGGAATAATTTTTCTTTTTCCTTGTGGGTTTGCATTATATGGAGAAACATTTGCTCGTACCAGAAATCGAATCTGTTGGACATTTTCATCCGTACGAGAAGTGGAAGGGCGGCCACTGCGTTCCTTGTCTTCAAGCGATGTTTCTCCATTTTTAAACTTTTTGTGTCATTTGTAAACGTTAGCTACACTGAGAGCATCATTTCCAAAAGCTGTTTTAATCATTTCGTTCGTCTCCGATGCAGAGTTTCCAAGTTTGGCACAAAATTTAATGCACGCGCGTTGCTCCATTTCTGAGATTTAGACATACTGCAAAAACACACCCTTCCTTTAAGCGCTTCAACCAACTACTGACTCATGGTAGCAGATTTTGCTTCAGACTGCAGACGCCAGAGGGCAGGAAGACTCACATATGTAAAAGGTTATTTCTTCTTTGCATTCATTTGTCCGTAGCAATAAAATTATCGATACTTTTTGATCACTCCTCGTGTGTGTATATATATATATATATATATACTCATACGCTAATTTCCACATCTTGATGAAAGTGATCTGAGCATATCGTGAGACCAAATACACTCCTGTGTACATTCCTTTGTAAATACGAAACCCCTGACTGAACTGAAGTTGTTCAACCAAAATTTACTACGAAACTTATTCATCCTGAAAATGTAGTGATTACAGGTAATGTTACAAATTATGTGGCACCTTCCCTTATCTACCCTCCCTGTTTTACATACAGTGTGTCCGTAAAGTCATGGTGGGATTTTAAATAGCTATATTATTGCAACGAAACATGATAATGAGATGAAAAAAGGCAAATTGAAGAACAACTCTAAAAGAATAACTTTATTTAACGTAGTTCGATATGGGCTCCTCTGGTAGCCCTGCAGATATCTAGGCGGTGATTCAATTCCAGCCACACACGCCCAAGAACATCAGGAGTGACGGATGCGATAGCTTCCGTGATTCGCTCGTGCAAGTGATGAATATCCCTAATGGGTACACTGTACACGCTTTGCTTGACGTAACCCCACAAATAAAAGTCCAAAGGTGTCAGGTCCGGAGAGCGTGGAGGCCATGGCTTCCATCCTCCTCTTCCTATCCATCTCTGTGGAAATTTTTCATTAAGGAATTCTCGAACAACGTTGGCATAGTGCGGAGGAGCACCATCTTGCTGAAAGATGACATTATTGTCAATAAATTGGGGTACTCCAAAATGTTCCAACATAGCGAGGTAGTTGTGTGACGTCACAGTGGGTTCCGCGAAGAAAAATGGGCCAATCACTCGATCTCGTGCAAGAGCACACCACACATTAACTTTCAGGCTATTGCGCTCATGTTCAACATAGGCATGTGGACAGCCTAGACTAACTACGGGATAAAGGTTAAGTTTAGCCTAGACTAACTACAAGATACAACTTTGAGAGTTGTTCTTAAATTTGGCATTGTTTCATCTCATTATCATGTTTCGTTGCAATAATATAGCTATTCAAAATCCCACCATGACTTTACGGACACACATCACCGCCTAGATGTCTGCACGGCTACCAGAGGAGCCCATATCGAACTACGTTAAATAAAGTTATTCTTTTAGAGTTGTTCTTCAATTTGCCTTTTTTTCATCTCATTATCATGTTTCGTTGCAATAATATAGCTATTTAAAATCCCACCATGACTTTACGGACACACATCACCGCCTAGATGTCTGCACGGCTACCAGAGGAGCCCATATCGAACTACGTTAAATAAAGTTATTCTTTTAGAGTTGTTCTTCAATTTGACTTTTTTTCATCTCATTATCATGTTTCGTTGCAATAATATAGCTATTAAAATCCCACCATGACTTTACGGACACACATCACCGCCTAGATGTCTGCACGGCTACCAGAGGAGCCCATATCGAACTACGTTAAATAAAGTTATTCTTTTAGAGTTGTTCTTCAATTTGCCTTTTTTTCATCTCATTATCATGTTTCGTTGCAATAATATAGCTATTTAAAATCCCACCATAACTTTACGGACACACATCACCGCCTAGATGTCTGCACGGCTACCAGAGGAGCCCATATCGAACTACGTTAAATAAAGTTATTCTTTTAGAGTTGTTCTTCAATTTGCCTTTTTTTCATCTCATTATCATGTTTCGTTGCAATAATATAGCTATTTAAAATCCCACCATGACTTTACGGACACACATCACCGCCTAGATGTCTGCACGGCTACCAGAGGAGCCCATATCGAACTACGTTAAATAAAGTTATTCTTTTAGAGTTGTTCTTCAATTTGCCTTTTTTTCATCTCATTATCATGTTTCGTTGCAATAATATAGCTATTTAAAATCCCACCATGACTTTACGGACACACATCACCGCCTAGATGTCTGCACGGCTACCAGAGGAGCCCATATCGAACTACGTTAAATAAAGTTATTCTTTTAGAGTTGTTCTTCAATTTGCCTTTTTTTCATCTCATTATCATGTTTCGTTGCAATAATATAGCTATTTAAAATCCCACCATGACTTTACGGACACACATCACCGCCTAGATGTCTGCACGGCTACCAGAGGAGCCCATATCGAACTACGTTAAATAAAGTTATTCTTTTAGAGTTGTTCTTCAATTTGCCTTTTTTTCATCTCATTATCATGTTTCGTTGCAATAATATAGCTATTTAAAATCCCACCATAACTTTACGGACACACATCACCGCCTAGATGTCTGCACGGCTACCAGAGGAGCCCATATCGAACTACGTTAAATAAAGTTATTCTTTTAGAGTTGTTCTTCAATTTGCCTTTTTTCATCTCATTATCATGTTTCGTTGCAATAATATAGCTATTTAAAATCCCACCATGACTTTACGGACACACATCACCGCCTAGATGTCTGCACGGCTACCAGAGGAGCCCATATCGAACTACATTAAATAAAGTTATTCTTTTAGAGTTGTTCTTCAATTTGCCTTTTTTTCATCTCATTATCATGTTTCCTTGCAATAATATAGCTATTTAAAATCCCACCATGACTTTACGGACACACATCACCGCCTAGATGTCTGCACGGCTACCAGAGGAGCCCATATCGAACTACGTTAATAAAGTTATTCTTTTAGAGTTGTTCTTCAATTTGCCTTTTTTTCATCTCATTATCATGTTTCGTTGCAATAATATAGCAATTTAAAATCCCACCATAACTTTACGGACACACATCACCGCCTAGATGTCTGCACGGCTACCAGAGGAGCCCATATCGAACTACGTTAAATAAAGTTATTCTTTTAGAGTTGTTCTTCAATTTGCCTTTTTTTCATCTCATTATCATGTTTCGTTGCAATAATATAGCTATTCAAAATCCCACCATGACTTTACGGACACACATCACCGCCTAGATGTCTGCACGGCTACCAGAGGAGCCCATATCGAACTACGTTAAATAAAGTTATTCTTTTAGAGTTGTTCTTCAATTTGCCTTTTTTTCATCTCATTATCATGTTTCGTTGCAATAATATAGCTATTTAAATCCCACCATGACTTTACGGACACACATCACCGCCTAGATGTCTGCACGGCTACCAGAGGAGCCCATATCGAACTACGTTAAATAAAGTTATTCTTTTAGAGTTGTTCTTCAATTTGCCTTTTTTCATCTCATTATCATGTTTCGTTGCAATAATATAGCTATTTAAAATCCCACCATGACTTTACGGACACTCATCACCGCCTAGATGTCTGCACGGCTACCAGAGGAGCCCATATCGAACTACGTTAAATAAAGTTATTCTTTTAGAGTTGTTCTTCAATTTGCCTTTTTTTCATCTCATTATCATGTTTCGTTGCAATAATATAGCTATTTAAAATCCCACCATGACTTTACGGACACACATCACCGCCTAGATGTCTGCACGGCTACCAGAGGAGCCCATATCGAACTACGTTAAATAAAGTTATTCTTTTAGAGTTGTTCTTCAATTTGCCTTTTTTTCATCTCATTATCATGTTTCGTTGCAATAATATAGCTATTTAAAATCCCACCATGACTTTACGGACACACATCACCGCCTAGATGTCTGCACGGCTACCAGAGGAGCCCATATCGAACTACGTTAAATAAAGTTATTCTTTTAGAGTTGTTCTTCAATTTGCCTTTTTTTCATCTCATTATCATGTTTCGTTGCAATAATATAGCTATTTAAAATCCCACCATGACTTTACGGACACCATCACCGCCTAGATGTCTGCACGGCTACCAGAGGAGCCCATATCGAACTACGTTAAATAAAGTTATTCTTTTAGAGTTGTTCTTCAATTTGCCTTTTTTCATCTCATTATCATGTTTCGTTGCAATAATATAGCTATTTAAAATCCCACCATGACTTTACGGACACACATCACCGCCTAGATGTCTGCACGGCTACCAGAGGAGCCCATATCGAACTACGTTAAATAAAGTTATTCTTTTAGAGTTGTTCTTCAATTTGCCTTTTTTTCATCTCATTATCATGTTTCGTTGCAATAATATAGCTATTTAAAGTCCCACCATGACTTTACGGACACACTGTACAGTATTTAGCGAATTCATTTTCTTCCAAATGGCAGCTCGATGAATAAGTGCGAAAATTTCAATCTCTTTTTATAAATAATTGAATATATTATATATCGGTGACTCGTTCTTTTTACAAAACTGAATTATTAATTTAAAAAATGTGTAATAATAGTAGTAGTAGTAGTAGTAGTAGTAGCGGCGGTTCCCCAAATAATGGCCGTTGAATAAATGTTTATAGAACGTTCACAGACGTCTCGTAAACGTTTGCGAACGTTCTGTAAATGTACTGGTACGATCTCATTCAATGTGATTTCCATTTCATTTCGCGACCAAGAATGATAAATTAAATCCACGAGCGAGATTCGCGAAGGAAGCGATTCTCAAATCGTTCTATTAACATTTCATGCCACGCTCATTCTCATCCATGGCTTTCCCATTTTGGTTCAGATTAGGTTAGGTTAATGTTAGGTTAGATTGAGATAGGTTAGGTTAGGTTAAGTTCAGTTAGGTTAGCAAATATGGGTTTGTCTCTTTGTACATTCTGAATTGCGGATAGCGGATGGGAATGAGAATGAGAATGAGAATGGGAATGACATCGAGTGGGAAGTAATCATCGTGGATAAGTCGGATATAAAGCTCTGATTTACTAATGCGATGGCAGAAAATCCGAACCTGCAGTTCGTACATGTACGAATTGTATGAACTGCACGAACTGTTCGTACAAATTGTATGAATATCGGTCATTTCCATTCCAATTTTCGTCCAGGAATGAGAAATCCGAAAGTGGGAATCTCTATTAAAGGAAGTAATTCTCAGAGCGATCCATTCTCATTTCCAATATAGGATTTCCTACTTTATAAGTTATAGATTTTTTATAGAAAGTATCCCTCGGGTCTATTTGTTTTACTCTTCCCCGAAACACAAAATTTTTCCCAAAGCTAGAATTTCCCATTTCCGGACCACGAATGAGAATGGAAATGTCGATAAATGGGAAGTAATCAATCCAGACACAAGACACAAAACAGACTTAAATGTACAGGAAATTTCTGGTACCAAAGACATAGGTTGAATTTCTATTAACTACCAGAACCTTCATTAGAATGAACAATTCGGGCGGAAGTAAACTAAAGGTATATATATATATATATATATATAATATATATATATATATATATATATATATATATATATATACTGTCACTATCTATCAGTGATTACCTACGAACTCTTAATTCAGTTTGATGGAAACCTGCCTATTCTTCCGAAAATTTCTTCCATAATCGGGTCGGACAAATAAACTAAAAATGAATTTCGACGCAATTTTCTTCGGTAAATTCTATTACGAAAAACAAAGGCGGGTTCACATGACAGGGACTGCCGTGATACATCATCTATGAACTATATCCGTGTTGGCAAGTAAATTGAGAGAGGTGGAAGATAGGCCGCCATATTGCTTACTTCCCAAGCTCTTTCTGCCTCCAACATTGTTCACCCTCTTCCGAATAGCCAAACTCCTCCCCAATTATTGACATAATGCTCGGCCTAAGACCAACCTCCCTAACCCACAAAGCCGTGTTTGCCGAATTATGGGCCCTTTGCATAGGGGCCGTACGAACTATTATCGAGCTTTTCGAAAAGATGGTCGGCGGCTGTGTTCTCTGTGTCCGTATCTGGACCCAAGACAATGATCAGACAATGGAAATCGCTCGTCTTTCCAGATGAGCGTTAGTTGCAGGTCTGGGAAGGAATCTACTTCCAGAATCAATTCATTCCGGAGGTTCTGGAAAGACAAGAGGCGTCGAAAAGAGCAACCCTCGATGAAGTAGTTCGTGTGGACCTCTGATTGTTGATGAGAAAGGTTACAAGACGCCTCCGTCTTCAATTACACATCACAGAGACAGACAGAAGGAATCGAATTATATTATCGTCCAATCGCTCTTGGTTTGTTGGTCTGTTTCATTCCTGCTGTTCTCTGTATCTTTATCATAGATGGTTTTATGTAAACATATATAATTTAACTCTACATTTCATCCAACATAAAAAAATCTAAACCTTCAAAAACTTCTTTTAAAATTTAAAAGTTTCTCCTCAAAAACCGAAATTAAAAAAAAAGTAAATAAATAAATAAAAAATAATAATAGTAGCAAAAGTAACGATAATATCACTTCCAAATCTCAATCGTGTACTAAAAAAAAAAAAATCCACAAACTCTTTGTCAAAGATTTGAAAATAGAGAACAACCCGCAAGTTAACAACGAAACAGAAGTCGATAAGACTACTGACCAATTACCGCTAAAAAAAACTAAAAAAAATCTGTATTCTACAATATTTTTCCTTTCTTTGATTTCGTTCAGCGAAAATGCCTCGAGGGGAAAATAGGATAAAATAGGGAGGGGAAAATAGAAGAAAACGGAGGAACTATATTATATTGAAGGGTTAACTAATGATAAAAAAAACATTTAATATGTTTATTTTTTCCGGTGTATATATATATATATATATATATATATATATATATATATATATATATATATATAATAGTGTATATACTATATATAATTTTTAGCAACAGACATAATATTAGTATTGTTATAGTTTTATACAATACTACTAATAAAAATATAAATTCTTTATTTTTTTATTTTGCTGTGCACAAAATTTTGCAAGTCACCGATATATAATATATTCAGTTTATTTAGAAAACGAGATTTGATTTTTTTTTCATACTTATTGATCAACTTGCCATTTGGAAGAAAATGGGTTTATCTCATTCATATAGCTATGGTATTTATGATACTACTACTACTACTACTACTTGCATTTGTATTACTAATACTAATATTAGTGCTAATACTAGGAAACGTTTCGAAAATTTGGAGTAAATTAAGGAACTATATATCCCATTCAGTTTGTCATACCTTTTTTTCAGGTGCAACTCAATGGGAACGTTAAGTGGTCGGTCTCGTTCATAATTTTTGAAAGAGAGAGACGAATTTAGTACTGAGGAATGTAAAACTTTTCGCTTTCGGCATAATTAAAATGAAATAATGTTTATTACAATTTGGTTTTACGATACTATTGCCACATCCTTTCATACATCCATGGCGAGTTGTTGGACACATTTAAAAAATTTTCTTGGAACTATTTCTTCATGTTGTTGTTAATTAATTGGGTGTTTCTAACTTCGTATTAACAGTCAGGGTCATATGACAGAACGAACATACTGCTTAACGAAGTGGAATCTAAGCCAACCCCGGGTCTATACATCTTCTGGATGCGTGGAGAGAACGGTCACCCATCCATCCAGCTAGTGAGCACATTCAAAGACGCTCATTCTCGCTAATCTAACGGGAAGCGGTGCTGCGACGTGGCTACGACGTATAGCCCTAGAGCCATTTATTGACTATACATTCTATACTATATAACAAAAGAATCACCTCTCTCTCTCTCTCTCTCTCTCTCTCTCTCTCTCTCTCTCTCTCTCTCTCTCTCTCTCTCTAATTAACAGTCCGGATGCGAGATACAAACGTTAATTTATAGCGTTAATCTAACGGCTTAAACATTTACTAGTGCAAAGCATCCGTTTTGGCGTAATTGGAATTTGAGCGCTCAAGAACATCTCTTTTTACTATTCAATTCATATTCCTTTATTAATATAAAGCTAAAATTTAATTCACTTTCGAAAGTAGGTTTTGTAATACATAAGTTATATATATCTATATTATATATATATATATTATATATATATATATATATATATATATATATAATTCACAATTATTATTATATTATTATTATTATTATTATTATTATTATTGTTATTATAGTAGGATGTAGTGTAGAACTAATAGAAGTGTCACTATTACAAAGTATATGATAGATAATATTTTATGTTTTCTCTCTCTCTCTCTCTCTCTCTCTCTCTCTCTCTCTGTCTCTCTCTCTCTCTCTCTCTCTCTCTGATCCATAAAGAAGCTAAAAAATTTCCTTGTAATTATCACGTGACTTTGGTCAGCAGTTAACCTAATGTTACCAAAACGGAGTGGATAGAAAGGAAACCAAATAGATAGACAGATAGGTAAAATAAATAAGGTAAAAAAAGAGAGGAATTAGGAAATGGACATACCCCGCTGGCATTTAATTATTAGATCTTAAATTTAAAAAAGAGAAGTTGTTGTAGAAAGAAAAAAAGTAAATTTGTACGAATTTATTAATTTAATATTTAAATAAAGATCTCATTTGTAACTCTCACTTTTATACAAACAAATTTTATTTAGGGATTCGCATCTATTGCCTGTATTACATTTAATACAATTCTATATATATATATATACACAGTATATATATATATATATATATATATATGCTGCAAACCCACAAGGAAAAAGAAAAACGATTCCAAGGCCTTTCGTGTATTCAAAGCTACACCTCGTCAGGGAATGAAGTTAAAAGGCGAGAAGCCCATATAGGTATTATAATAATGTAATTGTAAAGGAATTTCAGCGTAAAAATATCCTTAGCCTACCTTACCATGTTAATTTTCAATACCTTCCAACTGTACTTAAAGCAATTGGCATTAATGTAATCTTTAAGTATAATAATACTGTTAAATCACGCCTAATAAAGAATAGCCCTGATAATGTTGTTGGTTGTGTGTATTCGATCGGATGTACACAATGTAACTCAGTATATATAGGCCAAACCGGTAAAACGTTAGATATTAGGGTAAAACAGCATAAATATGCTTGTAGAACAGCTAGTACTTCCAATGCTTTATTTAACCATATGTATAGATGTAACCATAGCATCAAGTGGGATAGTTCTAAAGCGCTTGTTAAAAACAGAGATATAATAGAACGAAATATTCTAGAATGTGAATTTATTCATTTTAAAAACAATTTCAATAACAGCTCGGGGACTTATAAAATTGACGATATCATGTTAAAATTTCTTTTGCCTCTCATTAACCCTTGTTAAGTATGTGCTAATTGTTTTGTTTTTCCTGTACGTTGTATATATATATGGGCTTCTCGCCTTTTAACTTCATTCCCTGACGAGGTGTAGCTTTGAATACACGAAAGGCCTTGGAATCGTTTTTCTTTTTCCTTGTGGGTTTGCAGCATTCATTCATTTCGCGTGTTTTATTGTGAAATTCATCCCATATATATATATATATATATATATATATATATATATATATATATATATATATAATAGAGAGAGAGAGAGAGAGAGAGTGAAATTCATAATTAAACACGTGAAATGGATAAATGATACACACTCGCAAAGAAAAATGAAAAGTTATTTTAAGGCCTTTCGTGTATTCAACAGTACACCTCGCCAGATATTGTTACCACATATTTGATTACAGTGGACGTGATACAGTATATATATATATATATATATATATATATATATATATATATATATATATATATATATATATATATATATATACTGTAAATGTCCTGTGCTGAAGACTTTTTAGGTTTGAAAATAATGGCTTGTGTAGTCTGCAGGTTGCAATTCCTGGAAAATTGAAATATTGCAAAAATATGTTTAATTTATGTGTGTGTGTGTGTGTGTGTGTGTGTAAGAGAGAGAGAGAGAGAGACACCAATATTTACTTATATATATAATATATATATATATATATATATATTAGGGTGTCCCAATTTTGTTTCTTAACACGACCTGACCACTCGTGTCATGCCCGGATGTGGTATGGGCTAAAGCATTGGCTGTGTGATTTTCAACTCGATCAGATGATATTTAGAGGTCCCGACGTTTGATGACTTTTTTTTGGTTTTCAGAATTGATCATTATGGTGTTGTCAAGATCAAACATCAAGTTGTGGCTTCTTGAGAGGTCTCCGATAGCAGAGCTGGCTAAATCTCGATTACCAAGTAATATGGACGTGTTGCTCCTTTTCTTCTACCATCACCGCGACCAAAAGAAGACAGATTCCAACAGTGTCAAGGCTGTAATATCGGCTGTATTAGAAATCTGGGCTAGAGCCAACTCGAATCTGGCAACAACCTCCGTTCATGCCTCGACTAAACTGAAAGCTTTGGTTCAGAGGTATCGAAATTTGCATAAAAACAAGAACAAGACTGGAATGACTTACAATATGCAGCGGGATGTAGTCTTGGCTGATATGGAGGATATTTTTGATGTCGCCCGCTCAGACGTTCTGGATCGGGGAGATATCCCTCTTGAAGATAAGGAATTCCTCATTTCCCAAAGGGCAGATCGACATACGAGTTACATGGGAGGTGAAGATAGAAAATATAATGCAGCCACAATGAAAAGACAGGAAAGGGAAAGAGCTCTTGAGCGGGCACACCGGCGTCAAACGGAGGAGGCTCTAGCTGTAGGAGTCACAGAAGAGGCTACCGACAGCAGTTCTAGCACATCGTCAGCTGACAGTGGAAACGAAGCCGTCACTTGTGGACTTAAACCTTCGAAAGCTCCCAAACACGACAGACTAAAAGAAAGTCTGAGTGATCTTGACCTGGCAGCAACTTGGGATCGCGAGGGCCTTTCTGTTCGACAGGCAACATCAGCGTTTGCTGCGACTGCAAAATCCCTAGCTCTCGGTCCTGACAGTGTTCCATCAAAGAGCACGGTTCACCGCTTCCGACAAAAGGCCCGTACAATGATAGGGACCAATGTTATTAGCCACCTCGAGCAGCTTCCACCTCGACTGCAGATCCACCGGGACACAAAGATACTCACTGACATCGAACTGGAGGGTAAGTCAGTCGATCGGATTGCTGTTGTGGTGACTGGGGATGGTGTGGAAGAGCTATTAGGAGCACCGAAAATAATAGACGGCACAGGACAGCAAATGGCAAGCGCAGTCCATCAAGCGCTCACCCTAGTCGGAATTGAGGACACGATCATAGGCATGGTGTTTGACACGACGGCATCAAACACAGGGATAGTGCAAGGTGCGTGTGCGCGTTTGGAAGCGGCATTGGGAAGATCTCTTTTATGGTTTGCTTGCCGTCATCACGTTCACGAAGTGATTCTCAAGGATGTCTTCGTCGTGTGCCTAGGAACACCACCAAGTCCTCAAATCCCACTTTTCAGGAGATTCAAGGAGGCCTGGCCATCAATGAACCACTGTCAGTTGGATGCATTTGACAAGGACGAGGTGGCTAAAGCCTTCATAAATGACAATGCTTGCCTTTCACAAATGCGATTTGAGGTAATAGACTATCTCCGCGATGCCCTAAGAAGTGGTAATCATCCTCGAGAGGATTATGAAGAACTTCGACTGAGCCTCTTGTACCTCGGAGACGACGTAGGACGTTACAAGCTTCGGCCTCCAGGGGCTTACCATCAGGCCAGATGGATGGCCAAAGCTATTTACTGCCTGAAAATAGCATTACTGCAGTCCCAGTCCCAGCCTAGGGGCTCCCATCGCCATCAAATCTCCCAAAAATGACGTTAGGCTGTGCAATCTTCTTGTAGGTTACCCTGACAAGGACGTTGGAAACACAGCTTACCGGGCTGTGCTCCGTCATCTGTGGTATATCTCGGAGGACTTAATCTGTCTTGCACTGTTTGATGACAGAGTTGACGACAATGAAAAGCGTAACATGACGGCTAACCTGAAAAAGCGCCCTGGGAAAGGACTCAAACGGGTCCAAGGCAAGGGACTGCAAGTGGATGGCCGTTTAAGTCCGTGGGTGACGAGTCGATCCACCACACTCTTCCAGTTTCTCCAAGTTCAGCCCACGTTCCTCACAAAGACCCTGAAACATGGCCTACTGACGAAAACTACCGTCTGGCAAAGAGCCGAGCTGCAGAACTGATCGTGGTCAATGATGCAGCAGAGCGAGGCATCGCCCTCATTGAGAAATACACAAGCAAACCTCTGTGCCGTGATGAAGAAGACCTCCAGTTCCTCCTTCGAACTGTCCACTCACACCGACGGAATGTGAGCCGGAAGGGAACAAAAACGGATCTCATGAAACACGTGTTTAGTTAAAATGCATAAAGTGATGCTTTCAAATTGTTGTTTGTGTGTTAAGATTAAAATACATGTTTATTTTGTATAATCATCTTTGTGATGGAACTTTTGAGAGAAATATTTCAGTTAATTTGCCTTTCAGTTAAGAGGAGAAATAAAGTGTTCAAAGTTCGGGACCTTTAAATTTCCTTCGATCTCTCTGAAATTTTACAGGAAGACTTCTAATGGGAAACATCAAAAGAGCGCAACACGAGCGGATTTGTATCCCGAAAAACAATTTGGCCCCCTATGAGTTTGGGACACCCTAATATATATATATATATATATGTGTGTGTGTGTGTGTGTGTATGTATTGCGCCTCAATGGTGTAGTGGTTAGCGTCGCTGACTATGAATCCATCGGTTCCGGGATCGAGACCCGGTGACGGCAGGCGGCACGCAGCAAAACCCATCCTTCCACACAATAAAAAAAGTGGCTGGTAGGTAAATGGGTACCCTGGGTGGCCTAGTGGTTAAGACGCTAGGCTGCTGATGGGGCGTGGTTCGGATTCCACGTTAAACTGTAGGTCTAAGGTGGAGTGAAAAGCTTGACCTTCGTCAGAATGAACAGTTCGGGCGAAAGCTAACCAAAGGTTACCAAAGGTTATACAGTATATATATATATATATATATATATATATATATATATATATATATATATATACAGAATGTGCATGGAACAAGGAACTCTTCTGGGAAAATTAAATCCACTATAGTCCGAATAAGTAATGGTAAATGACAAACACTATAGTTTTTTCTTTTTCATGATGTTAGCCCGATGTGGGCAAACGGGTCACTCGCAAAGAGGCCCCAAAAAATATAGCTTCCCTCACCAGCTATCTTACAAAGCAGATAGGATCCAGCTTAGGGACAGGATCTAGGGGTTACAGCTACACCTAGTCTACTATATCCAGAACCTCAATATAAGCAAAAGACTCGTTGCATTCGCATCGGATTGAATACATCAAAGAAAAAAGGGTAACTATTGTATTTTAAGCCAAAAATCAAAACAAACCTCAAATGGCAAAATTGAGCCTCCACTTTTCAAGGCACATGACATGTCCGTTTCATGAAAAAGAAAAACTAGTGTTTGTCACTTACCATTACTGATTCAGACTATAGTGGATTTAATTTTCTCAGAAGAGTTCCTTGTTCTATGCACGGTCTGTGTGTATCATGAAAGAGCCTCAGGGGACCATTCTGAGTTCAATGTGTATATATATAAAAAGTCAGAGGCGTTTTTATAGGGTAGGCAGGGTAGGCTTTGCCTGACCATTAATTTTGTCAAACTTTAGAAGCATAAATATATCAATATAAATTAGCGCAATTAGACAAAATCTGTCGATCGCGCCCTCTTAATCCAATATCATATGATTTCTTTTTTTCATATTAGCTATTACAACCTAAAACGCCCTGCCTCCCTTCAATGTATAATATAAATTCAACTAGTGTGGCGGATTTGATATATGCCATTTTTAACACGGAGTAAATGTACATATAGTCAGCGCGCGGACTTTCCTACTAAACGATACATTTTGCACGCTTACGCTCATTACACTGGCCAACAAAATGAAACTTTTTTTTCTCTTCACAAACATGATCACACTTTTCTTAATGCATTTTTCGCGCTGATTTCGAATCTGGTTTTATTTGTTTCCTAGCACGTAGAGTTATATAGATACACTGGTTTTGATATTTTTAAGTTTTTGATATTGCTATAAGAAAATTTATGGATGTATATATCACACTTAGGAATGCTAAACAACAAATACATTATATACTTTATTCAATGTACTTATAAATAAAGAATATATACATTATTTTATTAAAAGCGCTGTGAGTGTAATTTCCTTTTGTAAATTTGGCCTGGATTGTCACGATACAGCATCCAACAATGGTCCGCCATCATGCTTTCATTCCAATATCCTTGGTAGCGCTTCTCCATCATCTGAATATCTTGATGGAAGCGCTCTCCTTGCTCGTCACTCACTGCACCAAGGTTTTCAGGAAAGAAATCTAAGTGGGAATGCAGGAAGTGAATTTTTAACGACATTCGACACTCCATTTCTTTGAAGGCATCAAGGAGGTTCTTGACTCCATCCTTATACGCAGGTGATTTGTTGCTTCCAAGAAAGTTTTCACATATCCATTTGAACGCCAGCCAAGCCTTCAATTCCAGCGGACTTAGGACTTTTTCAAATTCAGTGTCATTCAAAACTTCCCTTATTTGTGGCCCAACAAAAATTCCTTCCTTCAATTTTGCTGCAGTAACCTTCGGAAATTTCCTTGAAAGGTATTGGAACCCTTCAGAATTGACTTTACCCATTGCTTTAACAAAATTCTTCATTAAACCAAGTTTAATGTGAAGAGGTGGCAGATAGATCTTTTGGGGATCCACTAAAGGGACAGACTGGACATTGCTTATCCCTGGGACATATGTAAACCTAAGTGGCCAGTCACTTTTGGTGTAATGTTCTATAGTGGCGCGACTGTCCCACAGGCAAAGGAAACAACAAAATTTTGTGAATCCTGACTGCATACCCATAAGCATTCCTATAACTTTTAGATCTCCACAAACATTCCATTGATGACTGTCGTATTTGATTGCCTTCAGTAGTATATCCATATTGTCATATGTCTCTTTTAGATGGACGGAATGGGCAATGGGGATGGATGGCATTATATTACCATTATGCAAAAGAACTGCTTTCAGGGGTCATTCTTACATTGTCGAGGCATGTTGACTGACCTGAGCAAACTATAAATTCAAAAAAAATGTACACCAACTTGACACAACAAGTTCTTGGACTGGACTGATCTTTTGACACACAAAGCATGGCGTTGTTGCCTGAATCACAATGCTGCTAGACGTAAAAGCTCACACCTGAAATACATAAGATGTATAATTAAGATAATTGAAATAAATAAGATGAATAAACTAAAAAAATACAATAAAATAAACACAATCAAATGTTGAAATATTAGTATTTTGCCTATTTAAAATGGTTAAATCTGTGTAGTTATATATATGCCTTCATCTTGAAAACTATACGTACTAGAAAAAATCTGAATGCAGTTTTGGAATCAGCGTGAAATATGCTATCCAGCCACCACAAATGTTACTCTGATACAATTTGGGAGTCGGAGTTAAAGGAAGAAGATTAATAGGAGAATGGTGTGTGACGTCACAAGGTTTTTTTTTCTGGGGGGGGGGGGGGGGCGAATATAGATAGAAAAATAAAGCTACACTATAAGTAATGAAAAATTGCAATGCATTGGAATCTCAACTGCGGTAAGTACCCTTATATACATATATAGTTATAATTATATACCTTTATTGAAATTATGATAAATATATATATATTGAAATTATGATTATTATATATATATATATATATATATATATATATATATATATATATATAATATATATATATAATAGAGAGAGATATATATATATATATATAGAGAGATAGATAGATAGATAGAGCTTGTATAATATTCTGCCTACCCAATAAACCAGGCTAAGAACCGCATCTGATTATATATATATATATATATATATATATAATATATATATATATATATATATATATATATAATATATAACGGGCCTATATATTGAATTAAATAAATATGATACGAACTCAAGTATCTTATACAAAATATTGTATACAATACTCAGATTTCTTTTCATTTATAGTCAGATTCATAAAAGCATCTCGGTTGAACAGTTTCTGAAAAAAGTTCGCCTAGAAATATAATATTTCTTAAAAGCATAAAAAATTACTAATTAGTGATGACTGGGTTTTGTTTTAGAAATGTTATTATTGGGACCAAGACGAATAAAATATCCCAAGAAAACGGAATGTTATCAACTATTATTTTTTTATGATTTTTAGAAATTCTAGTTGTTTAGGCGAACATTTTACCTGAACTACGTTTTCGCGGGCTTTGAAACAGGATGTATTAGTGTTTAATATCTTTCTGAAATAAAGGGTATCGCAGATGAAATTCCTGTACTGAAATGATGTCTCTCTGCGTGTATATATATATATATATTATATATATATATATATATATAATATATATATATATATATATATATATATACACAGAGGGCGATCAAATTATTAGAGCCACTACATAAAAAATAGTTTGTCTTGTATAAGTTTATTTCTAATGCTAATAATAGTAAAATTTGGCTAATTTAAACACTTATTTTATTTCAGAATATATTTATATACACTCTACAGACATATTAAACACATTTAGTACTTAGTGGGTCCTCCTTTGGCCTTAATTAAGGCAGCAACCCGTTTAGGCATACTCTCTATACAGCCTTTGCAGCTGGCCTGTATCTCAGGATCACTGTTCCAAACGGCAATTATTCGTTCTATTAACTGTATTCGAGTTGTTATTTCCTCGCCTTTCAGTCTAGGCTTTACTATTTCCCATAGGTTTTCGATAGGGTTCATATCCGGAGAATTTCCTGGCCGATCCACGAGAGGAATATTCTTTGCAGCCAGAAAACTTTTAACTGACTTTACAGTGTGGCATGGGGCCGAATCTTGCCTAAAATGGAATGGCTCACCATTTGGAAACCAGTCGGCGATCTGTGGAATAAGTCTTGTTTCCAAAACCTTTCCGTATTGGTCCTGCCTCATAGTACCCTTAACAATGTAAATTCGTCCAGTACCTTTACCGCTTATCAGTGCCCATATCATGACAGATGTTGGATGCTTAACCGTACTTACGACACAGTCTGGATGATATTCCTCACCAACACGTCGCCTAACGTACTGTGATTTATCAGACATGACTTGGAATGTGGATTCGTCACTGAAACACACCTGCAAATGAAAAGAGAAAGAAATGATTGCAACCAAAATGAAATGTGCCTTGTCATACAAATACCAAAACAATACATTTTACTCAAAATAAGCATACAAAATCACTAAAATATTGTGACTTACCGATTTCCAGTCATCTACAGTGAACTTTGAATAGTATTTAGCCCACTTTAAGCGGTTTTTGATCATTGTTGGAGTCAATTTTGGGGTTTTCCTTGGCCGGCGACTACTCAATCCGAATTCTCTGGCACGCCTTCTTAAGGTCATTGTCGAAATGTTGATGTTTTCCTTCTCCATCTCTAATTTAAGTTTGTTAGTAGTGCTTCTCCTATTATTTACTAGTTTCTTTTCAATGCATCTGTCGGCTGTAGGTGTAGTTATCTTTTTCTGACCACATTTACCCTTTCTTTTTGGAGTCAGCTCTGGATTATCCCCTTCAACTTTAATTTTTGATGCGATCCTGTCAACACTCGCACGTGACACATTCAGTTCTCGGGCTATTTTTCTGTGAGAATAATCAGTTGCAGTCAGCAGCGAGAGCATTCTACCTTTCTTCTTTGGCGATAGATCACATTTCTTACCCATGTTGGGTAGCCTACAGTAAAAGTTATTCCTGTAAAGAAACACTAATTTAATAAAAAGAATCACAATACGTTTGGAATGGTTCAAATATAATAACTTATCATTAACGTAGCATACACTTAACGCACCTGACCACTTGACACAACCTTCCACGTTCACAGCTGAAACACTACTGAACCCACTTTTCACATACTCCCCTCCCCCTACTCCCCAAATTAACCCATATGCCCAGTTTCTGTTATTCAGGTAGAGAACACTACATGTGTTAACAATTTGGAATACTGTCTGCATACTTAAAAGGTTATTATTTAAACTAAAAACACCATATTATAATGAAAATGTGTTTTTCAAGGGGTGGCTCTAATAATTTGATCACCCTCTGTATATATATATATATATATATATATATATATATATATATATATATATATATATATATACAGTGGTGTAGTGCTGTGGGAACGCGTGGGAACGGCGTTCCCTTACTTTTTTTGGTAGACGGAACGGCGTTCCCTCACTATTTCAAATAAATCCGAACTTACAAATCTCTAACGTCATGAAATTTTAATTCCCACCCCTAGAAGAAGTATGAGAAAGAATCATTAACTGTTTCATTTCTTTTAGCTTCGACTGAGGCAATGCTAGCCTATAAAGATCTGGTGAAACAGTCACCACGGCGTACCAGTTGTTAACTTTTTTTTAGTTAATCATTCCAGTTGTTAGCTATTTTTATTGATCGTACTGGATGTCATATATCTAATGACACTGGAAATACTGCATCTTCAACCTTGGAATATATCCTAATATCCAGTGCATATGACCTCAAAATATTCCTGAAATTGGTCAGATTTCAAAAGATTTCCCGGGGAGCTTACAGTGCCCCAGGACCCCCAGCTGTATGGGCTCGCCGCGCTCGTCATTGTCCCCCCGCATCTGAGTAACACTTTCAAAATGCGTTCCCTCACTTCTTTATTTAGCACTACACCACTGTATATATATATATATATATATATATATATATATATATATATATATATATATATATATATATATATATATATATACAGGGTGGCGCAAAAGTTAGGAAACATAGGCACATTTAAATAATTTGTGTTTTAATATGTGTTTTGTTCTTTTCAGATTTGTTGTTGAACCTATGGCACAGAAATTGACAATGGATGAGCGGGTGGAGATAGTTTTAATGTGTGCAAGGCGTGGTAACACACATCGATCAGTTGCTACTGCTTTTAATGACAAACACCCTGAGAGGCCGGCAGTTGTTCAGGCATCAGTTGGGAAACTGTTCACTCGCTTCAAAGAAACGGGAAGTGTTCATGATCGTCCTCGTAGTGGCCGGCCAAAAAGATCAACCGATGCAGCAACATCACTAACGTTACTCAATCACCTTGAAAACAGCTCAAGTCCTTAAGGAAGTTATCCCAGGAAACGGGTTGTCTCCAGAAGATCCATTCAACGAATTCTTACAACAAATCGTTTCCACCCCTACAAAGTCCAACTCGTTCAGGAACTGCACGGTGACGACACAGACCGTCGTGTAGAGTTCTGCCAGTGGTTTCTACAACATCGACAGCTTCAACGAAGGATCATGCTCAGGACGAAGCGATATTTCACCTCAGCGGTCGTGTCAATAGGCATAATGCACGCTATTGGGCCAATGAGAACCCTCACTGGATGGAGGAAGGACATGTGCAATTCGATCCACGAATTATGGTGTGGGCTGCGCTAAGAGGGGATCGTTTAATTGGTCCGTACTTTTTCGACGGCAATGTAACAGGTGAAACATCTGCATATGCTGCAAACATTTCTAATGCTCATACTGGACGACATTCCATTGGCAGAACGGGCGGAGATGTGGTTTCAGCAGAATGGTGCACCACCACATTTCGCAACTATCATCCGGAGCTCTTTAGATGAAACATTCCCAAGCAAGTGGATCAGACGGCGATGGCCCGTCGAATGGCCACCTAGGTCTCCAGACTTTTTCTTGTGGGACCATCTCAAGTTGGTAATCTATGCTGATCGACCCAGAACCATACGTTCTCTAAAGGATAAAATCACATCTGAGTGTGCCAGAATCAGTACCAATATGTTAAGGAATGTTCAAACATCATGCATTCAGCGTGACAGACAGTGTCTCCAGTTGGAAGGCCACCAATTCGAAAATTTATTATAATTTAATAAAATGTGCCTAGCGTTCCTGACTTTTGTGCCACTATATATATATATATATATATATATATATATATATATATATATATATATATATATATATTATATATATATATATATATATATATATATAAACATATATATATATATATATATATATATATATATATATAATATATATATATATATATATATATATATATATATAATAAATAATACGCAAGAACGTAGCATCTTCGTTCTCTTCATGGTTTTAAGCTCTTCGGAAATTACTTTTTCGTTGTTGGAACAATTCCCATTCCCATTCGTGGTTTGAAAGTGGAAATGTTCGAAGAGAGAATTCCAACTTTGAGAAAGAGTAAAATGATGGTTGTGACGCAATTTGACGGCCGAGGGGTGTTTTTTGTGAAAAATGTAAGTTAAGGTTAAAAAATTCCTACATTGGGAATGAAAATGGATCGATTTGAGATTCTCATTCTTGGACGAAGACTGGGAAAAGACGGATACGGGTTCGACGTAGAAGAGAGATACGCATACCATGAAGCAGGGGTAAAATTCTTCAAATATTTAAAGAACCATAAATAAAAATACGATTAAATTACCGTACGAATTAGACATTTTACATCGACCAACTTATCTTTGGATGGGTTATACTACTCTAATTCAACTTAGGTTTGGTCAAATTATAGATAAAACAATAGATTAATAGTTTAATCTAAAAAAATAGATACGTTTATTTTGAAT